>VWZZ01002633.1:17465-39696 GCA_013399095.1 Psophia crepitans
AGAAACAGCCTGCCAGGCCCAGGTTAGCTCAGAAACAGCTTCCCCTCCTGCTCAGAAGAGACATCTGACTGACTTTCACTCATGGCAGGATATGATAACTTCAGGCCATCGCAGTGAGTTGCTTCTCCTGCCATGGCTAGTCAAATGAAAGTCCCTTCTGTCTTCATCCAACATCTTTCTAGACTGCTTTGTTTTGTAGATGCGCTACAAAAGCCCCACTCTACATTTAGTCCTGAACTTTAAACTGAGTAAGGCATATGGATAGAAAATGTGGCAGTTCTGCATTAACAGCGTGAGGCTCAGCAGCGCGGGCAGGAAAGCAGAGGAGGTTAGATGATTCCAATAATCAATACCAGGGTAAGGAGAGGTGTTGTCTGCATCACCACAGTGCTAAGCAGTTAAAGATGGCTTTTCCCAAACTCTCCGGTTATGTTTCCTTCTTTTGAGGTGGGGGCCATTTCTGGTAGGAGCTGGAGTCCCTCATAGTTGTTTTTAATGCTAGGGCAGAGACCAAAATTGCTGGCAGGGCAACTTGAGAGGATAGGACTCTTCCAAACCCTCATCCCACCTGATGTGCCCTTGAACTGCTGCAATAATCCAACAAGACAAGGGCTCTAAATCCCTGAGGGGCTGATATGCAGGGGGTGCTATGCAAGGGGGCGAACATATGTAATGTATATGAGAACAATGTGGCTCAGTCTTCACTACTGGAGAAGATATGACCACCTGCAGCAGCAAACAGTGCAGGCAGATTACCTGAGCAGGAAAGTCTCTGGCTTGTTTCAGCATAACTCAGGTACTGTTAGCTCCAAGGTTCCTCCTCCACGGCCCGTGTACCCCTAGTGCTGTGTGCATTTTGGATGGAAGCAGCAGAAACAGCTTGGAGATATTTCTCCAAGCAACTGGGTGACTCGGGATGACCTACTGTCATATGATGCTACTCAAGGAAAGTGACATTTGGGGGCTCTCCTGGGTCACAGGATGTCCTCACAACGCAGTCCTACTGAGAGGTGCCATGGCTGCTGTAGATAGATGCATGCCTTTGAGGACAGGTAGAAACCGGAAAAGGTAAATTCCTGATGACTCAGCAGTCATCTTTTCCCCCCACTTGGCAAGAGAAATCGAATGAATGAAAGGATTTTCCAAAGACTTAGGACCCCACCAGGGAGGGTAAAAGAGGCCAAAGCCAGTGCTGAGGTTCTGAGTGACCTGGAGTGTTTCAGGAACCTGTGCTTGCTCGGCTCTGACTTACCCCTTCCCCCGGCAGAGCCTTTAGAGGGAACAACCTATCCCCAAACGATCTGCAAATTTTTTTGGTCAGGCCATCGCAGGCACTGCTTAGAAATGGCAGAAACTTTCCCAGCCAGACTGGGATTACTGGTAACCCAAGGCTTTCCTGGTGACATTACCTTAATTAGGAACATTGCATGACTTTTGCTCCTAATCCTACAAGGAATGGCGTGTCCCAAGGGTGGCTATGCTTGCTTTTCTTGTAACCAGACAGAGTGCCAGTATCATAGCACAAATGAGCTGACATCAAGATCTTTTGCTAGAAATTGTTTATTTTGTTCCTAAAAATATGAAGAGGCCAAAATGTTCAAGTATGAGCAGCTCAAAGCAGGCATCTACTCAGGCTCTGTGGGTAAGACTGGCATTTTCCAGAGACGCAGAATCCCATCCCCAGAGAGTACATTGGATGTTCAGCCTGCTCCAGGTTAACATTCCAAAAATGTTAGGGCTGATGGCCTTATTTGCAAGGCTCCTGCACAGTGGGACTTAGCAACGATGGGGAAAAAAAGTCATTTTTTCTCCTGAGTAAGGATTCTTGGTGCCTGGTGTGTATCCCAAAGTAAATATACTACTTTATTTGCTGTTCTACCCGTTATGACTTTGTGGGCACGTGCAATGATTGAAGCCACTTTCCTGTATCTAACTGTAAGTTGCTCACTTAGATAGCAAAATCTCAACCTCAGGAAAGCAATAATGTATTACTACTTTAGTATTGGTAGGGAATGGTAAACCTGTGCAACAGACATCGGGTCACATCTTGGCTGGCAACGATCATGCAAAACACCTCAAGGAAAATCCTGATACTGATAGCCAGCCTTACAGAGAGCTCAACGTCATTGTCCGTAGGGAAGACACTATGACCACAGTTCAGAGGAGGATTATGGCCCCAGCTTTGCTGCCATCCTCCTGAGTAACACTGGGCCAAGCAAAGTTTAGCTAGAAATCTGTTCCCAAGCTGTAAAACAGTGATTATACTTTTGGACCTGAGGTACGGTGTGAAGACAAAAATCTATTAATAACTTGGTGTCATACTCTACTAGGGAGCTATACAAATCTCAAAGGAAAGCACCTCAATTGCAGTGTTGAGGTTGCTCAGCTCACATGCATTCCCATGGCAGGTGGCTCGCTCTGGACTTTCAGTGGGGTGACCCTCTGTAAATTGAGACCTGCAAAAAACCTGAAAAATCTCATAGAAAGGGGCAGTTCAAAAGTGCAAAAGGTTGGTAGATAACATGGGGGCATGCAGTGATTGCTGCTAATGTGCTGGTAACTCGTCAATGCTATAGAGGGGATCATATACCACGAGGAACTGTACACAGGGAACAAAACACCAGTCTGCTGGCTGAGTTAAACACCAATGCACTTCAAAACTTTTTAAAAAATGAAATGTTCAAATGGACACTTATTAGCAAGCAAGGAAAAAAAAAACCCAAGCAAACCAACCATGGAGATCATGGTATGTTTGACAACAAAACCCGTAAGAAAATGTATGAGAAAAAGATTTAGAGAAGCAACCTAGAAAGAGCATAAAAAACTGCCAACAAAATTTTCAAATGTATCTGCAGTAGGAATGTGGTGGGGGTAAGGAGGCCAACAACTAACTGATGCAAATGTAAGAAAGACAACCACGGCAAGGCAGGGTTGAAAGGCTGAATGGATTATAGGCACTGGTGGTCACTGCAGGCATGGTCAGGGAGGTCCTCACATGGCAGCCACTCTCTGCAGCCTGAAGAGTGTTGTCAAACAAAACTGTCAACATTACTTAAAGCAGCCTCAGCACCAAAGGACTGTGTTACAGCAATTATGTCCACCTCATGAGCTGTCATCATGGGGAAACACAGATCACTAGGTTTGATTTTAGCATCAGGCAAGTCAATAGAAACAAAGAGCAGCATTTGCAGACAGACAGATAAATATGAGACAAGTCAATATAGCTTTTGTCGTGGGAATGCCCAACATCCATGGCATCAATGAGTGCATAAATGTCGTAAGCTGATCTAGACCTTGTGCTTGTGTTTGCAAAAGGCTTTTGGTAAGATAGTTCCACCAAGGCACTTAAGAATCTCCATTTGCAAGGAGTCAGAGAGTGATTTTGCCCACTGGCTGAAACAAAGAGGTAGAACAAGTTGACAGTGATCGCAGCAGAGTGAAGGTATCAGAAGGTGCCAACAGAACATCAGTGCTGTTCGACATAGTGATCTTGGGAAAAGGGATCAATACTGAAGTAATGAAGTTTGCTGATGGCACAAGATTATCGAGAATTATCAAAACTGAAGTTGACCACATGGAGCTGCAGAAGGAGCTCGTGATACCAGTTGAGCAACAAAATGGGTTTTAAACTTCAGAGTACACACATTGTAGTGTACATGAGGAAAAAACCACAAACCATAAATACCCAGCAATTGTCTCTTAACTAGCTGATACATTTAGGGAGGAGACAGTGGTGTTCTTGCTGTCTTGAGTGAGCTCTTTACTTGTCTTACCCTCTTCCCCTTCTAGCAAATATGAATAGGCTCCAGCCCAGTGCTGGAGACAGGATACTGGGCTCGACAGATATTTTATCTGACCCAGCACAGTTCTCGTGTTCCACTGTTACATTTTTAGGTGGCTCTCAAATAATTACTTCAGAAATTAGTTTCTCCCAGTGAAGACAAAGTAAAGAGGGGAGAATCCTGGATTCCAGGTCCTAGAAAAAAACATGGTAGGGGGGATTGTATTCATCCCTTTGGATTTTCTAAAGCTTATGGGAGATTATATATGAGACATTTCTCCTGCCTTTGGAAGCTGGCAGAAACTCAAGCCCAAGGTGCATTAAACATCTTCCCTCCATCCAGCCCTCAAAAAAGGTAAAGAGGACAGGACTTAAAAGCTGTTCAGATTCCCCAGAAATTTCATTTCCACTTAGGTGCATGGGCTTGGCAGAAATTGCCTAGGTCAGTGGCGCTCTCAGATCCATGAAACTCAATATCCCAGCACGGACACATCCATCGTCATCTCAGAGCCAGTGCAGGAGTCGTACCGTGATTTCTGGCTGCCTCTCCCCATGCATTCAGGCTGAGCAGAGAGCCCTGAGCTGTTTCGGATTTAACAACGGCCAGGCACTATTAATCTAGCAGACCCCTAGAATTTCCTGAGAGAAAACATGAGTTCTTTGAAGCGATTGTTCATACTCTGGGTATTGTGTACGTCTTCTGTTTACACTGTCATTGTTTTTTTCAGGTACTGAGCCAAATACTTGCTGCAAGGGAAAAGTATTGTTCTTTGCTTTGGGAGGGGAAACTCTGCAGAAATAGTTGTTTAGATAAACATCAGTGTTCTTGTCTAACACCAGTTTTCAGTCTCCTCTTACTCTTTATGCTCAATACTATGTGCTGATCGGGCTTTTATAACTCTGATTCCCGAGGAAAAGAGGGGGAAAAAAAGGTCACAGCAAAAGCTGGGAGTTACCATGTGCTAATTTTAATTAAAGTTAAAAGATTTCTCAGAATGTGCAGAAACTTCAAACTTTTATTTCACTCCCTCTGCCTTAGGCATAAAATACACAGCAGAAGGTACACCCTTGTCAGTGACAGATGGTTTAGCATTTAACATTTTCCTCAGGATGTTCACAGGCCACACCTGATGATTTTGTACCAAAAATGGGGGCAATTGTCCAGCAAACAGGATGACTTCCATCCTAAGTCATCAGAGATGTTGGGACCTGTTGTTATTAAAAGCAACAGGCAATGACAGAAATGACTTCAAAGTGTGTGTCTATTGTGGAACAGCTGTAATGCCTCTTTCTTACAAAGGGGTCCTCAAAAATGGTACCTTTATGCCTGGGGAGCACAGACCAATGTCAGGTGTGCTAAAGCCAGGTTTATTTCAATACTGACAGATGCTGTGTCAGCCAAGGACTCCCAGACCTCTGTTGGGGTATGGTTTCATCACAGCGGTACTGTAATATCACCAGAAGCCGCTTAATGACAACAGTAGCCCAAGGTGGCCAATTAGCCCAAGGTAGCCACTAGATGAATAGCACCTGGGGAATTCAGGGGGTTAAATAGTTTGTTTTTTTAATAAGAAACGTTTGATTCAGATAGGGGCCAAAAAAGCCCAAACTATCCATTTATTTTGGAGGGAGGGAAGGATGCATAGCTATTTAAAGCAGTTGAAATACTGAATTAAATATATTTAGGCAGATATTTCATAACTTGACAAGTTTTCAAGGATGGTTTTTCCCCATTAGTTACACGGGTGACTTAGGTCATTGCCATTTTTCTCTAGTATTGCTCCTGGCTATTTGTACATACTACATTTTAAAGAAATGTCATTCTGGGGAATTAGGAAGCTGGGGGAACTTTTCGTCTAGTCATACCAATCTAGGAAAGGATTAGTGGGTTCCATCTTCCCTTCCTCAGGTATTTGCAATGTCTGGTGCTCAGAAGATGCATTTGTGTCAAACATTTGCAGTACTAAACCATGCTCTGATTGTACCACAGTAGCAGAGGGACAAGGCTTCCTCATAAGGAACACCCGGCTGGAAAAGTGCATTCGTGTCTCCCACCATGAGACCAGCGGCATCAGCCTGACTGACTGCAAGGTGCACTCCCAGCAGCAGCAGTGGAGCTGGGACCCCGCCACTAGGACCATCATCAGCCTTCAAACGAAGCAGTGCTTGTCAGCCCACAAGTGGCAGGAGTATGTCCTGGTCAAGCTGGAGCCCTGCGGGGACTGGGAACGCCAAGCATGGTCCTGCAGCAAGAAGGGACGCCTGACTCTGCAGAGCTTGGGCTTCCACCTCAGCACCAAGGAAGGAGGCCACAAGGTCTTTTTCACAAGGGAGAAGGACAAATTCAGCAAGTGGAAGACTTTAGCAGATGAAACCATCTGTACTGCTGCCCAGACAGCAGCTTTGAGGCCCAGCAAGCCAACACAACATGCTGTAGACACATGGGTGTGGAGCTATGAAAGTAAGATGAGGTAGATTTAGCATCAGATAACAACTAACCTTAGGTGTCATCCAAGCCACCTAACACCAGACTTGCATCTATCCTTCTAACTCAGGGTCACTTTGGGCCTATCTGGAGAGGTATCAAATGGCTCCAAGTCAGCTCAACTACTTGGTACCACCAGTGCCCAGTAGCTGCTGTTCAGTGTTTTCCAGAAAGCGCATAACACCTCACAGGATCAGGTCTCTGAACCTGATGCATTTCTGATGACAGGCAAAAGACAAGCATTTTGGAAAGTACATCTGAATCAGTGACCAGGGCAAAGAATACAGGAATTGTTTGAGCCTCCCAAGTCCAAAACAACCAAGGAAGTCACATAAAGTCAGGTGCTTAAGACTTAGAAGAGGCTTTTGGTACTTTGTGACGTTGTATTTTGGTAACAAGAAAATTGGATGGAGCTGAAAACCTCTTTTAAACTTGTATGAGTTATTGAGGAGCTGCTATATTTGAAATGAGAAATTGTTGTTTTGCTTTCTAAGCAACACATTACAGCTATCTCCTGTGAGACCTCAACGGTGCTCCTACCACTAATGAAACCATGGTTCTAACCTTCACCCATGCTCTCATAATCTTTAAAAGTTAACCCCGCTCCTGGTACCTGATGTAACCATGAAGAGACTAATGAGCATAGCAAATGGTGGGAGTTAGTTAAAGTGCTGCCTTCCCCTTGCATTAAGAAAATGTAAAACATGACATCAAAATATATAAAAAATCTGGCTTATATTATCAGTTTCATGGCCTTGGCTTCTGCTAAAAAGAATCTAATCTCTGCCTTCATGAGTGTTCACTACCTTCTGCCTAGGCTGGACACAAAAAGAGCAGAAACCTTGGTCCTGTCACAGTTTTAGATGTTGGACGTGAGGCTTACAGACATCAGTCATGGTCATTGCACTACAATGTGACTGTCATAATATGTCAGCTGGCCAGTGAAACCCACTGCCGACCACTGATAATTCATGGTCCAGTCTGTTTCCCGCTTTCATTTACCCCCTTACACAAAGGAAGGTGATTTCAGCACTTTTCCTGTGCAGTTGTGTGCAGAACTGAGACCTGAAAACCACACTCAATTCTTCCCTGTCCTCTCCTTCTTTCCCTTCCTCCACTCCAGGAATCAGAAAAGAGCTGGTGTTTGTAATGACTTTTCTGTCTGGCCACTCTGAAGCGATGAGGTTCCCATCTTTCCTCAGGAGAAATTATTTCCCTTACATTAAGCTATTCCTTACCTCAAGGCTTGATGGCCCCAGTGAGATTTTCAGCTTTGCAGAAATGAGTAAAGAGAAAGCCTGATGAATCTGGTTGGCATAAGCAAATGAATGATGAGTATAGACTATTGACACAAAGAGGCTGTATCCAATTTGAAATAAAAAGAGATACAATAGCTTTTTTGGCTGTGATGTGCAGATAAGATGGCCCTTTCACTGAGGTTTTTAATTAGCTAGCTAGAAGGTTAACATATAATTGTCACAGACCAGTTGTCACAATTGTTAATGTTTGCTTAACATGGAAGTAAATACATCCAATACGGATTAGATACCATAATAAGATAGTTAAATATAGTCTGGGAGATGTGTGGAATATTTAGGATATGGGAAAAGGCACATGTGAAAAGGGCGTTTGCATTCCCAAAGGCAATGTTCCTGGCAGCCCAGGGCTGCCTCCGAGCCAGGCTCCCCAAATAAGGCTGCAAGGGTAAACACGGAGCAGGCTTTGAGTCAGGTTGTGCCAGTTAGCGTGTCTTGAGCAGACTGGTAATTTTCCTATCAACTCCACGGTTCAGAGTCTACTGGAGGGAAACTCCGACTGCTCAGTAACGACATCAAAGTCTGATGTGTTTGTTTAGGCCTATCTTATCAAAGTGTCGGTTGGCCATCAGTAGACAACTTTCACTTTGGCAGGTTATTTGCTCAATAAATTACACCCATGTACCTGTGGATGCTCATGCCACAGCAAGGTAGAAGGCTGGGGTAAGCAGCAGGGAACCCTGCAGATATGAGTTTCTCAACCTTATCACATTCATCAGCACAGGAGAGAGGTGACTATTGCTACAGATTTCCCACAACCTCCCCTCTAGCAGTAGTGGCTATCCCACATACCCCACTTCTGCAATAAGACTGGCATAGCAAAGGATACCACTGAGCCTTGCAAGAGATACTGACTTCTTCATCTGCTATGTTGGTAATACCGGTGATGCTTAGCTACAGTTCTGCTTGCCTCTTCCTCACACCTCATCCTTTAACAGCTGGCATTGCACTCGTACTTTCTAGACCAATGACCTTGTTTACCACCAGAAAACAAGCTCTGCTCTGGCCGTGGATTCAGTCAAGAGGTTCATTTTATCTCTGAAATCTGAGAGACTTGAAGGCCCCTGATACGCAGGAGGAGGTGATCACTACTGCACCATGACCTGTTTGACTTGCAGGGTAGAGGACTAACGTGGTAGGGCTGGGTTCCCCTCCCTTGCCAGGCACTGAGCATATTCAGGTTTCTCTGCAAAAAGTAAACAATAATCACACATATTTTGGCTTTATTTCTTTCCAAGCTAAACCCATCAATTCATCAAAGATTGATGTCATGGACAGAGAGTCTTCTGTGAGCTTGACTGACCCACCGCTGGCTAACAAACTGAATAGCACAGTGTCTCCAGCAAAGACTAAACAGGCGTACCTCCCAGCAAACGAGGGTGAGCACTTTTCTTTTTTGAATGCATATGTGAGAACAGCAGGAAGGCATCTAGAGATTACTCAAGTATTTCCAGTGGTGGTAAGTACCTGAGTACTTCTGAAGAACTTCCATGTGTACCACTGAGTGGTTCGAGGCTTTTCTCTCACATGACATACTGAGATGTTTGCCTTGGCAAGCAGTTCAGTGACAAGGCCATAGTCTTAACCTCAAGGCACAGCTATCAGATGTTCTAGAAGCAAAAAAAAAATCTGTCGCTGGGAAATGCTGAGGCTCAAGAAAGTTCCTTTTTCCCTTCCAGCTCCATACAAAGGTGATTTGTGGTTACAGTGCGGCCCCAGGAGGAAGTTGGAGCTTCTTCTGGTCCAACAGTGAAAGCTGCTAATCTGAGTCTCTCTGCTTTTTCCCCCAGATCTCTCCCACAATCACTCTAAAAAGCACCACGGAAATCGAGGGAAAAATGCTGGGTCCCGGCTCGCAGGTAGGTCCAGGGATCAGCCAGAGGACAAAAGAGACCGGGTGAATGAAGGTTCTTCAGTCGCCCTGACCTTCCATTCAACACAGAATTACATTCCTCTGGGTCCTGCTGAGGCTGCTCAATAGGGAGCAAGGGCACCAAATTACCTGTTAAAAAAACTGGTGCCTTCCCCCTGCCCTTCTTATTTCATATCAGAGAGCTGCAGAGCAGAGAAGCATGAATAGTTATTGTCTTCCTAGCAAGAAAGAAATTCTTTTGTGGCCATTCTCAATAGAGGGATGCTGTGCGGCATAAAGCACCTGTAAGGGGTTGATCTTATGGACAAAGCACTTTTCCTGTTATCTGCTAGTCTACAGGGACATTACAGGTGGACTTTGTGGCAATCCTGGCTGTTGCATAAGAATGGGGATAGGTACAGCTAGCACATGATTGTTCTCTGTGACACCCTTTCAGGCACCAACTGGAAGACGGCCATGCTGGTCCTCAGCCCCCTGGCATTCATACTGGGATTAATAATACTGACACTTAACGTTCATTACAACAAGTAAGTGAAATTCAGGTTCATTCAGTTCACCATTTCCCTGTTCAGCATTTCAGAACAAAAGTCTTCACACTTGAAGTGTCTGGCTCTGAGCAGAGGGATCTGCTCACTCATGATGTCACTTTTGATGATTTCTCCTCTCTGCCACCCTGTTTCTCCCCCCACTATCCCACTCAAACGCAGCCACTAACATTAGCTCCTTCTCCCTTACACACCTTGTGCCATCCCTGAAGGTTTAGGGAATTAGGGCATTACAGTGGCTGATCCACTTCACATGGAGAAGCAACCAAGAGGCAGGCAGATGCAGTTACATACCCTCTTCTCTCTCCTCCTAGGAAGAAGAAAATCCTCTCCGCTCTGAAGAGCTCCCCAGCCAACAGCAGTAGAGCTGACTTACGGGAGCAGTCTCCCCTACGAAGAGGTCCCCAGCCATACCTTCCACCATCTCGCTCCCCTTCATTGAGGCATGGAGAGATCCTCATTGAGTGGAAAGATGGGACTGTTACTCCTCTGTTTGATAATGCCAATTATCAAATGGACTAGCTCCGAAGTAACGGAGCTGTTGTTTGATCTTGTGTCACTCTTCCCACCAGGAAGAGTGCCACCACAGCCAATCTCCTCCCCAGTCTTGCTGTTTTGACAGGGAGTTCTAAGCGCTGTTTCGTTTGGGTTTTTTTTAACACTTCAGAACAATCTCCTTGCACAGCATGAGGTTGAAGCAAGCAGAGCAGATTCATTTGTATAGGCACACGCTGCTTAGCTCTTCCAGAGCTGATGTAACCCGTAACAAAACCCAGAGTTAGCTAAATGAAGCCAAGGCTCTCACCAACTGCAACTGTCCATTGCCCTGAAATTGCAGAGTTACTGAGCATATGACAAAGTAAATCCTCGGAGACAAAGCATAAGGTGAAAAACACAAGTTCTGATGATTCTTAAATCCTTTTTTAAGATAAAACTAGCTGTCAACAGACACAGAAAGCTGTCAGTTTCTCTGTCAAAGTAAGAACATAACTAATAAGCACTGCCTTCAAAGATCAGTCTCCTCCAGATATCTGCCAAAATACTCTCCCCACTAAGTTACCAATTTAGTAACAGCAAGTAAATTTTGTAACTTAAAAGGTAGCACTCTGTCATCCTCTCTGTATCACTGCAAGAGTCCTGCTGAGAGAACATGCATCTCTCAAAGTATTTCCATACTTAGGATGTATTAGACCTTATTAGAACACACATCCTCTTTCTTTATGCAGGATGACAAGTGACATCAGTGATGCTTGTCAGGGATATTACACTACCCAGCCATTATATGCCAGCCTCAGTCTCTGATTTCCTACAGTTGTATGGAATAGTCAATGAACAGATATACTGCTCCCATTTAGAGCAGCAACAGTCTTTTTTTTTTTTTCTAGAAAGGAGAAAGGCACTGTTTTCAGCCTTTACACCTGTGTATGAGCGTAATTACCTGTGACCCATCACAGTCAATCCTGATCTCTTCTCAGTGAAACTCGCAATCTTCTAGTGTTTTCCTAGTAGTAATGAATTTATGCTTTCCTTCTCTCTGATCTTGTGATGCTGTAAATCATAATCATGGCTATAAATTACAAATTATTTGGAGAAAGAATTACTAACACCAAGGAATTACAAGTATGAGCTGCATCAGTGTATTTATTCAGTAGAGCAAGGGAAGCCACATCCTCACCTGTCTCTTACTCAAACAGCACATTTCACTTTACTTTGATGAGTTGTGCTATTTCAGTGGAGCTGAAAGTTAACTGCCATTAGATAGTATTATGACCAAGAACTTAGCTGGTGTCAAGAAAGAAAATACAAACCTTATTGGTTCATGGCATAAAAATCACAGAGGCTGGACATAAATGCCTTCCTCGGGCAGATTATTCCATAATTATTTATTGGAGGCTTTCCCACACGCTCCTTGGGAAAATATTTTACTACTAGACATGGGCAGAGGAAGAAGTCTTTCTTCATCAGTGAGCAGCGAACACAAACACAGTCAGAATTAAATTCTGACTTCCCAGTGTTTCCACTTTTCAAACAAATCCAAAGACTTTGGGGTCAATTTTCCAAATGCATAAGCATCATTTTACACACAAAATTTGTGGGAATACATTCTGTACATAAATCGCTCAAAACGCAGATGCAGTGCCTCATTAATTATCACAGCTGCATCCCTTGTACTTTTTCCTACCACAATTAAGATGCTCGCCTTTGAAATTTTGGCCAAGAAGCACATCACCTTACAGTGGACCACACTTGTTACCCTCCAAAACCTAGACACACTTTGATAACACGATGTATGCCGTGCCATTAAAATGCAAATACTTACTTGGAGTTCAGCTCATGTTGTGCTTTCCAAAGCAGCAAGTGCTTGTGTTCATTACTGCTGAATGGGCAGAACAGATGACTTGTTAACGACTCTCTATAATTCATACTTAATGTGATAATCTTGCTCATAAACGTGAAGGCAGTGACACCATTGTTTGCATAGCACTGATTAAATGGTAGCTCAAACAATAATGAAAAATTAAGACTGTGAAGCACCACAGGCTTTCAACTACTTTCTCCCCCTCTCTTTTACCAGTTTAGTTACTTCTCACTGGTCTACCTACATTAGGTGCTAGAGATGAAATTCTCCAAGGTATGGACACAGGAGCTGAAGGTGTTAGTCTTCATCACTAGAGGCCTTAAAAAAGCATATTAGCCAACCATCCACCAGGAAGGACTCCAAAATAGCTGATTCTGCCTTGGGGCTGGACCAAGTAACAGTGGGAGACATTTCCCATCCTCTGCTTCAAAAGGTAGCTGAGAAACACTCAGAGCAATCACCCAACCTGTGTGCTCTTCACACTCTGCCATCACCTGAATGCAATGCTTGCAAACAGTGTTAATAGTCAAAATAAAACCTGACTGTAAAGTGGAGGAGCACCGAAATTTTTCATCAGTGTGTGCATATATATACATATATATAAAGTCCCTTTAGAGCACATCCTTTTTTGTGTGTGTGTATATATACATAAACATACAAAAAAAAAAAAGTGTGAGCTATAAAGGGGCTTTTATAAATCACTCTGGAAGATAAAAGTGATGAACAAGACACCCCAGTCATAGGTGCACCAACATTATTACTATAGGCTACACCGAAGGAGGAGCACTGCATAACCGGAGAGTAACGGAATACTGAACTGCACCACATGTCTCAGCCCAGTTATGAAGCATCCTGGTATCACAGGTCTTTTCCAGCACTGGGGCAGTGCCAGTGACCCATTTCACTCCTGCAGCCAGGAGGAAGACAAAGTAGAAGTACAGCCCGCTCTCTTATACACTTATTTGCCTTCCAAGGTCCAAGTGCCTAAGCAGCAAAGGCTAGAGGAGATGCAGGGAAGAAGGGACACTTGCTCTCCCACAAAGTCCCCCGGGATTCAGAAAAACTCATTGGTTACCTAAAAATTTTAGCAACTCCATCATGCTTTTTTTGTATTTATGTACCAAAACATCCAAAAGATTATGAACCATTACTAACTGAACATGCATAATCACACAGGGTGCTAAGAACCTCAGCTCCCAGTGTCAATGGCAAAAGAGAGGTCCGCAGGAAAGTTGATGCAGGCAAGTGCATCTGTACCACCACAGGCTTTTGCAATCGTCCGGCGCTAGCAGTGCACATGGCCCTGCTGCCCACACATGGGTGCAGGCTGCAGCCACAGAAACACGGATGCTACCAAATGACATGAGATTGTACATTAGCTTAGATATTCTGTGCAGAAAATGCTATATAAAGCAGACAGATTTCCGTCTCCCAACTCCCTAAACAATGGGTCTGTTAAAGAGCAAAAAGGAAGAGGCAAAAGAACTTCAAGTTTACTATTTAAATACTGTATGACACTGTTTACTAAGACCCTTTGGATGGAAAATGTTTTCATAACAGTACATTAGCGATGTACATAAATTCGTGATACAAACAAGACCTGAAATGATTTGACAAGTTATCACAGCATACCAGCGGACGAGTTGGGAACAGAACTACTGCTTCCCTCTTTGAAATGCAAGGTGCACCTTCTGCAGTAAACATTGTTATTAAAAATCTCCGTATGTTCATTTTTCTAACTCTAGTTTTACATCAGCAAGTCAAGAAATATCAAGTGTTTGATTTTTCAAACAGACCTGTGGTTGTTTAGTACTTCAAAGGGAAAAAAAAAAAAAGGAAACAGGGACAGAGGAAGTCTTTGTTAGCTCTGGGTTTCAATTCAGACATCTCTGGCTCATGGTTCAGCTGGACCATGCTTTTTTGCTTTAGCTAGGCAAGACAAGAGCTTAAGTCCTTTAAAAGCTGCACAGAAATCTACATTTCTACAGCTATGTAGTTATTCCCTATTTTGTATTTTTTTAAATAGAAAAGCAAACCATATTTCTTCAAAAATTCCCCTTATCCTTCACAAAAGCACTTATTCTTTGGAGGATAGAAACTGATGCACTTCTTTCAATGTCGCTTGCATATCCTCATATTCTGCAAATTTGCAAGCATCCTCCAGCTTCAGCCATTGGAAAGCTTGGTGCTCTTCTGAGAGCTTGATTTCTGTGTTACAGTCCTTCATTTCTGCCAGCCAGTAAATGACGGTCTTAGGTTTGCCATGGACAGGATAGTGCAGTTCTTTCTTGTACCCCTCTATCAGAGTGAGCTGACTGGCCTGAAGACCAGCCTCTTCCTGCGTTTCTCGGAAGGCTGTCTGCAGGTCATCCTCTCCTGGATCCACATGGCCTATCAAGAAGGTGAAAAAGTAAGCGTGTGAGAAGAAAACGTAGATTTTGTTTATTCAGTTGACAACAGGTAACACTGGGAGACAGACGAGAGTACTCTGTAGCTGACACAGAACCAAACGGAAAATGTAGGAGAGAGACTGCTTTTCCAACTCCTATATCTTGATTTGTCTTTCTCTCATGGCTTTTGGATTGTTGTTTATCCTACAGCTTCTGAAACTCCCAGTGACCTGTCAGCACTAGACATCTTTTCTCCCCAGTCCTCCTCTCCTCTTCTGAGGCACTCTGCAGCCGTAATGTCCCACCCTAGATCATACTGAGGACAGAGTGCCTCAGGACTGCTTTTCCTTTGGCCAGTTAGAGGGGAGACTGTTCATCTGCACGTCTTAGTCCTCTCTCAACCCTCCCCCCCCGAGAAGCTTAAGGCTCAGTTCTGCAAAACTTACTCATGGCAACATCCCAGAAACAATGGGACCGCGTACCAGTAAATGCCATTCAAAAGGTGGGTTTCGATAGAGGTATTTTTATTTCTCTCCCTTATCCCCCTCTGAAACACAGCAACCCTAAAAGCCAGCCATTTCATCAGCTAGTTCTTCTAGGACATATCATTTATTTTATGTTGCTCAGAACGAGAGGTGCCATTACAAACAGCGGATAAATATAACACATCCCCAGCTGTTTGTACTTTTGTTGAGAAATGTCAGATTTGGTTTTCTCATGAAAGCTCCAGACCAGAACATAAATAGCAAGATCTCAAAAAAGCAACATAGGAGGAGTTGGGAACCTTCAAGAGGAGAGGAAAAAAAAAGTTAAGCTTTATTTTGCCCCTTGTGTCACTTTATTTTCTATGCAGCTGACTGCAAATAGCCACAATTTCATCACAGAGAGGAATCTTTCCTCAGGGCCTAGCTACTCAAAGCTGCCCTTTAGTACTAAAACTATGGCACATGGGGAGCTCGTTTTGCTCTCCCAAAAGGTCTCCCTCACTGCTTTGTGTGTCAGAAACTTAATGATCTCTCACAACATGACATCATCTCAGATACAAAATACACTTCTACTTCAAACAGCGACTGTGCAGAAAACAGTGTCTGATGTTGCATTTGACGTCTTGGATATTTGAGATCAAATACACTGAGGCTTTAAGTAAAAATATTTCCCTCCTGATTCTCAAGCACTGCAAATCAAGACATCTTTCTGCCGAAGTATTTCCATAACTGCAACTTTTACTGATAGATAAGAAACAGAATTCACTCGGCCTTGCGCACCCGATTACTTTTACAGCACCCAGAACAAATGCGCACAGAACATCTGTGAACAGTAAGTAACCACGATTTTTTATGATAAAAAATAGTGGAGTATTGCATCCAGTTCTGGGCCCCTCAGCTCAAGAAGGACAGGGAACTGCTAGAGAGAGTCCAGCGCAGAGCCACTAAGATGATCAAGGGAGTGGAACATCTCCCTTATGAGGAAAGGCTGAGGGAGCTGGGTCTCTTTAGCTTGGAGAAGAGGAGGCTGAGGGGTGACCTCATCAATGTTTATAAATAGGTAAAGGGTGAGTGTCGGGAAGACGGAGCCAGGCTCTTCACGATGTCGTGCAGAGATAGGACAAGGGGCAATGGGTGCAAACTGGAGCACAGGAGGTTCCATGTTAACATAAGGAAAAACTTTTTCACCGTGAGGGTGACAGAGCACTGGAACAGGCTGCCCAGAGAGGTTGTGGAGTCTCCTTCTCTGGAGACATTCAAAACCCGACTGGACGTGTTCCTGAGTGGTGTGCTCTAGGTGGCCCTGCCTTGGCGGGGGGGGTCGGACTAGATGATCTTTCGAGGTCCCTTCCAACCTCTAAGATTCTGTGATAATCATGATCGGCAGTCATCAAATGCAGAAGGAGTTGAGGTAGCAATAAGGATGCTCTCCTGCTGAGCGAAAGGCAATCATCTCACCCGGCTGTTGACAACCTCAAGTCTAGGCTGTTAAGTTTCCAGCTTCGTGCAATGGTCTGCCTACTGGGAGGAAAAAGCTCTGCTGGCAGCATCTCACACCACAGCTTCCAGATCCTCCTGCACCAAGGCAATTAAAACATGCTGAGGAAGAAAAAGAACCCCTGATCCCCCTTCTGCCAGCCTCGGCTTGTGCAAGGTCACAGTTCTAGGAGTAGAGATGGGGCTGATGAAACTCACTTGGGGGGAATTCAAGCAAGTCCAGTTCAATCCCATAAGGGTTGCAGCTGCTTTTAAAATACCAATGTACAGCTGAAGCCATAAATTGCCTTTTGCATGCTCTTGGGGAGATGATTAAAACATCTCATTCTTGCTCCTGCCACATTAAACCTATGGTTGCATCATATACAAGTGATGTTACTGCATCACACAGCCTGAGGCTGCCTTTGAAGACCACTCATATCATAGAGAACATACAACGTAATAGCTCTCCTTCATTCATTGTCTGCAAATCTGTATCAAGCTACTATTGAAGGCTGCCATCAGATTGTGGCTTTTATGTGGCTTATGATCTAAAAAAACCCTTGAAACAGTATGTTGAGGGAGGTGATTCTGCTCCTTCACACTGCTCTGGTGAGACCCCACCTGGAGTACTGCATCCAACCAACTTAATTTCTTTTTATGGCAAGGTCTGTTCAAGGTCAGCTCATCTGGTTGACCAAGGGGAGCCTGTCAATGTCTTTTTGGACTTCAGAAAAGCTTTCGATACTGTTTCTCACAGTATCCTTCTGGACAAAATGGTCAGCATACAGCTAGGCAAAACCATAATACACTGGGTGAGTAATTGGCTGGCGGGTTGTGCCGAAAGAGTTATAGTTAACGGAGTTACATCAGACTGGTGGCCAGTCTCTAGTGGGGTGCCCCAGGGCTCCATTTTGGGGCCAGTTCTTTTTAACGTTTTCGTAAACGACTTGGATATGGGACTAGAAGGAATTGTGAGCAAGTATGCAGTTGATACTAAATTGGGAGGAGATGTGGACTCCATTGAGGGTTGTGAGGCCTTGCAGACAGAGCTGGACAAATCAGAAAACTGGGCAATCACCAACCACATGAAGTTTAACAAGACCAAGTGCCGATTCTGCACCTGGGCAGGGGCAGCCCTGGCTGTACAGACAGACTGGGGGATGACGCGCTGGAGAGCAGCCACACTGAAATGGAGCTGGAGGTCTTGGTTGATACCAAGACGAACATGAGCCAACAGCGTGTCCGGGCTGCCAGTAAGGCCAACTGTATCTTGGGGTGCGTCAAACACGGCAATGCCAGCCGGTCCAGTGATGGGATTATCCTACTCCACACTGCACTGGTGAGGCCTCACCTTGAGTACTGGGTGCAGGTTTGGGCGCCACAGCACAAAAAGAACATAAAACTATTGGAGAGTGTTCAAAGGAGGGCAACAAAGATGGAGAAGGGTCTAGAGGGGAAGATGCATGAGGAGAGGCTGAAGCCCCTTGGTTTCTTTAGCCTGTAGGAGACTGAGGGCAGAGCTCATGGCGGCCTACAGCTTCCTCCCGAGAGGGAGCGAAGGGGCAGGGGCTGATCTCCTCCCTCTGGTGCCCAGCGATAGAACCTGAGGGAACGGCGTGGAGCTGGGACAGGGAAGGGGTACATTGGAGATCAGTAAAAGGTTCTTCCCCCAGAGGGTGGTGAGGCATTGGAACAGGCTCCCCAGGGCAGTGGTCACCACAACGAGCTTGGCTGAGTTCAAGTGGCGTCTGGCCAACGCTCTCAGTCATCTGCTCTGATTGGGCTGGTCCTGTGTGGGGCCAGGAGTTGGACTTGATGATCCTTATGGGTCCCTTCCAACTCGGGATATTCTATGATTCTTCAGCCCGCACACGAGAAGGCTCCCACTCCAGGGCCACCTTCTTGCCGCCCTTCCACACTTACAGGGGCTCCCCCAGACACACGCGGACAGACTTTGGAGCGGGGCCTGGAGCGATTGCGCAAGGGGTCAGGCTTTTCACCTACAAGAGGGGAGGCCTGGACCAGACGGAAGGAAGACGTCTTTTACCCCGAGCCCGGCGAAACGCCGGCACAGCTCGCCCCCAGAGGTGGGACATGCCCCAGCCCCGGAAACGTTCAGGGGCAGCTGCGACGGGGCTCTGCGCAACCCCATCCTAGGTGAAGATGTCCCTGCTTGTTGCTGGGGGGTTGGACCAGGTGACCTTTAAAGGTCCGTCCCAACCCAAACTCTTCTATGACTCTATAATTCTATGATTTTGAGTGTATGAGATGTATGTGTACAAGTCATTTCACTCCCTAGTGTAATGCTTACCAGTCATTTCAATTGCTTGTCCAGAATTACTGTGTTCTAACAATGAACCCTTCCACACACAGCTCTCTCCTCTTCCAAAAACTAATCATGTTCTAGAATATGTTTTTAACTTTCCAGCAGGCTACAAACTCTACTCCCTTAGGCTTTTGGTGAAGTGGATGAAGGGGGAAGTTTTGAAAGCTTTGTTCTTTCCCCTAACAGGAGAGAGTAGCTGATACCGATAAAAGATCTTTTTTTTAACAGTTTCCAAATTTCTGTTCACAAACTGCTCCTGCACTGCATTTTACAAAACAAGTGAAAACTAGCAGGAAGAAATCTCAGAGGGTAAATAACAGCATATAAGAACATCTGAGGAAAAACTTTTTTACACTGAGAGTGACAGAGCACTGGGACAGGCTGCCCAGAGAGGGTGTGGAGTCTCCTTCTCAAGATGTTCAAAACCCATCTGGATGCGATCCTGTGCAACCCGCTCTGGGTGATCCTGCTCTGGCAGGGGGGTTGGATTGGATGAGCTCTAGAGATCCCTTCCAAGCCATACCAATCTGTGAATCTACAAGGACCCTGAAGTATTTCTGGACTGTGCTTTTCCCAGCACCAGGGCTGTGACTACGTACTACCAAATACTGGCTCTGCCATGTGTCTTAACAATAACAAAGTGTTGCTTTATGCCTTGCGGCACTAGGCTTGTCTTCTTTGGGACCTCACTGATGAGCAAGGATGGCTTAGGTGAAGACAGCTGATATGGTTATTTCTCCTACCTGTCCCTCTCACCTCTGCTGCATTAGATATATGTTCTTCATCAACGATCTCCTGAACTCAGAGAAACTCCTACATCTTCCAAGAAAGGCATTTTAAAGTAAATCACCACTGATTTCAGTTTGCCTTCTAATGTTTTGATGTAACTGTAACACTTCTGATGGTACATGGGCCAAACCACCATACATTGGCAACAGCGGTATCTGGCAGAGGGTCAGACCTGAGCGAGAAGGTAAAGGTTTCTCTAGCTACCTAACTGCAGCTGGCTGCTGATTGTTTCTGGCAGAAACATCAGCCATCTGAGGAGTAAGACTGGGCGACCTGCCCTCAACTCCAATCAGTCATGCCCAATGGTTTATACAGCCACAACTTGCAAAATATTTCAGCCACAAAAATCCCCGCTCTGCTGCACGAACAGCATAACCAGTGGCTACTGTCAACCGATTAACTGTTCCCCAAAGCTGACCTTATCAGCATTCAAAGTTCAGTAGGTAATCACACTCGATCCCGACACAAAGAACCTTGACGTGTGTTAGCAGAACAAACATCACCTTTGGGTGGGGTCCAGTGATGGGTCCCATAGGATGTCTGAAGGAGGAGGTATTCAATACTGTCAGTGATCTTAGAAGGTGGTGCTGACTGCAGCCTCCTGTAGATGATCAAGCCACAAGCTCTCACAGCCATGGCTGTACGTTAGCTGCACGGAGAGCTGTGAAAGAATACAGAGGATCAAGCAGGAACAACAGAAAACATGTAACTCAAACAGACTAGATGAGGTTATGTGGCAAAGTGCCGGGTCCTGCACTTTGGCCACAACAACCCCAGGCAGCGCTACAGGGTGCAGGGTGGCTGGAAAGCTGTGCAGAGGAAAAGGACCTGGGGGTGTTGGCTGACACTCGCCTGGCCATGAGCCGGCAGTGTACCCAGGTGGCCAAGGAGGCCAACGGCATCCTGGCCTCTATCAGGAATAGTGTGGCCATCAGGAGCCGGGAGGTGATCGTCCCCCTGTACTCAGCCCTGGTGAGGCCGCACCTCGAGTGCTGTGTCCAGTTTTGGGCCCCTCACCACAAGAAAGACATCGAGGCCCTGGAGCGTGTCCAGAGAAGGGCAACGAAACTGGTGAAGAGGCTGGAGCACAGGTCTTATGAGGAGCGGCTGAGGGAACCGGGCTTGTTTAGTCTGGAGAGGAGGAGGCTCAGGGGANGTTGGAGATGAGGAGAAATTTCTTCTTGGAAAGGGTGGTCGGGCATTGGAACGGGTTGCCCAGGGAGGTGGTGGAGTCACCGTCCCCGGGAGTGTTTAAAGAAAGGTTGGATGTGGTACTTAGGGACATGGTTTAGTGGGTAATAGGTGGTGGTGGGATGGTTGGACTAGATGATCCTTGAGGTCTCTTCCAACTTTAATGATTCTGTGATTCTATTTAGCCAGGAAATATATCTCAGCGTAGGCTAGAAGTCATCCATCCATTTGTAGTTACTACACAATTAAACTGCATCTTATTAACTACCTTTGAATTGTAAAAAAAAAAATATCAGTCCTTTCCTTTTAGAACAAGGAAACAAGAACCTCTGTAAGTTATCAAGAAGCATGGAATATGACCTGCATGACCTTTCTTTGCTGAAATATTACAAACCACACTATAGGGAGAAAACAAAAGGTTAAAGCAAAAGGAAAGGTAGTGATTAACACTCTAAAGCTTTTCCACTCCAAATATCCGAAGGCAAAGATAATACCCCAACATTACTGGAAGCAGCATACAGAAATAATTGCTCAGGACAGAATCCCTGCAGCAGAGAACTCCTCAAGATGCCAGTAGCAGAGCTGAAAAATGAATGCCAAAGGACAGGCTCTCTACTGTCCGGGCCAGACAGGAGGCTGCTATACCGGATCAAAAGCTTCCAGCATACGTGTTAAGTACTAATTTGATGTAAACGGAAAGGAACACACCTCATAAGTGACAAATACTGTAATCGGTAATCAGTGCAGCCAGGACAACTGGTCCCATACAGAGAGAGAAAGCAAGAGATGAGAAACCCGTGTGAGAGAACAAGCCGTCCCCAGTTCCAGGCCGCACACCTCAGCGAGCACGGACTTGCACAGCAGCGCTTCTCCCCAGTCAGGCATCACGGCACCCCCAAGCTTCCAAACCGGCGAACGGCGGCACACAGCCCTGCACCACCCGGGGCGGCCCAGCGCCCCTGGTTACCGCCCCAACAAGCTCCGGACCCCCGCGCCAGACCCCCGCTCCCGCCGGCCACCAGGCGCCCGGGCAGCGCAGGCACCAGCCTGGGCCGATCTGGAGCCGAGAGGCCGCCAGGGCGGGAGACCGGCACCACCTCCCGCGTGCGCCTGGAAACGCCGCGCTCCGACACGCAGAGCCTGGAAGGACCCACCGCCGCCCGGCCAGCGGCCCCCCGCTCCCCTCGCCCCCTGCCCGCAGAGGGCGGCCCC
>VWZZ01002633.1:40191-55397 GCA_013399095.1 Psophia crepitans
GCGCCTCTGCCTTGTTCTATTCGCTAGCTGCGGGTGCGAGGCTGCGCGCGAGCTTTTGAAGCGGGAAAAGCGTTGTTGCTATGGAGACGCGGCCTAGTCGCTGTTNGCCCACTGAGGTGCCCGAGGTGGCTGCGGTGAGGTACGCTGGGCCGCCCCCTCCTCCGGGCCCCGCCCGGCTTTGCTGTGTGCGGGGAAGAGAGGAAAGGAACGGGGCGGAACAGCGCTGGGAAGGATGAGAGGAGAGCCCGCACATGTGGGGCGCGGCGGGGAGGCGGCCGCTGGGGGAGGGGACCGGCAGGCTGGGTGCGAGGGCCCTGCCTCAGCCCTGCGCCCCTTCCTCCGGGGGAAGAAGCTGTGAAGTTCCTCAGTCTGGCACTAAGTTCAGCGAGGGAAGCTATAAATCCCTGTGGGGCTAAATTCAGTGGCCACGCTACCCCTCAGCTGTGCAGTGGAATTCCAGATGCGTGGCGGTTTGTTTTGGTACAATTATAAAATAAATATTGAAAGCCACCTGGTAAATCTTACTGGCAGGAGAAGCTCTGGCAAAATTTTCAAATAATTCGCATCCCAGCTTAACTCGTAGATTATTTTCTTAGCTTCTAGTTGAATATTAGTCACTTCCCATTTCCATGCAGCTGTTGTTTTAAGCAGTTGTCAGGGATCAGCTGTAGGGTAGAGTCTCTTCTGCTGAGGTCATCAGACTATACTTAGTGTGAAGGGATGATTATCAAATACAGCAGTCTCTTGCCAATTAAAACATACTCTGTTGGAAAACAAAAAAAACCCCAACATTTAGTTGTTTGGGGTTTTTTTAAGTCTGTTTCAAAGAGGAAGAAAGTTAATTGTAGTTTTAATAACCAACTGTGTTAGGTATGTCAGTAGCAAAGGAAGTAGGGGTGTTGCTGCAGCCACACAACCTACATCACAGTCCAACTGTAAAATAGTTGTCATTTAACATCAAAAGTATTCCTCCTCTCCAATTACTTTTACTATACTGGAACTATAAATGGTTATATCTATGGCTAGTATTCAGCTTGTTCCTTGTGTCTTCAAAACAGGCTGCTACAACACTTGTGCCAATGAGCAACAGAATGTTTAATACCACGTTGCACATGTGTGCAGGGAATCGCGCAGTGTAATCCTGTGATCTTACAGATGGATCTGCTGCCGTGTCAAACACTGTTTCGCAGATCCCTACATACTGCATGAAAGCAAAACTACAAACTCGTGTTACAGTATAGATTATCTCTTATTACGGAGCTTGTATTTATAAAAGTGCAACTGCACTGTATTCATAGGAATACCCTAGTTTGCAAGGAATAGAGTCGGAATAATTAAAGCACTTTGTGTGGTCCTCTGGAAAAACAAATAAGCTATTCAGTTCTGAAGGGCTAAATCAGATTTGGTTTAGGATCAGAGTTAAAAAAGGGCTTGATGTTCAGATGAATAAGACAAGGGGCAACGGGTGCAAACTGGAGCATAGGAGATTCCATGTTAATATAAGGAAAATCCTTTTCACTGTGAGAGTGGCAGAGCACTGGAACAGGCTGCCCAGAGAGGTTGTGGAGTCTCCTTCTCTGGAGACATTCAAAACCCAACTGGACACGTTCCTGATTGATGTGCTCTAGGTGGCCCTGCCTTGGCAGAGGGGGTTGGACTAGATGATCTTTCGAGGTCCCTTCCAACCTCTACGATTCTGTGATTCTGTGACATGAGTTAATAAGTCTCCCTTTTCTCTATCATATGGTTGTCAGATTGGCTTCCTTCTGGTCTTCTGCTTCCACACTTCAGAAACCAGCAAACACTTTGGCACAGATGGAACCTTATGCTGAAGACTTTTTTGAGGTAACATGGTTACAAATAAGGAGTACAATATACCACTATAGTTGTGGTCAGGAAAGGCGACATACCTACCTGCTACAAGCGTTTACAAATTTTATAAGTTCTCAACTTTTATTTTTACAAGGTATTTGTAAAACAAAATTATTTACATAATACAAAGTGATAGGCAGGAAAACAAGGCGCTGTTTAGGTTTTGTACACTGATTCACAATTACTACTTTTATCACATGCCCTTGAAAATTGTTCCTAATAAAATTATATAATGATCAGACCAGAGTTTATGATTCGGAATTATTATCCTAGAATATTTACAGGATTAAGTGTACAGTTGCATTAATTTGCATTTGTAGGAGTGCCACATAAAGGTTCTTCACTTTGCCGTGACTTAATTTTTTTAGTTTAAAATATGGATATAGTGGTAGTTGGGTCATGTCTCAGTGGTGACATTCAGGAGTATCAGTAGAAGTCAGCTAAAATTATCGGGTAAATATGAGTGAGCTACGATGGGATAGTAATGCGTGTGAGTGTTATTGAAGTGAACGGTGCACTGAGATCTTTAATATATTGGAGGTTAATAAGGATCAAGAAATAGTGGTCTATAGGAGCTTTATTCTTAAAATAGTCTATGTAGGGATTTTACATGATTAATTTTATGTAGTGTCTGACACTTGCTGAATAGGTATCTTTAAAGGCTAGCCTTTCTTCTACTTTGAAAACTAAATTGAATATGAAAAGATCTGTGTAAGAACTAATTAATAATTAAAAGCATTTCAAAATGGAGGCTCAGCTCCAAGAGCATAGTTTTGTGGTAGTTTAATTTCCTTCAGAATACATAAAATGTAACCCCTTGTTTCTGCTATTTATGCCTGTCTTTTCTTTTTTCCCCAGCTTTATGAACTTTAAAAAACCTCTATTACAGAAACAGAGCAGGAGTTCTCTGATGACAAGCTGTGAACTTATTCTATGTTTTGAGTTGGTCCCTTTACATAAAATTCTGATCCTTTTTTACAATACGGACTTTAAGTACTTACCCATTACCAGCATCTGTCAGTCTTGTAAGATCTTCATAAAACTTTGCTTACAAGTAAGTTGTAGAGAACTCGGGTTTGCTACATTGTAGAAGGAATAGCTGCTGCCACACCATTCATGGTGTCTCTCACACATGCGCGCGCACACACACATACACACACACTTATTCTTGGGCACGCTTCCTCCTCCTTCAGGCTCGACTCTAGGCTTCGCAGCAGAGTCTCAGGCATCGGATTTTATAAAATAATTAATTTAACTGAAAGGTGTAGCAGCAGGGTCAGCCCGGGCCGGGTGCTTCCAAGAGGGACCCAGAACAAAGAAATCCCTTGGGACCCTTACACCCGCCCTTCATGCACTGTCCATGTGTCCTTCAGTCCGATGGTGGCTTTTGGTCTGGGGTCTTCTAACATCTAATGGGATTCTTCTTCTGTGTCCAGGCAGGCAGGCTCTTCGCTTGATGGCTTGCAGTTTCCACAGCTTTCCCCAAAGGTTGGAGCCTCCTTATCTTCTGGTTTACACCTCTTGTACGCCTACCGTTGCTGGTGGAACGTGGAGAACTGAAGGGTCCCACACTTGGAAAAACATTATCGAGACATCAGTAGGGTATCAAAACACTTCCCTGTACTAGAAGACTAAACACAGCCCAGTCCCAGCTGTTAGGAAAGCTACTCAGGAAATCACTGAGGAAAAACCTCTATCACGGCCTAAAGGCTCCAGCAAACCCAGCTACTCATGCTGAGTAAAGCTAAGCAGACAGCACAATTCACACACTATTGTAATTGTAATTTATTCTAATTAAAACCTACTTATTTACGTTAAGTATCTAATATCCCTCAACACACATAAAGATGATACGCTCCCTGTTGAGACATCCCACATGTTCCAGCAGTAAGGTATATATATCACCATTAACTGTTTCTTCCTCGCTGATAGCTTGTGTATTAGTAAGTAAAGATGCTCTGGACTTCATTGTTTTCACTGTTCAGCAGAATTCACTGTCTTCATGAACTTCAGGATCTTCTTGTAAGTGGCAAAGTAGGTCCCTTGTGTGAGAAGAAGGTGGAAATTTCGAAGTGAAGCTGAGTCTTTCTGCCAGCTACAGTGAGAAGGGCCACCACTGAACAGTGAAGAATTACAAGTTATGTTGTAATAGAGATTGAGTGAAAAATTGTTTTCAGGCCTGAGACTGTCTGGCATTATAACTGAGTGCTCATGGAGAATTATACCTCAATATTGACTCACTTCTTTCTCAAACCTATGTTCTGTCCAACTGTTTTAAGAAGTCTTAGGCTTTTGCCTCAATTTGCTTTTCGGTGAAGCTACCCATAGCTTTGCAGGGAACGAGACCTGGGCTTTGGTATGTAACTACCAGACTGAAGAATGTTGTATTTTTCTATCCCAGGACACATTGTTCTCTAAGGTGAACAAACAAAAGTAGATCCTTACAATAACTGAGAGAATGCTGGCTGTTACTTATTGTACAAAATTAAGTCTTCTCCATTTTTGCCAGAAGATGGCATTATCATTAACAGTTTAGGATTCCAGAAAACCTACCAATACTCCTCTTATTTCTTTACAAAGCAAATCCATTTCTATATTTGAAGAATTATGTATCTGTTTTAGAAATACTGTCTTCAGACACAAAGAACTGTACAGTGCTGTATGAATTAAGGTATTCTTGTAGTGAGAGGAGAGGCACTCCTTTCTTTTAGAGCATTGCTGATCATAAGGCCAGAAGGATTTCACTGACAACTGCAATTTTCCCTGAATTCTCTTGCATATGAATCAGACCACATCTTTTAGAAAACTGTCTGCTCTTGAGTTTCAAAGTAATCAGAAATGCTGATGATTGCTTAATTTTTTTCCATCCTTAATTTGTTGCTCCTTTATTAGTCATTATTCAGTTTTCCTAGGTTGTAAAATCACTGTTCTATGGATGGAGAGACATTGGAGTTATCTCCTGAAACCACCTAGATCCAGTAAGCTTTATTGTATCTAGGGAAGCAGAAGGAGTTATATTACTTTGCAGGCCAGCTGTTGTTAAGAAGCGATTTAGTTGCTTTCACATGGCACAGAGCCTTAGCCGATAAGCTATGCAGAGCTGCTTACGTGTCTCAGTACTAGCCTTCTCCTATATTCGGCAGTACCTATATTACTTGAATTTTCTTTGTTTTGAGAATCCTAGTCCCTTGTTACCCCAAGTAATGGAAATCTGTCTGTACAGTCATTTCCAGCTATTTAAATATATCTATTTTCATTTTTAATTAGAACCTTTAGCTTAAAATTCTTAGTTTTCTCCCCTTGTACACTGTTCTTGTTTTGGGAAGTGTCTCAATTCTTTTTCATAGAATCACAGAATGGTTTGGGCTTGAAAGGAACTCAAGGATCACCTAGTTCCAACCCCCCTGCCATGGGCAGGGACAGCCCCACCAGCCCAGGGTGCCCAAAGCCCCATCCAACCTGGCCTTGAACACTGCCAGGGATCCAGGGGCAGCCACAGTTTCTCTGGGCACCCTGCACCAGGGTCTCACCAGCCTCACAGGGAAGAATTTCTTCCTGATATCTGATCTAAATCTCCCCTCTTTTAGTTTAAATCCATTTCCCTTTGTCCTACCACTACGCTCCCTGGGAAACAGCCCCTCTCCAGCTTTTCTCTAGCCCCTTTAGGTACTGGAAGGCTGCAGTTAGATCTCCCTGGAGCCTTCTCCTCTCCAGGCTGAACAACCCCAACTGTCTTGGCCTGTCCTTGTAGGAGAGGTGCTCCATCCCTCTGACTCACTCCAGCAACTCCATGTCTTTCCTGTACTGGGGACCCCAGAGCTGCACACAGCACTCCAGCTGGGGTTCTCACCAGAGCGGAGCAGAGGAGGAGAATCACCTCCCTCGCCCTGCTGGCCACACTGGTTTTGATGAGGCCCAGGGCACAGTTGGCTTTCTGGGCTCTAAGCAGGCATTGCTGGATCATGTTGAGCTTTTCATCAACCCACACCCCCAAGTCCTTCTCCTCAGGGCTGCTGGGCAATCCACTCTCTGCCCAGTCTGTAGCTGTGCTTGGGATTGCCCTGACCCATATGCAGGACCTTGCACTTGGAATGAACCTCACGCAGTTTGCACAGGCCTACCTGTGCCTGCCTGCCAGGGTCCCTCTTGATGGCTTCCCTTCCCTCCAGCGTGCTGACCACACCACACAGCTTGGTGTCATTGGCAAACTTGCTGAGGGTGCACTTGATCCCACTGTCTGCATCACCGACAAAGATCTGGAAACAGTGCCGGTTCCCTGAGGAATGCCACTCATCACTGAGGTCCACTTGGACATAGCTTTCCTTTTTATCCTCTCCTGTGCTCACTATCATTTCAAGAGTGGTTATCACCGAGTTAGTTCTTGCTCTAGCCTTTGGCCACTCTGTATATAAAACTTAAACATATATAAAAAATTAAGTATAGTCTATGATACAGAATGAGAATAGATGAAAGAAATCTGCTTAATACTTTGAGGCTGATGTTTCCACTTTGTGTTCTAGCTGCTGCTGTCATCAAACAAAAATTTCCCATGGCACTGCATACAGACAGTTACACAGGACCTGTACTGGTTTTGTATTTTAAGCTACCTTATGCAAGATAGGCATTCTTTAAAAAACATGTCTTCTTTAAATCAAGCCTGAAGCTCCTGTAGAATTCTATCTGTTAGAGAAGTTGCCACATTGTGAATGCTTGTAAAAACCCTTGCACATGTGTCATAGTTAGCCTCTCTGATCTTTGGGTTTGCTATCCTCTCTGTCAGTTTTGATTTCTCCTCATCGGTATCTAATAATCTCAGTAGTGTCTCTGACTTTACCTGAAGATTCAGAATTGCATTACATACGCATTAAATAAGTTCACCTCCATCCCAATGGTTTTGCCTTGAAGCTTGTTACTGCTGAATCTCATAATTTTATTATGGCTCACTACTATCTACAGCTTAGACTCTAGCTTCTGCGACATTTTAGATGTCCTCTACTGTACCTTTTGGCCTCGGTAATATCTCACACAATTAGCACTTTGACTCTTTATTGTTTTGTTGTTATTGTTATTCGAACACAATGTGCTCATTAATTTTAACAGAACCAAATTTGGGGGTGGTATTTGGTGATCTTATTTTCTTATCTACTGTTGTTGTAGAGATGCTTGAAAATCCTGCCAGAGAACTTACCCTGAGTTACAGGGGGGAAAACTTAGTCTTAAATAACTTGGTTTTGTTGAACGTTATTGTAACCTCCAAACATGAGTATGAGCTGTATTTGGTAAGGTCCTAGA
This sequence comes from Psophia crepitans, assembly GCA_013399095.1. Classification (NCBI taxonomy): domain Eukaryota; kingdom Metazoa; phylum Chordata; class Aves; order Gruiformes; family Psophiidae; genus Psophia; species Psophia crepitans. The sequence goes on from VWZZ01002633.1 coordinate 47,356, forward strand.
CTGGACAAAGATATAAGAAGGCAGTGTGCAACAGATACTTGAAGTGCTATCATTTTTCCATTTTATGGAACAAGTAAAAATATCTGCAGATATTAATCCATGTGGATACAGACAGCTGCACAATGCATTGCTAGGCAGAAATGAGTGAAGGCGTTGAGGTTTTTTTGGCATACCTTTCAGTGATGCATGTTGCTTTTTTGAGTTTCCCAAGAATGCAAGTATGATGCTCCAGTTGCATATATAGATTTAGAGAAATTCTGTGCTTCAGGTTTCGCAGAATGTTTTGGTTATTCTGTCAAGAACACTTAGAAATGCTCACAAGATTCATGACATGCCTGAGACAGTTACAGATGCAACAAAACTACAACATTGCTGTAGTTTGTCTGTAAGATGAATGGTCTTAATTATTCAACTTGAGGTGAAGAAAAATGCAATACCTTCTCCTTTGGTTAGTTAACCAGGGATAGCTGAACCACATTAGACCACATGCCCTGATATTAAATTGAGTGTCTAAAATTAGGCATTTTACATTCTGTAGCTTGAGGACAGGGTTTCAGTAGCTGCGGCATTCATCAGTAGACATCAGGCGTGTAAGAACTCTGCAGAAGTAAGTAACACTGCATTATGCATTTCAATACATTATTGTGTATTGTCTATAACTGTAAAATATAGTTTCATACATAAAATACTTGTTTCATATTTATTTTTTGTTGTTATTACTATATTCTGTAGTGGTTGGCAGTCTAGTGTATTGTAAACTTGGAGTAAAACAAGCTTCTAGCCTAACTGCAGGTAATGGCATCAGGAAATGTCTAGTTTCTTCATTAGTAACTTTTTCAGATGTGATGCAGTATATGATTCTAATTTTTATTTTGTTTGATTTCTTGTAGACTTTAGCTTGAAGATGGCATCATGCCTTTATGAGTGCCTTTGTGAGGCAGAACTTGAAAAATACTATCCCCATTTTGCTGCCTTCGGTCTTCAGAAAATTGATGAGCTTGCCAGAGTTTCTATGAAAGATTATATCAAACTGGGGGTCCATGACATGAATGACCGCAAAAGACTCTTTCAGCTTATTAGAATAATCAAAATTATGCAAGAGGAAGACATTGCAGACTTAAGCAAACAAGATTTTCAACCAAGTGGCCTTTTCATTAAGCCTCAGGTGACCAGATCAGGTCCCTGTAGACAGCTGCGTTTTGAGTCCTTCTTTGAAGAAAATGATGGAACAGTTAAAGACTCTGAATCTGAATCATATGGTTCCTCTGATTTCAATGCCAATGAAGAGAAGAACAGTGTAGGGGAAATGTTGGGACACATTCAACCACGTGATTCAGAGCTGAGCAGGTTAACTAGAAGAGATCTAAATACTCCTGGAATATGCACAAAAAAGGATCTGAGCTGTCCAGCCGTTTCTGATGATATTGCTTCTCTCCTGGGGGATTCTGAAGCTCCTGTCATACAAAGAATAACACATATTTCAGGGTATAATTACGGACTACCTCATTCCTGTATCAGGTAATAATCAGTTGCCTTTATTTTGCTATATTTCAAGTTAGTCATAATTATTTCTTCATTGTGGAGGAGAATCTGTCTTCATCACCTCCAAATGAGCAATTCTACCACCACAGACCAATGCAAAATCTTATAAAGAGGAGAGATATTAATAAACATTTGTGACTCTCCGTCTGGTAGAAGGAATCAGCTGAATTTCACCAGCTGTTACTCACCAAGGTTATCTAAGAATAGTCTTCATTGTCTTTCAGGATATAATGCTTTGTTTTCTTGGTGTTTTGGCCAATCCTTTCTCTTTTTCTTTCCATAAGTTTACCTTGCAAAACTCTATTTTTTCAAAATACGACATAGTCATTTGATGTTTGTCAGTTCTCTCCCAGTGAAAAGGTTACACACTGCAATGTCTATATTTGTTTATAAAGAAATTTCAGAACTGGAGCTTTAAAGAGAATGGATATAACTGTGATAGGATATAGATGTGGTGGTTAGGGGAATGCCTTGCAGCTGCTCCCCAAACACATTATCTGTAACTTTCATACTTTACCCAGTGTTTGGTAACAGGGGCCATGGCTGTCTTGAACCACTAGTAAATCTACCCTGGCAACATTTTAAAAGCACAAAATATTTTTTTCCTGATGCAGCAGCAGAGCATGTATGCCCCTGCACACGTATTACCAGCATCTAGCTTGTTGCAATGCAGTTGTGGCAGTTGTGTTTTAAAATGTGATGAAGGAAGGCAGCTGTATGAAGTCGGTGCTTGGTCTAGGAAGGCTGTAGGGAAAGATTTGGTCTGTGGGAGGATCCATGGAGTTGGGGTGTCAGTTACAAGTCCCACTGAGCTTGCATGTAGCCTGGAGGGATAGACGCCGTTGTTACAGTGGGGAAGTGCTAAGGTGACATAGTAGCTAGAGCATTTAAACTGTGAAAAGCAAGACAAAGGTTTACAACTCCCCTTTGCTGGAAAAAAAAATAATTCCCACCCTCCAGAGAACTGCGTTAACTTCCTACATACACTGATATCTTAGTGCATTCTCTGTCTCCGCTAGAAGTTGAGCCAATATGCAAAAAGGACAGGAATCATAGTGCTGACAAGTAAAAAAAGATAAAATACAACCTAATGGCTCAGCTAGAGGAGTTCCAGATTTTTAATCCTGTGATGGAGCCATGTTCTCTATTGTCCTCTCTTTCTTTCCTTGTTTTTTGGGGTTTTTTGTTTTTTTTTTTTTTTTTTTTTTTTTTTTTTTTTTTTTTTTTTTTTTTTTTTTGTTTTTTTGTAAGCACATTCTTCTGTGCCTAGCATTATGGTTCACCATGTGGTCTTTCTGCACCTTCTTCCTGACACGGCTGAGTTTCTCTTTTTCCTGTTTTGACCGCAGAGTATGTGTTGTGCATTCCAGGCTTGGACCAGTCTGCTGCCACTTGGGTTTGTGATTCCTGTTTTGCAAGTGCCTGACTCCTTCACTGAATCTCTCCATTCCAATGTCACCTTGTGATTTGACCACTGTGAAGGCTAATCTAGTCTCATCTATGAGAAACTTGGGAAAACAGTAGCATGATTTCAGATGGTAGAGGGATAAAGAGCTCTTTTAATCTGTTCAAATAAATTTTGCCCACAACAAGTGGCTTGATTTTGACAGGAGCAGACCATGCATAGTGATTATTCTGACTTATTATCTAATCAGATATCTAATGATCTGTGTCGAGATTTTTATTTTTCTAGTAATAAAAAAAATATATTTTGTTATAAAATACAGTTTCTGTTTAAGAAAGATTAATAGAAAATCTAAATCTCAGGTTCAGCATATAGAATAAAAATGCATTCTGTTCCCATACAAAATATATTCAATGAAGTGTGCCTCTGTACAAGAAAGAATTGATGCCTTTTCTCTCATAAACAGTCTCCAACTCTTCTGTTTTTCCTTTCTCCAAATCTTGCAGTCAGTCCTTCCTCCTTTAAGCTCTTAGAGCACAACAGGCTCTTTCTGTAGGTCACCACATCCACCCTCTGACATGAGAATTAAACTTCAGAGCCTCTGATCATTTGTTGAACAACATTTGGTGCCTAGTGATATCCATAAGTTCACACTAGCTTATGAAGCATGGTATTTCAAGTATCATTGCCTTTCTTTGCAGGGGAAAGAATTTTCCATCTAAATGCAGGGCCTGATCCTGGTCTGCATGGGAAAGCTGTACTAAAATTAAAGAGACTCCTGTTACAAGTAAAGATTACTCATGTATAGTCTTCTAAGACTGCATCTTGAGATTTACATCTGCATGTCGTATGCTTCTGGGGAATCATGCACCACAACAGCAATGATACTGCAAGCTTGTAGTTGTAATGAGATATTGAGTAACTTATGGGTTTGGTCTAAATTTATTAGACAACTAATATATGTTAATTTTCAGTTACTACATTAAGAGATTCTGGAAGGGCATCCAGACAGCATGGCAGAAACACTATGTTTGGGCATGCTGGAGCTTAATTAGTTTGTTTTTTTTCCCACAAATTCACATTAAAATCCAGGCTGAAAATCATTACTCATTTAGCTGAAGACAGCTTGGAAAAGGGAAAAACAGAATCAATAAATTTTGGTTTAATTCAAGCATATTCTGTATGCTGCATCACAAAATGCTTTACACAGCAGGTTAATCAATGAAATGTCCTCATGTTTTTGAGGTGTCTGGAAGGGAACTAAAGTAGACTTACCAAAACACAAGAACACAACTTTGCCTGTGGTCTGAAACCACATAATTTTTTATTAAAAAAGACCAAAGGGGAGACAATGATGAGATCAGTATTTCAAATTTTCTTTGAGCTGAATAGGAACATGGTGATATTCGTTTCACAGTTCGAATCATTTACTTCTAACCTGTTTGGCAGCCTATAATAGGAAGAATGAAAATCAGTATAAGAGGAAAGGCAACTAAATATTATACTCTCCCCTTTCCACGATCTGTACTTTTATCCGTACATTATTAACTGACTAATCATGACTGCAAGTAACTTCAGCAAGATTAAATTTTGTTGTTAACCTGCTTATTATGCCAGCTTCACTCAATAGTTTGTGGACAACTGAAAATGCCAGTTCAGGAATGTAGCTGTATAAACACAACTACTATTTTAACAAAAGTACACAAAAGGCATAAGTCTATTTAGGAAAAAAACAGCAGAAACTTCACTGTGTAACAGTGAAATGTGTTTTGGGGTTTGGTGGGTTTTTTTGATAAGCTGTTACAGACAGAAACATTTATCTGGTAAAGGTAACAAATTTATGCATGTTCTAGGTTTTGTAGTAACCTGATTTTAAAATGTAAGCTACACTATTGTTGTAGATCCAATACTTCTGAGAAAGAGAGTCCATGGACAGAGAGTGAAAAAATCAGAGTGTGCGTCCGAAAACGTCCTCTGGGCCTGAGAGAGGAGCGACGTGGGGAGGTTAATATCATCACAGTGAAAGATAAAGAAACCCTACTTCTTCATGAGAAAAAGGAGGCGGTTGATCTCACCCAATACATTTTACAGGTAACATGTTCCACTTGAATGTTGTGTTTGTGGGCCAGTCACTTGCATGGATGGGATAAAGCAAATTGCACTTGGAATTTCCATGAGGGGAAACAGAAAAGGGCTTTCTTCATTTCTTGCACTGAAATCGGTGGTGGGCTCTTCCATAAGCTCAGCATAACTGTATTTGAATTGCTTCTTCCATAAGCTCAGCATAACTGTATTTTAATTGCTTCTGACTTATGCCAGCCTGTGGAAGAAAACCTGAGCCCAGAATTTTAAGCCTCAAAAGCAGGTCTCTTGCATCTATCTTTGCATGTGGCAAAATAAAACCGCCTGCTACATGCCATTGCTGCAGGAGAATTGCCTGCTGCAGAGTGTCCTGATAGCTTTCCAGGGCACTTCACTGAGGAGTTCCCTTTTCACTGTTTCAGTACCAGATCTGTTTCAATGAATCACATAGACCCTCATCCCCTCCCTTCCTTTGTTCTCAAATGCTTTTGAAAATTAAGTTCCCTGTTGGTCTTTGTTTCTTAATCCCAAATACCTTGTGCTGTCATAGTTCAAATTCTCACTTTTGACTGACAGCACCAGGAACAGAGCTGATTTCTAGAGAGCAACAAGCCATTTTCACTCTACTGGGTGTTATTTTTACAGTCTGGATCCTCAGAGCAACTGTTTGGAGTATCCAGTGAAAATTCAGTTTGCAGTTCTCGGGCTTGGTTCACGTACCACCTTTTACAGTGTGACACATGCAGCAACTCCGCCCCCCTCCCTCCATCTGACTACCTATATTTGGCATTTATACAATGCTTATCACCTTAGTATCTCAGTGCTGAAATAATTGCTAATTAATTTTGTTATGTCAGTACAAACAAAATCTTGCTCTCAATCAATATACTCCAAACAAGAGTGGCAAAGGCAGTGTCTATTCTACAGGACCCAGGAGAACTTCTCTGCTTCCAGATCTGGCTACTTGCCCGTCTCCATCTCTGGTTCCTATAGAAAGGACAGCAAGGGGTACAGAGCAAATGGGGGAGGTGGTGGGATGTACTCTAGCTCCATGGCCAGGGGACCCATGGCTGCCCTCTGAGCTGAGTGTAGCTGCTGAGACTCCCTGGTTAAATCTGCCTGTGTGCTAGAGTGGTTTGAGTGTTGTTGAAATGATTCTCAGTCCTTGAGATCTACCACCTTAATTTACACTGCAGTGAATTTATTAGAGTGCAGTTTTTTAAAACGTTATGTTTGTGACTGTCCCTACAAACACTATTCTTAACGTAGAAGGAGCCCATAATGAACTCTATTGCAGTGTTTCCAGACACCCTGCTGCTTTGGGTTGGACCTGGAGTGTGGGAAGTTTGGGGTTTTCTTGCCCTCTTCTGAGATAATACAATCCAGCTTTGCTTAGGAATAGCTTCTGTTTTCTCTGGCATAAAAAGTTTTTAAATCTGCAGAACAGAGACAATCACAACCGAGGACTAATTTTGAGAGGGCCAAGAGTTGACTCTGAGTTCTTTTTACTATTGTAATCTTACTATAGACTGTACATCTGTAGGCTGATTCATTTAAAAAATAGGTTTTCTTTAATTAGTGTTTTCCTTTTTTTTTTTTTTCCCTGTCCGAAGACTGTGGTATGTTCTGCTTCAGAATGGTGGGAAATCAAGGCATCTTTACTTTCTCTCTTTTTTTTTTTTTCCCTACCCTCAGTCTCTTGATTAGTTGTAATGATGTGTTCCTGCATATGTCATACTGCATGGTAAATGTGCTAGATAATTTTGTACCTGACCCAAAGCCATATGAAGTCACTGGAAAGACTTAACTTCACCTTTGAACAGAGTTGAAGGAGAAATGAAATATATTCATTTTCATGTAAAGATCATATTTATTTTTCAGCATGTTTTTTATTTTGATGAAGTCTTTGGGGAGTCATGTACCAATCAGGATGTGTATATGAAGACAGCTCATCCTCTCATTCAGCATATTTTTAACGGGTAGGGCATCAATGCTTACATTTGTTATTTTTTTGCCTTGTTGTTTTCTCATTTCATATATTGCTTTAATTTTTCCTTTATACTTTTCATCTTTTGAAAAATACATCCATTTCACCTTTGCCACATACATTACTCCTTTTAGAACATCTTTGATTACAGTTTTGACAAAATAAATGAGGGAAAACTTTCTTCAGACTTGGTGAGAAATCTAAATCACAGAGGAAGTAAAAATTGAACCTCGCTTGCAACAAAGAGACACACACCATGGCCAGACTAGAATGAAAAAGTGTGTACAAGGATTTCTGAAGTCTAATCTTGACTCTAACAAAAGCTTCTGTGTGGTATAGCACATTCATCTGTAGAGGAATAATATTACATCTTCCATGAAACTGCTGTGAGGTATTTTTGCATGTATTTGTGCAGTTCATAGGGCAATATAAATTATTAATAACCTTTTATTTTTATGTTATTGATTTTTATTTGCTTAGAGGTTTAATCACAATTACATGCTTCCTGATTAATGCAAAATTGATGGTGGCTTGACATGAGTGATCTTATTTTTTACAAAAAGTAATAAACTTGAATATAATTACATTTTTGAGTCTTTGAAGGAAAGGATTATGCATCCATAGTGAAAAATAACAAAATGCAGCATTCTGTTATTGAAACTCTTCAGGTACATCACCAGAGACAAAGAGTATGATGCTCTTGAGAAAAGGAAAGCGAAAAAGTGGGCAATCACCAACCGCATGAAGTTTAACAAGAGCAAGTGCCGTACCCTGCACCTGGGCAGGGTCAGCCCTGGCTGTACAGACAGACTGGGGGATGAGATGCTGGAGAGCAGCCGTGCTGGGAGGGACTTGGGGGTTTTGGCCGACAGCAAGTTGAACATGAGTTAACAGTGTGACCAGGCTGCCAGGAAGGGGAACCGTATCCTGGGGAGCATCAAGCACGACACTGCCAGCAGGTCTAGGGATGGGATTGTCCCACTCTACACTGAGATGGTGTGGCCTCACCTTGAGTATGTGTGCAGT
>VWZZ01002633.1:55525-89976 GCA_013399095.1 Psophia crepitans
AAAGGCTCTTCACCAAGAGGGTGGTGGGGCACTGGAACAGGCTCCCCAGGGCAGTGGTCACCGCTCCGAGCTTGGCTGAGTTCAAGCAGCGTCTGGCCAACGCTCTCAGTCATCTGCTCTGATTGGGCTGGTCCTGTGTGGAGCCAGGAGCTGGACTTGATGATCCTTATGGGTCCCTTCCAACTTGGGATATTCTGTGATTCTTTGAAAAAGGAGAATGAGACTTGTAGCTTGCTGTGTAATAATCTCTAAAGGCACAATTCACATTACAGCTAATCCAGTAAAGCCAGCAGAAGAAATGCCACTGTTTTTTCTCCACTTTAACTAACTTTTCTGTCCCACCTGCTGCATCCCCTTCACTGGCATTGGACTAATCTGACACCATAGTGAGATAATTCTGCAATCTAAGCTGGGAAGAAATTGTTCACCGTGCTTACTGCAGCCCTGTATTTTTACCCATTTCTCTGCCAGGGTACTGAGCCAGCTAAAGAGTACTTTTTGAAAGTAGGGGAGGGAATAAGTGGTTTTGCAGCATTTCTGTTTTGGCTGATTCAGTTTCCTGAATCTGTTCACATCATACTTGTGGGTTCATTGCCTGTATAAGAGCAAGAATGGGAAGGAGAAGTAGGTGCACAGTAACCTCAACTTAGATAGGCTGGTAGGGCAGTGGAACCATACCCTGAGGCCACCATGACATTTTTATGTGCATTGCCATTATAATCTTAAGGTGATACGACAACAAAGTTGGACCAAACTGGAATAAACTAAGACACTGGTTTCATTGTCTGGAGTCAGTGAACCAAACAGTTCTCTGCCACTGAAAGGGGGATGATGCTCTGTCCTACCCCCCACTAGACACATTCTCATAGGTTAGTGAAGCCATTTTGGGCATATTTTGTGATCCTCTGTGAGGTACTTTCAGTTTCTGACTGAACAGCAGAAAACTAGCTTGCAAAAAAATGTAAAGCTTTCTGTTGTTCCAGTGCAGTAAAATCAAATGTCAGAGCCAGCAGAGGCAGGGATGCGTCAGTGGAGTAGGTCACACAGTTGGGAGCAGAGGAAAAGAAGAGCGAGACCTTCCTCTAGGCAACAACAACTCTTTAGATTGACTTAACTATGTGTGGGACTGCAGCCTGAGACAAAGTAGCCTCGCTCAGTGTAGTGCTGGGGAGGTAATTTTCATCAAGTATAATGTGTTAATACAGAACCTGACTTGGGGCAGTTTTGCATCTCATGTCACAGTCATTTTTCGCTGTAATTCATAATTAGTAGGATTGCCATTCATAGTCCTGCAATATTTCATAGAATCACAGAATGGTTTGGGCTGTAAGGGACCTCAAAGACTGTCTAGTTCCAACCCCACCGCCATGGGCAGGGACACCCTCCACTAGACCAGCTTGCCCAAAGCCCCATCCAACTCCAGGAATGGGGCAGCCACAGCTTCTCTGGGCAACCTGTGCCAGTGCCTCACCACCCTCACAGGGAAGAATTTCTTCCTGACATCTAATCTAAATCTCCCTTCTTTTAGTTTAAACCCATTCCCCCTTGTCCTGTCACTGCACTCCCGGGAAACAGTTCAGATTTTCTGTCTTTTCTGTAGGCCCCTTTAGATACTGGAAGGCTGCAGTTAGGTCTCCCTGGAGCCTTCTCAGGCTGAACAAGCCCAGCTCTCTCAGCCTGTCCTCATAGGAGAGGGATTCCAGCCCTTGGATCAACTTTGTGGCCTCCTCTGGACTCTAGCAGCTCCAGATCTTTCCTCTCCTGGGGACCCCAGAGGTGGACGCAGCACTCCAGCTGGGCTCTCACCAGAGTGGAGCAGAGGGGGCCCCTCGACCTGCTGGACACACTGGTTTTGATGCAGTCCAGGACACAGTTGGCTTTCTGGGCTGCTAGTACACACTGCTGGCCCATGTTGAGTTTTTCATCAGTTAACACTCCCAGGTTCTTCTCCTCACGGCTGCTCTTAATCCACTCTCTGCCCAGCCTGTAGCTGTGCTTGGGATTGCCCCGATCCACATCTAGGACCTTGCCGTTGGCCTTGTGGAACTTCATGCAGTTCACAAGGGCCCACCTCTCAAGCCTGCCAAGGTCCCCCTCGATGGCTTCCCTTCCCTCCAGCGTGTCGACCACACCACACAGCTTGGTGTCATCAGCAAACTTGCCAAGGGCGCACTCCATCCCACTGTCCACATCACCGACAAGGGTGTTGAAACAGTGCTGGTCCCACTACTGACCCCTGAGGAACTCCACTCCTCACTCAGGTCCACTTGGATTTTGAGCCATTGAGCACAACTCTTTGAGTGCGGCCGTCCATCCAATTCCTTATCCACCCAGTGGTCCATCCGTTGAATCCACGTCTCTCCAATTAAGAGACAAGGATGTCAGGCAGGACAGTGTCAAATGCCTTGCTGCATTTCTGCAGTATCTAAACAGCTGGAAGAATAATAATGAATTCTTAGTTTCCTTAAATACATTTTTGGCATCTGGAAGAAAGCAAGAGAGCCAGCTCTCTGTGACATGCCAGATCTCCACAGAACATACTTGGGAACCACTGTTAAGTGTTTTGTGGTTTTCCAGATAGAATAGTAAACCAAACCTCATTCCTAAGAGGCCACTATGGATAGAATGATGTTGCAGAATCTTTTTTAATAGATATGACTAAATCAGATGTGACACTAAAAATATAAGTTATCTTCACAGAGGCAATGCAACCTGCTTTGCATATGGGCAGACTGGTGCTGGCAAGACTTACACCATGATAGGTACTCATCGGAACCCAGGACTCTACGCCTTGGCTGCCAAAGACATCTTTAGACACCTGGAAGCGTCACAGTCGAGGAAAGATCTCCTTGTTTTGATTAGTTTTTATGAGATCTACTGTGGACAGCTTTATGACCTTCTAAATGGAAGGAAGAGGTATTTAATTAAAAATACATTTCACTATAAACTTACGGTTATGAATCAGTTGGTTACCGTTTCTAAATCAGTTACTGTTTCACGCAATTACATTTAACATAGTACCATTTATTGTAAATGTTATGTATTTAATTAGGGTTGTTCCTAGGAGTTACTTAGAGAGGAAGGCAGAATCTGACACTAAAGACTGTGGCATTGATAGGAGCTCCTGGTTTTTATTATTTGGGGGGGGAAATAAGAATAAGGATCTGTGGTTGAGATATAAGCTCATGCTGTTTTGCTTACAGTATTATAATATAATAGCTGAACATCCATAGGTAGAGAAAGAACCTTCTTGTGGCCAGAAGCTCTTATGCCAACCATTGTGGAGTCACTGTCTTTCCCTGCTTAAACATAAGCTCTGGCTGTCCCTTCTCCTGTGCCAGTGGGTCTTTGTCTCTTGCCACTGTAGTCTCTGAAGATGCCCTTGATTTCCCACTTGTTGCCCTTGACAGTGTGGAGACTGATCACCTTCCTCCTGAGTGCCTTTACCCTGCAGCCCCATGACTCAACCAGACCGAGCCTCTGCAGGTGATGCTGCCATCACCTCAGTAGTAGCAGCTTAGCCCCAGACTCATTTGGATGGATTTATAGTCCTACAGGACCTCCATTCCAAATGGAAATTGGGACAACTCAATACTTATTTGGTATAAAACAGTCCCTGTGGTCTGAAATTTCTAAATAATATAAGTCAGTTAAGATCTCAGCACAGAAATCTTTTCAGAGTGATCTTGAAGGAAGACTACCTGTCAGCTGCAGGCCTTTAGCAGCCTTGAGAGCACTATGCTGAGAGCACACTAGAGGGCTCAAAAGGGAGGCTTTCTGCCTAGGGAAGTGAGCATCTGTTCTCAAAGGAAGCACCTTTTTCTGTGCATGTGTGTTCCCTTGCACCAAAACAGTCTTTTGAGGAGCAGGCAGTGTAATCTGCTGTATAAGGAGGCAATTTATTCTGTATGTCTACTAGCCATCTTACATGTCATTGAAGGAAAAGGTTAAACTTTCTCCTGCATGCATCATGTCTCTATTCTTCCTGTATTCTGTAACACTGCTGTGTGATTCATAGCAGAGGTGCTCTGAAATCTGGCTCCGTGGCTATGGGAGCTACTTTAAAATCCTGTGCAAAAATCTTGAGAACTTGAATAGAGCATAACTTAGTCTGAATGTCCTAAAGAAGCCCAAGACTCAGTTTAAAGAGAGACAGGAACTCTAAAATGTAAACATGATAAGTTACTTCCCTGCTTTGTTGTATTCCTGAACTAGCAGAAACACATTGCTAATGTCCCTTTAAGAGTGAAATGCCAGGGGTACATGTTATAAATGAAAGACCTCTTCAGCTCTGAAAATAAATGAATGACAGTGATGTCTCTGCCCAAGTCAGTAGCCTTGATTGCTTTTTCAGTGTCAAAGTACTGACATGTGTTTTCATTGCTGCTGTTTGTGATGTTAGAAATTCTGCACTGCTTCATTTTCAGACTTTTTGCAAGAGAAGATAGCAAGCATGTCGTTCAAATAGTGGGACTGCGGGAGGTTCAGGTGGACTCTGTAGATCTACTGCTGGAGGTAACCTCTATGTTTGCAACTGGTTTTCGTCTTCTACAGCCTGATTTGCTCATTTGTACGTCATTTACGGAGATTGTTATTTGTTGTGTAGTATATGTGTATGTTCCTGTTGAAGGTTCTGAAATTGGTAAGCCCAGCAGGGCACTGAGGAGCACTATTAAAAGTGCCTTCATTCAGTAATCTTCGTGGGTCACTGTGACTTGTGCTAGCAACATGCAAGCTGTTGACTTACAGCTGTCGCTTCTGCTGCCACTCCTTGTGGAAAGATCTTTGCCAAAAAATAGACTGCTATCACTATTTCAGAAATTAAATAGTGTGCCAGCAAAGGATTCTGAAGGCTGGATAAGTATTTTCTCTCAGTGTGGTTTCTTTGGCTTCTGTGACCTTAAATTTTCTGTATTAAACATATGTGGATGTGGGACAAAAGATATACATTTGAAAATTAATAGAATTAGAAATGAGAAAATACTTAAGATTGAGATATTGATCTGAATTAGGACACTGCTTAGGTAGTGGTGGGTGATAGCAGCCAAGTAAAATTAAATGGTAGCTGACATTCAGCACAAGCAAGACTTCAGTTTTCCCCACCTGACTGAGCCCTAAAAGGGCACAGGCAAATTTTCTGCATTGTCCTGCAGCAAGCAAGCTAGTTAAATCTGCTTTCTATTTAACCTGACTTTACACAGTTTAATTCCTTTCTCAGTAAGGAAGTGTAAATTACAAGTGCCTGATAGTGTAATTGACTCATTAAAATTGGCATGGTGTTGCCATCATATTACATTGAATTTTGTTCTTCATCTTCCCATTAACTCCAAGCTTTGGGACATGCTGGTGATGCTTCTACAAATTAGAGTGTAAATTTGCTATATCGTTGATTAGCATATTCCTCTGTGTTATCACATTCCACACACAGAACATCTACTAAGTGACTTTACTTTTACAGATATCTGGGCAAAAAAAAAATAATTTATATTATCCACAGGCCCTTCTGATACACAGAAATGTCACTGGCTCAACTCAGAGCTTCTTAATAGTCTGCAACAAATACATGGGAAGAGTCTTGAATACATCCCTAGTTATTCACTGTTCATTGATGTTGGCTTTGGTTCAGAAATTGTCTGCATTTAGCACTAATGTAATGCTCAGGAACTGCAGCAGTTGGCTTGGTTGCTCATTGAGAACTGGCCACTGAAAGGCATGAATAATGCACATCTGTCAACCGAGAACATATTGATTTTGCTAGACAATATTTCAATTTCTCCTTACAATCAGAAACAAAATTAATGACTAGCCTTTCTGTGATAGTCCTTAAAAGTCTTCAAAAGAGAGTTATCCAGATTTGTATCTTGAAGGAGCGTTTGTCCTTCTGCATTGCCTCTCTTCCTTGTTTTCTTATTTTATTGTTGTATTGAGTATAATTGATGTTTTAACTTTGTTCCTAACTCTGGCATAATTTCTTTCAGCTATGGAAATGGAGAAAAGTTTTGGCACTTTGTATTTTGTGAGTAATTTTATGGATAACAGTACCCATCTACTACATGAGGAAGTGAAATTTTAAAAGAACACAACAAATAGCCAAACTCATGAGTCTCTTAGGTTATGTCTGCAGTCTTTCTTTCTTTGCTGCCATATTTTTGGTTTGAAATTTATAGTGTAGATATTTTGCGAATCCAAGTGAATGTGCCAGTCAACAGCTTCTTACCTGCAGTACGCTCTCAAAGCTCTTAGTATCACTGCAAACAAGTCTATATATAAACTTCTGGAAGAAACATTGGAAGAGATCCAGCCTAACTTAACATCTGCCTTGCACCAAATTCTAAGGCTGTAATGAACCAGTCCTCCTAATGTTTCCTCATCTTAGGAGGACCAGATCTCTTTCTCAGAGATTGCATTTTTATTTATGATTTGCTTGAATTTTGTCCCTCTTATTTTGCAGGTGATTTTGAAGGGGGGAAAAGAACGTAGCACAGGAGCTACTGGAGTCAACTCAGATTCCTCTCGATCTCATGCTATTATCCAAATCCAAATTAAAGACACAGCCAACAGGACTTTTGGAAGGTAAGACTAGAAGTGGGAGTGCTCAGAGCCGGTGAGGAAGTTAAGCCCAGGGACACACAGTAGGCAAAGAGAAGGTTTGAGTTAGTGGGCAGCTGTGAGTTAAGTCAGAAGATAGGGTTCAAAGGGACTTTGAGAAGTTTCACAGTCCTTTGTCTGTTCCTAGGGAGAGTGCTTAAGCCACATCTGTGACAGCTTTGTCAAACTTGTTTGTAAAAATTTCCAGTGAAGGAGTTTGGCAATCAAATGCATCACTTCAGTGTTAGAACGCTTTTCCTGTCTGGTCTTAATCTCGCTAAAGGTAGATGTCTGCAATGGGCACATACACATGTGAGCTTGTCACCTTTCAAGTCAGTAGAAAGAAATAGTAATTTCTGGGATCCAATTCATGTTGTTCTGCAGAGTGACCTAAAGTAGGTCAGATGGATTTGCTCCTCAAAGCACCTATGTTCTGTAATTGACTACAAAGGGAGCCTGGGATGACTAGCTCAGGTGGAGATGATTCCATTAGAGATGTTTGCCTTTGGTCAGAGGAATCATAGTACCTCACCTAAACCTCTCTGATAATTTGAGAGTGTGACAGATGCTATCTGCAGCAGACAAAAAGTGCAGTTTACTTCCTCTTGTAGCAGCCATTTTATGTATTTGAAGACTAATGTGCCTCTTCTCAGTCATCTTTTCTCCAGACTAAACAAACCCAAGAAACAGGCTAGAGGAAGAAGGTCTAGGTATCTATATTACTGCTGAGTGTCAAAAATCCATGCTGACACACTCTTCCAGTAACTACCATGCAGTCTTGACTTCCAGGATCTTATTTAAAATACAAGGCAAAATGGAAGATCCACAAATAGTGAAGAGAGGAAAAGACAGAACAGGCAGGCTTAGAAACAGGAGTGTATGTGGTTAGGTAGGTGTGGTATGTGTGCATTTTTTTTGGTTTGGTTTTGTTACTGAAAACGAAGTGTAGCTGAAGTGCAGAAAGGATCTCAACATACGCCTGTAAGGGAAGTCAAGACTGTTCCAGAAAACGAAGAAGGGTAAGGGCAAAGATGCAGCAGTCAGTACAGCAGCTGGCACCCAAGCTACCAAATATGAGAGGGAGTAATGGAGTTTTGTGGAAGGAAGGGACAAGAAACACTGAAAACTCAATGTACACTACACTAGGAATTTCTGTTCATATTGCTCTGAACTCCCATTTGACCAGGCAGTTGCCTGTTTTACCTGGAAGAAGAATCAGGAAATGTACAACTTCTTTAACTATGTTCTTAGGAAGGTACAAACATTGTTGAATCCAGAAAGATTGTGTCGTACCTTAAAAAGCTTACCCAATAAACTGAGGGGCAATTTCATCACATGCAATTACAGTTTCTATTATTATTGTGCTAGTGCCAGGATGCTCTCACACTGTTCCTGCTGCTATGCTTATTTTGATGCCTCAGATATTTCCTGTGGGTATTTCTCTTTGTTGAAAAATAATTGTTTGTAATCATTTTTCTGATGTCATATGTTGTGGCCCTCTGGTTTAAAAATAAAATGTAGAAAGTAAAAAGTAAAAAGTAAAAAGTAAAAAGTAAAAAAAAAAAAGGCCCTAAGAGAAATGCAACTTTGTTTTTTCTAGGATTTCATTCATTGACTTGGCTGGCAGTGAAAGAGCAGCCGATGCCAGAGACTCAGATCGACAGACAAAAATGGAAGGAGCAGAAATAAACCAAAGTCTTTTAGCAGTAAGCTACTAGCATATCTGGGGAAGGTTTTGTATTTAATTGTAAGCATGTGTTGTGGGATAAAAATGAGCCACAGAATAACGTATGTATGCATTGCGTTGAGGGAAAAAATTAACAAAAGTACAAAGAGTATCCACTTAATTTGTCTCATGCATGAAAGACAATTTAAGAGGGAAAAGATTTTGTGATGAAAATAAAGTCTTTTTAATCCATTCTTGCAGCCAGCCACATAAACACAACATGGAGAATGTTAGGTATAGTATAATGAATGTCCCATATTTTATATAGAAAGTTTTATCCCTTTTCATTCAAGAGAATATTGGCTTGGGATTGCCATATTTGTCTCAAAAAAGCACATGTGTTCCTGGTGGTTATTTTCACCACTTGAACTCAGACTTCTTCAAATGAGGAGTAAAGGACTTAAATACTTAAGAACATAGAAACTAGCAATTCATGTGTGGGGAGCAAGGAACAGGAAGAAATGCACTTTTAATGCAAACTTTTATAACTGTACACAGTTACATGAAGAGGGACAAGGAACAGAGAAATGCTAAGATAAAGCAGAAGTGCCTCTAAATATAAATTGTGCAGAAGGCTTTGCACCTCCTTTAATTCAAATGAACAAAGCTCACTGATGACTGAAGGTGATAGGCAATCAGTGAGTATGAGCCAAGAGTACTGAAGTCAGTGCACACAACCAAACCTCTTAGTGTGCTGTGCTTGGTCTGGTTTGAGAATGTAGAATGTTCTTTTGCACAGAGACTTCCCTGCTGCAGAATATTAACATTCATACTGGGAGATAGCCTGTAAAGTGAATGTGTTTCCGTACGTCATGTTTTTTTTCTGTACTTGCTGGTGAATAACTGTGTGGCATGGGGATTCAGGACCTGAATAGAAAGGATTCCTGAGCAAAGAGGCTTAATGTAAGCTCATGAAACTCTTTCAAAAGGAACATTAAAATCAGTGTGTTTGTATTTTTGATCTAATGTGACGCTGAGTAAATACCTAGGTGGTCTATAAGTAGTGACCAAATTAGCTACAAAACGCATCTTTTGGTAAGTCTACATGACCTGCAGCCTGTGTTTTTTGGCTCTGCCCTCAATGATCATAATGCTCTCTGCAGGCCCTAAACACCTGAAGTTAGAAATTTGCTGCTAGTTTGAATCAAGTAGAAGATATTCAGATACTGCAATTATGAGAAGCAGAATAAAAATTAGAATAGTTTGATCTCTTACTTGTTAGAATTGTGATTTTTTAATAAAACACAGTAAAAGTGAGAAAAGTGTCATTTTTAAGCGGGTGTTTGTAGAATGTAGTAATGCTTTAAATGTAGAAAGGCTGCTTCATGCTAATATCACCTTGACTATATGGTTATCTGCTTATTTTTCCTGCAATATTTGCTCTAAATCACTTGTATCATAGTTTCTGCCAATTTTAGACAGCATCCAGGCTTGATACAGAGTATAATGCTATTGTGCCTGTTCCGTGGAAACATGGCAAAAAAGTGCACATCTTTGAGTTTGAACATGACATCTTTTTCCAAGGCTGGTAATAAATCAGGAGGTGTTCCTTCAAGCCTGCAGGCTACCTCTGCTGATGTTTATTAGCAATAAGAAGTTCTAATGTGTTCTGTGAAAGGGGTGGGTGTAGCTAGCTGTTCATGTTCTGTTAGTTTCAGTGGAAGTTCTGTAGCTCTATCTCCACTTCCTGCGTAATGTGCTCTTTTCATCCCAGAGTTTTGTACATCATTCTTATTAGCCGGTCAAAGGTCACAGTGACATGTTCGTTTAGATAGACAGGCTGTATCTATATTTCATTCTGAGCATGGGCTTGAACCTGGGCTTGAATCCATCTCCCTTCATAGTTAATTGGTGCTGGTCCCTACTTTCCCCTCTCGTTGGGTTTGGCGTGTTGCACTGATGTGAAGAGGAAATGGCTTGAGATCAGCTGCTTTCTAGCACAGCCCAGTGTACCCACACATAGATGGGACATCTAGAGTGCAGATTATAGTTGGTATGGGGAGGAGTATGCCCTTATCAGCTCGTGCTATCTCTGACTAAGTTACGAAAATATTGCCAGAGTGGCAGAAGTAATTCGCACTACTGTTGTCCGAAGTGTTGTGATATTTTTGGAACAGGAAGAACTTCTAAGGGAGGAAATGAGTTTGTAAGAGATGGGGTTCAAAAAGCTCTGTTCTTAGGGTACACCTGTCCTGCAAGCTGCAGCATAATCTGGGGTACACCCAATCTGGCTTCAAACTAGTAAGCTATGGTGTAGGCAGCAGCAGGTCCGCAGTGGTGTGGAGCTCTGAGTGTGCTAAACACATGTATTTACCCAGCTTCTTGGGTTTTGTATAGCTCACAGACCCATCAGGAAGGGCTAGGTGTGCTCTGGTGCTGCAGCTTTGCTCTTTGAGTGCAGCTAAACTGCTGCTGCTAACTGAACTAGCTGGAGCTGGCTGTTGGTGGCTGTGGCAGCAGCAAACTCACCTTGCAAGGGACATCACATAGTAGGAGTCAAAGGGATGCATGAGGGAAACAGTACACTCACAGGTTAGGTTTGGTGCAATTCAGTTCCTTGCCAGTGTGTGACTGATATGTTTTTACCACTCTGTTGTTTTTTTCCCCCTTGGTTTTTTGTTTGTTTGTTTTTTTTCTTTTTGTAGCTGAAGGAATGCATTCGGGCACTGGATCAGGAACACGCGCATACTCCTTTTCGGCAAAGCAAATTAACTCAGGTAAAATGAGCAGAAGGGCAACAGCAGAGGTTTCCCTGATCCGGAAAGAAATAGTAAAAAAAAAAATTTAACAAGGGCATAATTCAATGACTGCTGTAAAATTCTTGAAGGAAAGAGAAATGCATAACATTTGCAAACATTAATTTTTAAGGTAATCACAGAATTAAGACCAACCACCTGTTCCCCCAGTCAGTCCTGGGGACTAGCATGGTAAAAAACAAATAAACCAAAAACTAAAACCGAACAAAAACCGCAAACACTATCTTCCAGACTCATTCAGAATTACTGTCCATCTCCACCCAATCTTGCATCTTCTGTGCAGTAACTGTCATGGGAGCTTTCATCAACATTTCTTCACTCCAGTTGTAGCATATGCTTTATTCCTCAAAACATACGGGCACCCTTGTGGCACCTGGTGCAAAGACTTGTTCAGAGCCCTGATTAACACTTTTACTGATTTTAAATTGTAAACAAAGAATTGCAAGACAAACTGAGACAGGATGACTACATTTTAAAGAAAAAGATACAGTAACTGTGCATCACCTGACTCATTAAACTGCTTCTGTACACATTGCTAATTTACAGGAAATGCAAGGTACATGAATTGTAAATAATCTTTTTTTTTTCCTTCCAACCCTAGGTGCTAAAGGATTCTTTCATTGGCAATTCCAAGACGTGCATGATAGCCAATGTGTCACCTAGCCACATAGCTACAGAACATACCCTGAACACTTTACGGTATGCTGACAGGTAGGTGATGAAGGTGAAAAACACAAAGATAAAACTAGGGTATGACATTTGTGGCTACATTTTATTTTGGTTGCATTGGAAATGTCAATTTAAGTGAGAAATGAGATTTTCACAATGCAAATAAAATCCTTACTTGCTCCAACTCTTACATTTGGTCTTAAAATTCTCTGGGTCTTGTAAATCCTTTGTGATGTTTTCCCAGCTTTTAGTGACGAAAAGTGTCACTGCTCCCTGTAACTGCAGGATTACTAACCTCAGCAATCAGAAGTTTTGGTTTAGTTTTGTATTGTAGTTCTGCCTGGAATGTGTGCAAGTCCTTCACCTTCCCTCCTACAGAGGAGGCAGTAAATTCCAGGCTGTACAATGCTGAGGTTAAGGGAACAAGAGATGCCTAAGGGGAAGAGGCATAAAGAAAATAGTTGAGGTGACAGGGTGCTAACAGTTAAGCAGCTCTTAACAGTTGCTCTGATGAGTCTGATCCAGGAACACTGTAGCCCTGTACATGTATCATCTGAGCTAATGAGCCCCACTGCAAGTTTGTGTCTTGTGGGACTCTGTGATGTGCTGTGGAGAGCACTAGCTTGTCTGGAGCTGGCACTGTGCCTGCTGCATTATAAAATGTGTAATTGCACCTCCCTTACACTGAAAGAGACCTCATCTTCACTCATTTGACCTGTTATGCACTGCTCAAGGAAGCACTTCAAAATACTGCTATAGACCTCTCCAGAAGTTCAGGCATTTTGGCAGAGAGGTTTTCATGCCCCTGTGGATCAGCCCCCCGACAATTAAAACACGAGTCTTGACATTGAATTCAGTGTTTAGCCTTAATAGGTGAAAGCATTAGTTTCTTCTGAAGACACTGCTATTTATCTGAAAACATGACATCTTTCTAAAGCCAGCCTCATTTACAGGGTCAAAGAGCTGAAGAAGGGAATTAAATGTTCTACCCCTGTCACAAACAGGCGTTGGACAGCTGGAAACATATCTCCAAAACGTGTCCAAAACTCTTCCTCTTTGCCACCTGGGGAAAAGAGCTCTCCAAAGAAAGTGAAGCTGGGCCTCCAGCATCCCTCACATGCTGCAAAAGCAAAGGCATGTCCTGCAGCACCCCAGCCACCGAGTGTCCCTTTTAGCTCTACCCCGAGAGGAATCAACAAAGAACATGCCTACAAAGGAAATCCCAGCTCACCGTGGTTCCACCACACTACCCCAGTAAAGGGAGTCCTACGGCTGGCACATCCCCTGAAGAAGAAAACTGATGATCTGTCCCCCCACTCTGAAAAGAACCCCGCTGCAAAGGATTTCATCATCAAAAATGCTGCTATGGCAGAAACAAAAGAGAGTGGCCAGAGAGACAAGTATATGCAAGACAGACCACCTGTCCCATGCCTGAAAGTCCAGACAGTGCAACCTGTTCAGAAACAGCTTGTTTCTAGAGATGATTTTTCCTTTGGAGATGGAAATCTGCCTTCTGATGGCAGGCAGGAATGGGGAAATGCCTTTGCTAAACAATGTGTCGAAGCCTGGACAGATCTGCCTTCATTTCAGAAGGAAAGGGAAGAGCATTTACGTCTTTATCACCAGCAGTTTCAGCAGCCACCTATTCTACAGCAAAAACTGAACTATCAGCCTCTTGAGAGGTTTTTAACTCAATACAAGCCCCAAGAGATTCAAGTGAAGCAGGAGCTGAGCCTTACTCCGACAGAAGTACAGAGCAAAGAGGGGATGCAGCTGGAAGATCTGGATGACAGTGATTTCAGTGAAGATTCTTTCTCACCTGTCTCTAGTCAAAAGAGCGTGAAAAGAAGAAACACCAGCAAATGCAGTCAACATTCATTTTTCCTTCATCAAAGAGAACAAGGACCCGAGGAAGAGCAAAAAGGCCAAAAGCGACAGGATTTATTTTTTAAATATACAATACCCATGCAAGAACATGAACTAGATGACAGCTGGGATTGTAGTGAGGGCAGTCCAAAGACAGAGGAATCCACTAAAAATGCAGGTTACAGCAAAACTCCATCGGACTGGAGCTATGACTTAACAGTTGAGTCCTCTCCAAGCAATCCTGCAGAAAAACCTTACTGCTCTCAGGAAGATCCTGCTTGTAACTGGAAAAATGGCAAAGATTTCCCAGCTGATCACAGACAGTACAAATCCAAACAGAGATGTCTTGTTTACTCCAGTGAAGCCACCTCAACTCCAGACAAGGATGCTTCAAACTCATGTGTTTCTCCTGTATTGGAATCAGGAACTCCAGAGTGCAAAGAGATTGATGAGCAGCATGAAGAGAAGGAAGAATCCACTTTCAATAGGCAGGCTGCCCTTGCAGGAGATATAAAATGGAAAGCTCGAAAAAATGGAGTTAACCATTCTGTATCTTCCAGTTGTTCCTCAGAATTCACTTCTGAGCTCATGACCCCTCTCACGGTATCCCTTTTTGACTACAAGGAAACAACTGATACAGAGAAAGTGTCTTCTAACCAAGAGAAGTCCCCCCGTGTGACGCAGATGTCGGACAGAAACATATGCGGCTCCCAGGAGAGGTTTGAGGAAGGGGGCTGGCAGTGTACGAGAAGCAGAGCTCTGACAGACAGCATGCTGGAACTGGGGGAGCAAATGCGTCGTGGTGGAAGACATTGTGCCCTGCTGTGTTCCCCACAAGCAGGGGACAAGTGGCATTCACCTGCCCGCTGTGATGTGAAGCCCTGCTGCTGCCTTCTGGGCTCAGTTCCGTCAAAGCAAGGAATCATTCCCAGTATGTTTGTTGGACGTGACCTGACAGAAACATCCACAGTTGAATCCATGGGGTCCGAGGCAGAGAGAGAGGATGGTTTGTTTCTCAGTAACTCAACATGCAAAGAATATTCAGGTGGCAGACAGTGTAATGCTGATGTTAAAGATAGTACTGGTAATTTAGGAAAATCTAACCCAAATCAAGGACCCAGTGTTGAACCCAAGGCTCAGGAAATAAATGCTGATATACCTGAAAGAAGCTATTTTTCAAGTGCACCATGCTTTCTCAGTGTGGGAAATAGGGATTGCATAGTTCAGTCCCCCTCTCAAGAAAGCAGCCTGCTGTTGCAGCCCAAGTCAGGACTGAGAAATGAGGACTTCAGTCATTCTGAAGACCCAGCTAAGTCATCATTCAGCAATGAGGAAATAGGGTTGCTAAAAAACAAGTTAACGCAAAATATTCTTCCACAAGAGACTTTCGCTGTGGATTCAGGATCTGCAACCAAAGATAATAAGCCATCAGCAAATGCAAAGAGCCCCGCAGGCGTGTCAAAGAGCAGCTCTCCAAGTGCTACATCAGAGATGGGAAAATGGCAGAGGGAAACCCTAGAAAAGGCACAGTAAGTCTTGCTCGTTACTGAAGTTTGTCATGAAGCTTAGAAATTCTAGACACATACTACATTTGCCTTTATTTGTATATCACACTTGTATGTACTTTAAAAACTGATGGGAAATCAATCTATGAAATAATTATTTTATAAGATTAATGTTAATTTATGGTAATTATCTTATAAATATATGATTGCCTGTTATTTAGTGATATTCTAAAATCTCACAGGAAGCCGATTACTCTGTTAGAGCTTCCTAGGACAATGCTAGAGGAATTAATATTGTACTACAAACAGCAGCTCTCAGCCAGTAACTACTGGCTTCCTGTAAGCTGTAAAGTACCTAAAATACATTGAAACCTGCCATCAAGAACCAGATGATAGCTGTTCCATCCCTGTCAAAAGAAAAACATCGAGAGCAGCTGGACACTCACCGAAGATGTAGGTGTGACGTGTCAAAGTACTGTGAGCTGCCACTGTGGGCTCCTGAGGACTGAACTGCATTCACATGACTGAAAATACGTTGTCAGTCAGAGAAACTTGCTCAGAGGAATGAGCGGCAGCACTGCCTTCCCACTCTGCCTGTTTTTCACCAAATTAATTTACAACCTCATGGTTGTAAGCTGTTTCGCTAATTATTTAGACAATTTCTTTGCTCCTGTGGTAAAAAAGCCGTATGTGCTCCTGCGCTGCCTATGCTGACAAGAGGCTGCGGTCACTCCTCTCTGAGAAACCCTCAGTCATCAAGGTCATCTGTAACCCCAAACCAGTGCCGTCTGCTGCACTTCAGGGAGCACTGGTGTGCACTTTCTGAATGGCAGGGACCACAGGAGAGCAAGGCTTCCTCCTTCCTAAAGGTTTATTGAGGGCAACTGCAGCTATAGGTAGTGCAGCAGGATGTGTAACCGTTGGTCTATTTTATGTCAATCAGACAGGCTGTAATTCGGGCCCATCAGCAGCAGCTGGATGAAATGGCATCCCTGTGCTTCAAGGAAGAGTGCTTGATAAATAGGATGTCAGCAACGGTAAGTGTTTCAGATGATGATTTTGGTGCCCATTGAACTTGCATAGATTAATCTCAGAGATTATTAATTTCAATTAGTGACGTGATATTCCTTGTCAGTTCTTCGTCTTGTTCTCTGATGTCTCCTGAGTCCTAGGACAGGCTGGTCATTTTCAGTGCCCGTTGTGTCTTTGCCAGTCTCCACAATGCCAGGTCCTTGGGTGAGGATATTGATGAGCCAACTCCGAACAGCTTGTCTCTGATAAAACAGATTTCTCTTATCTTGCATCATGGCTCCCAGACTGTACCAAACAGGCGGCTTTCCATGTGACGTTTTGCTCCTTACAGGCTGGAGCAAGTAAGTCAACAGCAAACAGCACACCCCTAAAGCATGACACTGGGATGCCGCAGCTGGTGTAGCGCCTCACTGCCTCTTTCTTCTGAGAGTCCCTTGCCAGCCACACTGCAGATGTGCCAATGCCTGGCCCCACTCACTCCAGTGCTCCAACCACTGCGACTGGTGCCCTCACAGGCTCTTGACTTTTGTCACTCAAGTGTTTCTTGACTTATCCTTGTCTCAGCTAACAGCAGTGTAGGCTGGACCTTAAACACTGGCACTTGCATGGTCTCGCTGCCTGCCAGGCAATCCCAGTTTTCTACTTCTCCTGCATCCAGATAGATGCATGTCATAGCCGTGTGAGGTCACATCTTTCACCCAGGTTATTAATATTTCCCAGGGAGAACTTGACTGCCGTCCCAGTTCCCTCATCAATAAAGCCAAGCTCCATTAGTGCATGACATTATCGAGTCATTTCAATTCCTGTCGCAGTTCAGACCTGAAGTACAGCTACAGGGCCTCCTGCCTCAGGGATTTCAGAATGGAGCCACATGTGGCTTACTTGCTGTGATTTCCAGCTGCATGTGATGTGTTACCAGATAACACATAAAGTTTGCAAAGCAGCACAGAAGCCATAAACTGTATTAGTTTAGTGGCAGAGAATGCAGTGATACAAAGCAATCTTTATTTTTAGTTTTTGAAAAATCTTTTGAGATAGTTCTTCCTAAGTCTGTTGGTCATTGGACTCCAGCACTCCCTGCCTCCCTTCCCCACTCCCCAAATTTATTTGCCCCTTGCAGCAAGCAATCATTTTCTGGCTAGCAGAATTACAAGAAGCTTGCCAGCATGTGAATAACTTAACATCCTGTAGTGTTGTTTTCACAGCATGGCCTCTCTTTGGGCAATGAACTCAGACTGGACTTCCCATATCAGTTTCTCCACTTCCACTTTCATATGGTTGCAACGTCTCCAGCCGTGAAACTTTGGCTGCCGGAGAGACTCCTGCCAAGACTGGCCAAATACTGAACCAAGCACTACTTAAAGTGCTTAAGAAAAATGCGCCACAGCAGCTGGGCTGCTCTGCGTTACAGTGCTGATAGCGCATGAGACAGATAGCTAGAGTCCTCCCAAATAAGCTTTTGAGTGATTGATTCTCATGCAGTAGCAGTTGAAGTCCCTAGCTCTGAGGATGCTGACACCTCCCAGCTGCTTAGATGCTGACCTGGAACAGAGGCACAAAACTCTGTGCTCAGCTGGAGAGCAGAGCGAGTCCAAGTGCTCCCTTAGTAATAAAAGCCCTATTTAAAAATAACTGCCTCCATTTCAGTTTTAATCACATTTTCATATCACTTTTTATCCATGGGGCAGGTTGCTATGGATGGTAGAGTCCCCCCCCTGCTGCTGTTTCCCGTGTCAGGTAGCCTTCCTGACCTGTAGCCATGCAAGAGTTGGACTGGCCCTGTGACCTGATGTGAGATAATCCCTTCTGTCTGCCAAGAAGGGGCTATTAGGACTGATCAACGAGTGGCCCAAGTCACCACTTACTGTCACGATTGCTTGATCCAGTACAAGAGGTGTCAGGAACTGAGTTCAGTACATTATAAAACTGCACATCAGATGACCAGTCCCTATACTAAACCTTTGAAAAGCTAACTGATGTAGAAGGGTGACACCGGGTGCTTTCTACATTTTTGTTTTCAAGCCATTGTATTGGCTGTAATTTCACCAACAGATAAAACTACCAGACTAAGTTATCTTCAGCTTTCAGAGGCATTGACCTTTGTCTGTGAGGGTCAGGACTTTAACAAGGAAACCCTAGTTTGATCTACTACACTGCAGAATGGAAACCATGCTTTTATGTACTGCTGCAGTGCATAAAATAGCTGATTTTTCTCCAACCTGCTGCTACTGTTGTTCCCTAAACTTTCCTTTTGCTTTCCTCACTAGGATTTTCAGAATTTTGTGACCAAGCTGGATGAAGTCTTGGTACTGAAATCGAAGTGTATCCAAACAATGCGAGCCCAGCTTCAGCTCTATCTAGCCTCTCCTGGCACTGACCGGTCCCTGCAAACAACTCCTCCACCACTTTAGACCTTCTTTGCTTACATGTGCACAACAGCAGCTACAGAAACAGCCAGTGTTTTGCCACACTTGGTGCTGCAGAGTGTGGGTGGGTAAGGGATAGTTTTTGGTTTGGTGTTTGTGGTTAGTGTGTGTTTTAGATAAGGATGCAGGGAATTCAGAGTAAATGAGAGATGACTACTTGGCACCACAATCTTTTGTTCTTCCTTAGTATCGGTAAGCCACGTTCTTAAGAATAACATTCAGCAGCCTTTAAATATCACAGCAGGCAGTCCTGTCCACAGCATTCACAGCAGCTTCTCACATGTTAAAGGCACCTCTGTGTTGCCAAGAAAATGATGGGGGAATAAAAAAAGCACTTTGAATCCAGATACAGATCTGAACAGAAATGCCCAAAAGTTGTCCAGAAAAGTGTTTCCAACAGAAGCCAGGAAAGAGAGAGGAGCCACTGGTTGTTAAGTATGCTAATGGAACTAGACCATAAGTAAATAGGAGTCAAGGCAGGGCAAGAAGTACTGTGACTTTCAGAAGGAGGAAGGCTGTTGCATTTGTTCTTTGCATTTGTTCACAGCTGTGGACTAACACTCCAGAGCTCCTGAAAGAAGTGGCTTAAGTCATGGGCAACAAGGAGTTTAGTAGCGACTTTGTACCAAAGGTTTATCTAGCGTGTTAATAAGCACGTGGGTTTCATACCACTGCCAGCGGTGAGAAGCCAACGGCTTACTCACTACAAACAACATCTGACCTCTGCGCTGTGGCACAGCTGTGGAGAGCTCATTGTCCGGGTGGATGAGGTTGATTTTTCACATCAAAAGAGGGGCTGGAGGGGGGGATTTCAGAAGCTGCTAACAGTGCTGTTATGTCAAGTTAGTATTTGAAGCAAGAACTACAGAATTATCAGCTGGAGCCCTGCAAAAGCTCTGCTGCTGCGTGTCTCACATTTGAACCACAAAAAACGTCCACCTGCTGAAGCCATCAGCGACCTTGAAACAGGCTCAGCTGACAACATCCTGTGTGAGCACTCCTACTACAAAATTAGGGCTGTTGCAGCAAATTAATTCATCTCAGTGTCTCCTCCATAATGCCTGCAGTAGCTCCACCAAAGCCTGCTCAGTAGCCAGACATGCCAAGGGTGAGGGAGCACTGACCAGCTGTGAATTTTACCGCCACCTTCTACAGCTACCCTGAGGAGCCCAGGCTTGGTCAATACAGGAATCGCAGCAACACTCCGTTATCTGGGTTCCATGGTTGGTGCAGACGCTCCCAGGAGTGTCACACAGCACAGCCCTGGGGAACAGAGGTGCTGCAGGACTCGTAACGGAATAAAGTCCAACATCTGTGCCCTGACTGTTGCAGGGTTTTTGGCACTGGTTAGTCTCCATCTTGCAACTGAGGCCGATTACTCTGTGGAGCAGAGTCCCTCCAGCGTCGAAGTTTATGGCTCTCAAAATGGTTCCTGCATCCAGGTTACAGGCCAGCAGCAAGTCACACCTGAATCCAGGTCTCCCAGCCCCCTTTGCAGAAGTCTTCCTTGCCCAGAGAAATGAGGCAGGATGAGGCAGGACTCTTAGCGTCAGTAACAAACTGGCATTTGTGCACAGCGCAGAGCAGCGGTGCTTAACAGCAGTGGGACACCCAGCATCTTGCTAAAACCATGGAGCGAAGAGCAGCCCTTAATCCGAGCACCCCTTTAAGACAAGCAACTCTTAGCAATCCTCTCTCTACCTCCTGGGGCCAGGGAGAGCTTTCCAGTATGGAAAAGCTTTCCAGTATGGAAAGTGCATATGGGAAGGAGAGCACAAGGCACTCGGGTGGTCCTTGTACCTTCTGCAAGCATAAATGGATGTGAGCACTTAGTTTCCCCAGCGCCTTCTCAGCGAGCGTATAGAAAACAGAGGAACTGGGGAGCTGCTAAGAAGTATACAGCTTGTTTGGAGCTAAGGAAAGTGAGATGCCCAGGCAGTAACGCAGCGCTAGGGAGGAAAACATTCCCTCCACGTAACCGTGGCATTTGGGAGATGCACGGTGATTGTACTTTCAGGTCTCTTTAAGAGCAGCCCAGCAATATACATTCACAGGCATTTTCAGTCTCTCACCCAGCTGGCCATTTCTAAAACAACACACAAAGAACCATTCGCACAACCAACAGTACCATTTCCTAACCTTGGTATTTCCAGAGTTAGTTGTAACAAGACAGATGAGTGACCAAAAATTTCCATGAGCAGAGGAGGTGGGAGTTAAGCCAGCTACCAAATTTGAGCCACCCGTGATTCCTGCCCAGTCTACTCTGAAAAAGCCTGTCCAGCAGGTCTGAGCCCCAGTGCAAGTTCCCAGAGCAGGAACTATGTGCTCCCCAGAGGAATGGCCAGGAACACTGTGAAACAACAAATAAACAGAACAACAAGGTCTGATAAAGTTTTCCAGGTCTGGTAACCTTTTTTTAAACTGGAGCCATCCAGCCAATCCACAAGACTATACCTTGTTAAATGCAAGATTTTATTATCAGTCTGTTCTCAGAATTTTATTTTCCCTACTGAATGTGAGACTTTGCTAAACTAAACTAAAAAAAAAGCAGCCTGGCTGCAAAAATCCACCCATCCTTGGCAGTAACAGGACTACAGACATGCTTGAAGCGTTGCACCAAAACTGGGTTCCTACCATGCAATGGAAACTGTGAAAGCCGCTGTCAAAAACAGTGAAGTTTTTCTCTCCACTTTTAAGGTTATTACCTAGATGCTGCTTTAATTCTTGTGTGAAAGTGTGCTAAATGAGCATTTGAGAAGTGTCATCTGCCTCCTGCTGTTTGATATTGCACTGACACGTGATATGAATGGTTTTCATTCCATCTTGAGGTGCAAAAGCAAAACTCTTGTCATTACAGCAGCCTAAGCAATCAAGAGAGACACGTACGATCAAATAAAAACAGAACTAAA
Source organism: Psophia crepitans (assembly GCA_013399095.1). Lineage (NCBI taxonomy): Eukaryota > Metazoa > Chordata > Aves > Gruiformes > Psophiidae > Psophia > Psophia crepitans. The sequence continues at coordinate 77,003 of VWZZ01002633.1, forward strand.
ATGGGTTCAGTTTTGTATTCGGGTGCAACAAAGGCTATTAATGCTCATGGCAGATGCCTGATATTTTATTTGAATAATAAACATTATTTAAAATAAAATTCAATTTAGTACAGAACTCTGGTAAAATTTGTTTTAAAGTAAATGTGATCACAATGCCCATTTGTTTGATCGCAAAAGATTATCTGGGGCTGGGAGTCAGCGCGAGATCCCCTTCGCACCCGGCCTGTTGACATAGCTGGTGCTTCAGAAGCTGGCCTGCAGCCTCCAGCCACGCGTGGCTGACCCGAACAGCCTGTGGCGGCAGCAGAACAACCCCTGCACCAGGTTTTGCTGCACCGCTGCCAGAAGCCAGTGGTCTTCCCAGCACGGAGAGCTGCCCAGCCACATGCCGTGCAGAAAAGCTGCTGACACAGGCTCTGGGCACGGTGACCCACGCTGCCCAAGGGTGCTCTGGCAGAGCCAAGCTGCTGCAGGAGCCATGAGGTCGGCCAAAGGGAGCATCGGGGCCTGCTGCACCCCAGGGCATGGGGGCGGCTGCAGCTCCTGCTGCCTCGCATGCTGTAGGACCCCAGAAAGAAGCCACCCTCAAAACATAGCAGCAACCACAGCAGCACCTCTCACCCCACTGGGCCTCCAGCGACCTGCAGGCAGAGTGGGAGGCCTCGGCTGCTGCTGACTGGGTGACTGACGGCTCTTCAGTGTCAGCATCCTCACCCAGCTCCTGCTACCCAGGAACCGTCAGGAGGCAGCTCAGGGGGTCGCTGGCTCAAACCACTGATTTTGGCTCTGCCTCTCCACCAAGGTACCTAGACCTCAGTATCTGGCAGCAGCTAGCACGAGAAAGCAGAACAACCTCTGACAAAGTTAAAGCAGTAACAAATGCCAGGTACATAAGTCAATTTGACCTAAGAACCTGTGGAAAAGCCCTAAGGTCTCACATGTCACTGGGGGGACCATCATCTTCTCACCAGCGAGCAGCAGGGTAGAGCCCAGCCTTGCACCAACCATCAGCAGGACCTCCCCATGTGCAGGCTGAGCTGTCTGAAACGTGACAGCAGAGAAGGACAGTACCAGAGTCGCCAGTGACACATGGCGCCCAGAACAACATTCAAGTCTCATCACCTTGTGTCATTTGTTATACGTGTCTTCAGAAGTGCCGCTCCATTAACACCACGTTAATCCACTTACTCCGTGGTCTTTCCTTCTGTGAGCAGCTGCCACAGAAACACACTTCCAGCCTTCGGCCACCCAGTGATGTAAATGCAGAAACCTCACTGCTGAAGCAAGTGATGTCGCCAGGGAAGTCAGAGACACCACAAGCCACCATCGCTTTGGAAGGAGACAGGCTTCACAGGTATCACCACCCATCTCCACATCCCCGCTGTCACCTCTACCGTAGTCTCCAGAAGCAGAGTGGTTACTGTAGCGGGGTGAAGAGCCGGCCCCGTGCACGGGCTGTGCACGTTTGGTCTAAATAGTTGTTTCCTCACCGGCAAGACTCCTGCCCCTTCAGGACTGCCTGGTACCAGACAGGGACTGGCTTGGATACTAATCCTGAGAAAACTGAAACAAACAAATGCTTTCAGAGGTGACTGTAAAGCAGTTTGAGTTTTGTTTTCCAGCTTTTCTGGCTAACCAGGAACCCCACTTCCTTGTTTCAAACTGTCACATTTCTTGTCTGGGAAGGACAGCTGGACAAGCTGTGCTCACAGAGACCCACCAGCTGACAAACCTTCTCCTTAGATTTTAATTTCAGCCCCATCACTGGAAGCTGTTGAAGCTCTACGGTACAGGATACGATCCAAAGCAATGTGCCCTGGTCCTACTTATCATCCATCCCCACATCTCCTAGATATTTGCCACCTACATCTCTCCTCAGCATCATTTTGTTTCAAGTACAGGTATGTAATTAACATCGTTGAGCACCCTCACGAAGAATTCCAGGAATTAACACTGGACCCAAATTAGATGTTTTGGTCATATAAAGCTAATAACATAATGGAGAGAAATGCCATCTCCTTCGGGGTCCTGATGAGCTAAAACCTCCTACTGAACCAAAGCAACAAGCCGAGCCGTTTTCCTGTCCTGAAATCCAATGCTTCCAGCTCCATGCTCTGACAGGAGTTTGGATCCCTAGGCTTGGTTTTTGCAACAAACCAGAAATAAGCCACAGAAAAAAGCAGCACGTTGCACCGCTGCAGCCGCCTGTCTGGAGACCTCTGGCTGTTCTGCGCAACGCAGTATTCACACGTGCCTGCAGGAGCAGGTAGCACCTGGGCGGGCAGGATCCAGCATGTTCTTCATCTGCTGAAGCCAAAGAGCATGAGAGATGGGAACCATGACACTGGGAGTTATATATGAGGGTTTTATTAGTTGTTCTTCTGCAGAATCAAAATATTGAGCAAATTAAAGATTCCTCAAGACGGCTGTATTTTATGTATTTAGAACTTGAACAATGTACAACGTAATACTTCAAACTATCAAAAACAACCCAAAACCTGATTTCTAGTACTAGATGTTATTATGTCATTCTATAGCAGTGTGAGAAATTGAACTAATGCAGTGAGTATATTTGTTTTAAAGAAAGTGCTTGAAAGAAATCTCCTGCATCTCACCGAGTATTATTTAAAAGAAAAAGACAGCTGATTTTCTAGCAGGGCATTGTCTTAAATATGCTACAAGCCTGGGGGATTAAGAATACTGAGCCCCAGCTCTCTGCCTTCAGGTTCAAGAACGAATACAAGCTGCAGGTCCAGGTAGAGGTCACAGCTTACCTGCTTGAAGAGAACTACACACCACTCAGCTTTGGACACTCATGTCTGGCAGAAGTGTTGGATGCACAGGTAAAAAAAAAATGGAAAAAAAATCCCAACAAAACCAAACCAAAAAACAGAAGAGGAACAGCTTTCTCTTTATGCATAGCAACAGTTTCTGAACCAGTGTTTTACTAAGTTACAGACTAACTTTCAACCAAAAAATAAAAATTCCATTGCACTAAAGGTCAAATTTAACCAGTTAATCCGGACTGTGACACAGTCAAGTAATTCAGTACAAGCAGACACCATGAAAGCAGCTTCAAAGAACCAAAGCATCCTAGTTTCAGAACCAACTTAATATACTTCCATCCAACTCCAGTGCAACAGTGAGGGAGGAAACCACTGCCATCTCTACCTATGTACAATTCCAGTAGAGGTTGGGCAGTCTAAACTTTCTGTGGCCAAGCTGGAAAAAGGAAACTTAGGAAAGGACACTTTAAAAATTTAATTTAAGAAGGTAAGTTGTCTCTCAGTGGAAAGAGAAACGCTGGAGTGATGCACGTGGGTGGCTTTGCTCAGTCACCCTCCCATGTAAGTGAAAAGCTGGACTCCTTCCTGCCGAGAGCAAGTCACACTGGATGTGAAGGTCGTGGGGCTGGTCCTGCTCCGTTGCTTGCCAAGACTCCAGGAATGTGTTTTCAGCTGGCTCCTGCACGGGCCATTAGATCTTCCAAAGCATTGTGTTGGTCGTTGTTATGTAATAATAAGACCTCCTTAATGTCTTTTAGTTCAAAGCCCATTTCTTTAAATTGACTCATTAGTTGGAGCAGTTCTGTGATCTGAAAGACAGACAGTCCATTATTTGCAAGAGAAAAGAGGAACAGTGCTTGGCGGAGGTTTCGCACAGAGCCTGTCTTCAGCAACTGAACTCCCCATGGGGCGGACTCCTTCTCCCCAAGTACAGTCCATCCCAGCTTCCTCTGGAGACAGTCCACTCACAGAGACCTGTGTCTGCAGGTCTGCACTTCCTCTCCAGCAACAGCACTGAAGCGCAGTCTGTGGCAGAATGTGTTTCCCAGTAAGAAATTTATCAACCTGGCCCAGTCTGGGCTACTGAAAACGTTTATTACCATCACCCTGCTCCCACACGCAGCAGCTCTTGCTGCATGTGAATTTTTTTCAAGTTATTTCCATTTTGGGAGCAGTACAGCAGAGCTTACCAGGATCAGATCTAGGGGGATTAGCACAAACCCTTATTGGACACACTGTGTACGATGCTACCAACAATCACTACAAATCCTCCCTTCTCTTGAAAAAAATGAAGCGACAAGAAGTGAATCAGCTGATCAGACTTTTATAAACCCTCTGCCTTTTACAGGGCCTCTGCTCCACTCCAGGGGAAAGAGAGTTAAAAGAAAAAAACAAGCACTCAAGAGATTAGCCAACTGCAATTTTGGGGTCAAGCCAGTAGCAAACGTGTTTCCTGAACTCAGACACTTCTCCCATCTTCTCAGTGTTGTTCCTCTATTTGCAAGCTCATCACTAAGTCCAAGGCAGGCAGGAAGGCATATGTATGTCTGCGGGGGGGATTGGGCTGCACCTCTAAAGATTTCATATAACAACGTGGGACACAACAGGCTGGCAGACTTTAAAAGATCCTGCTGATCCTCTGCCCTGGCTCCTGCCTCTGCACCTCTGGTGCTGGTGAAGCAGTCAGACAATGAACCAGACCCCAAAACTCACGCTTTCCAGCTTCATCCAGAGCAAGCCATAACCCAGTTTGCTGAGCAGCTAGGCAGATGTGTTTGTACAAGGCCAGTGCAGGCTGGCAGGGTTTGAAAGATAATTTGCTGCTTCTGAAATTAACTGCCTCTGTACCAAGCACCTTGGCCACAAGAGAACTCTGGGTTCAAAACTTTACAAACAGAATAAGCACCGTCTTTAGAAAATCCTCTCCCCAGAAAAATCCAAGTGAGACTAACAAAACAATGCAGAAGAATTCTAATGATTTAACACACATTTGCTTTATCACCACAAGCATGTCCTTTGGCAGTCAGTTTTTGGAAACAGGGCAGCATTACCACGAAAGCCAGAAGTACATCAGCCAGAGGAACTGCCACTGGAATTCCTCATCACAGCGCATTCTCTCTATTCCTTAGCACATTGCCCCCTCACCTTCTCCTCTGAACACTGGTGCATTTCCAAAGCTGCTTCAACAAGAAGTGGATCAAAGCCCTTCTCACAAAGCTGCCCATGTGCAAACAGGTAATCCAGAACCTGTGAGGAAGGAAGAAAAGAAACTAAGTTTGCAGAGTTGCACTGGCAGCACGCAGTCGAATACCGTCTTTGTACTAGCAGAGGGGCTGAGCATGAGCAACCCAGGCTTCTGGGATAAAGTCCGTCCTAGTAGAGCTGAAACGCTCCTCATGCACAAGCTTGTTTGGGGAACAAACAAGCGTTCCTGTGCTCCCCCACCAGCTCTGTAACGGCATCTTCCACTCCAGTCAAAACAGTCACAGGAGCCTATCTTTAGCCTTCCGTGCCTCATCACTGAGCAGAATGCAGAAGTTTAGCTGTGCTTTTTATACTATAAGTTTTTAAAATGAAACTGTGGGCCCATCAGTCAAGAAGTGTCAGCTTTTAGCTTCCTGTCAGCTGCAAGAGCTGATGCAATCTGAAAGCAGTCAGCCTTTTAAGATCAACTCAGCATACTGGGGAGGGAGCTGCAAATCCCAGGTCAGATGTCCAGAAACCACTGCCAAATTTCTTATCTGTCCTCAGCCTTGAGAAGCACAGGGAAAGGTCAGACTGGTAATGCTAGGGAGGTGAAAGAACGCAGCCTGAAGATACAGCAGGATTTACAACTGCCTTTCTAAGGGACATTTTTTCTGTTTGATGCTACAGTTCAGTCCAGCACACAGCTTAAACTGCTCTTCATGCACAGGTAGTGGGCAAGCAGATCAGCTCTGCAAGCACAAGTCACTGGGACACTCCTTCGCAGGCAACAGGCGCAATCCCACCAGGCAACGCTCTGCACAACACACAGCCTGTGGGGGTCAGCACAGAAAGGTCGGCCACATTCTCCCCACTTCGAAGTGTGCGGCTGCAACGGATCCAAGATCCACAGCCGCACTTCACCCTGAAGCGTTTCATGCTATGTGGCCTTGTTTTAGCAAGTGTTTGAGGTGACACATGAGGCAGGAAGCACCACAACCAGAGCACACACAGAAAGTCGGTCAGCAGTGCCTTGCAAGAGCCTTTCAAGGCTGTCATAAGCCTGCAGACAGATCTCTCTACAAGGAGTCATCAGTGTTGTGACCCCTTGTGCTCAGAACAAGGTTTTTTGTCACACAGCACTACACAAGGTGCAGAGTCATGCGAAGCTTCCTTCAGATGGTTTTGTGGCTCCTGGGAAGGCCCAGTACCTCCCCCAGCTTTGTGCAGAGCTGAGGGCCCATCCCAAGCGCAGCACAGCTCTGGCCCAGCACCACAGATGCTGCTGACTCAAGCAGTTTCTCATCAGAAACAGACGCAAACACTTCTCTTCAGCTCTGGGAGCCTTTATGGCCCAGTGACAGCTTCTCTAGCTGTTAATATGACAGCAGCTACAGGCTGCAAACCCCTGACAGAATGGAAGTATTCCTCCCTACCCATTTTGCACACTCAATGTTGTTTCTCAGCAGAATCAGCATCCAGCCAAGGGTTTATCTGCTGTTGCACAAGCTCTTACCTGGTCTATGTTCTGTCCCTTCTTCTTCATGGCTTTCAGGACATTCTCAGGTGAGTACCCCATGTTGACAACTGTCTCTATGCACTGCCTCTCGCTAGCGGAGAGGGCCTGCTGTAGCTCAGGAGCAGGGTCACCCGGCCACTTTGCGCAGCTGGTGTTATTGGGCACTTTAGACACTGGAAAATTTTGGTGTGTTACCTAAAGGGAAAAAAACCCAGAGGCTGAGGTGATGGACACCTTCTGCATCCCCATATCCTATTTTCTGGCTAGTGCAGAACCAGGATACCTCATATAATTGGTACGAGAGGCTTTCTAGACTGCCCTGGGAGGTTACTCACTGTTAGGATAAAACCAAGCAGTGCACATAGTCTGACTTCCACCATACTCTTATCTGCAAAACATCAACCCAGATTCTTCACAATATACCCTCTCCTACTGGTTGGACCAAAACCTTTCAATACCCAAACTCTGCAACACTGAAGGTCCTTATGATACAGCCAAACCCTGTACCTCACAGGAGGCAGGGAGATTGCTTCCTTCACCCCAAGTTTATTCGTCATCTACGATATTCTGCACTCAAAGGAATGCTACTTCTGGAGATTTTCAGAAACACAATTCAGCGCAAGCACACAAGTGTTTGGGAACTTACCATAGGGATTTCAGTTTCCTTGTAGTCCGGGTGTACCTGTTGAACAACACACAAAGAAGATGACTATAAACATTACGCACCAGTGAGCAGAATTTGTTACAGCTGGGGGAGAAGGGTTTCATGGGAGAGATCTGAGAGTAAGTCTGCCATACTAGGAAGACCTGTGGTCTGATGAAGCTTCCACGTGTGAGATGCAGACATTATACAGTTCTGTGTAGTTAGAGAAGAAACAATCCTTCTGACAGCTATTCTCTCAGCACTCTACAAACAGATTGCACTCCAAGAAGGATGTGCCCCCCCCATCACTGTAAGCTTGTTTATTCTGTCACTGTAACAGCTACGTAATCATACAGCTCTGTGTAACACGCTGGCTCCTGTTCCGTTCTTGACCCAATGCTATGCAGCCTGAATGTGGTATTTTGAAGTCACTGCTTAGAGACTTCTCTTGACTTTTTGAACACGAGAAAGGGCAAGCGAAACACTTTTTCTACTCTCAAAGCGCTCCGCTTCACACACCATATACGAGCTATGTGACACACTGGCTAAAAAGAGCATGTGATTTTCCTACCAATGCCCACCTCTCAGTCCCATCGCCAGTACACCAACAAGGCTGGGTAACCTTCCCTGCTGTACACATGCTCCATTTCTGCAGAGCCAGGCAGCCAGAGGGCAGAACCAACCCACTGCTTTACACTACTTCACCCAAGGTAACAGCAGTGCAAAGGCAGAACCTCGCAAAAAAAACCCCACCAAAACCAACAAACCCCAAACCCTGCACATTTCAATTTATCCATTTAAAAGTCTTCCTGTGTTATAAACAGAATTAGAAAAGACTGCAAGAAATTGCTGTGGACCAAGAGCCTCAGATTTTGCGGGTTTTTTTGTATTTATTATGCCAACATAGATCACTTGAAAGCTTGCCCACTTCTTTTGGAAAGGTCAACTTTCTGAGTTCTGAGAAAATCTGTTAGTATTTTGACAAATTTCGTTTATTTGCAAAACCACCGCCCCCAAACCACCAGCAGGGAGGTTTTGCTCTGCATTTCTGACGATTTTCATCTCCAGGGTGAGAACTTCTCTTCTAGGAGACAAAGCCTGAAAAAGCCTGAGTTCAGTTTTACCCAAGAACTTCTCCTTATGGTGGCAGAGGGGTTCAAAGCTCTTCACATACACCCTCTCCAGGCACTTTTGCCAGAACAAACTGCACTGTAATACTGGATACACTGAAACAGAGGTCTGGGTAGCCCTGAAATCAGCTAGTTATCAAATTGAAGGAATATGCTTTGTTATTGATGCTGCAGCCAGGAAAACCAAAACTGCTTCTGACACCAGAAATTCAGGAGTCTGGGAAAACCAGCTCCTCCTCAATCTACCTGAGCCTGACAACCTGTGCTTGTGGTCACCGACTTCCAGTGGAGGAGGGAAGCACCTAAAGGAACTGCAGGGGACAAAGCCAGGACTGGTCACTCAACAGCCACGCTCCCTTACAACTCAAACTTGTGTTTCAGTGCCCTGCAGGAAGCGGACAGCAGTGCTTTCAGTAGATGCTCACTCACCACCCCTACTTTTAGGGACTTTGTTATACAGAGGCCAGGAGCCCTGTCTGCAGCTGTGCCCGCACACATCATGCTGCTGCTGCTGAGTGCGCCATCCTCCTGTAATCAGAGATATTTGTCAATAAAATGCATCATACTGTGCAGGTCTCTGACCAGCTTTGTTTAATTCCAACCTGTTGCCTTCACAAGTCATTTCTCCCTCTGCCAATGCTGCAAAGAGCAAACCAGTGAGCTTGGAAAAAAAACCAAAAATACATACTCAGAGGAGAGGGGACCACTATGGACAGAATCAGTGCAACCTCGGAGAAATCACAAGTTTATTTCTATCCAAAAAACCTACATCCAAATCACTGGTAAAACATAAGCTGCAGTGGTAACTCCAAATCCAAAGTTACCATTTCTAGTCTTGTGAAAAAGATAAAAAAAATAAAATAAATCTATGAACAACCCTATGGAATACACTGGGACATACAATTGTACTGAGGCTTTCTAAAAAGAACAGGCTTATTCTTCTGTAACATTGCAGAAAAGGGATGCATGACCCTTCTGAACCCAGCCACAGGGATGGCTGTGACTGTCTTCTAAAATTTTCGTATTCTGAGGAGTTTTGTTACGTTTACTTCAATACTTTTATTTCAAATTACAATCTTTTCTACTTCTTCTAGAATCACAGAATATCCCGAGTTGGAAGGGACTCATAAGGATCATAGAGTCCAACTCCTGGCCCCACACAGGCCCAGCCCCATCACAGCAGATGACTGAGAGCGTTGGCCAGATGCTGCTTGAACTCAGCCAAGCTCAGGGCAGTGACCACTGCTCTGGGGAGCCTGTTCCAGGGCCTGACCACCCTGTGGGTGAAGAACCTTTTCCTAATCTCCACCCTAACCCTCCCCTGTTGCAGCTAGTCCTAGTAAGTCTATTTTTTTAGTTTGTATCTTCCCATAGAGCATTCTTGAGAATACACCTTCGCTATGATGGATTTTTAAAGACCAAGCAGAATTTAAATAGTTAGAGACAAAATCTGGCCATCTGAATGCCCATCTATCTGGTTTTAAGTGATCTTTCCTGTCAATCCCTAGAGATGTGTCCTGTGTCATACTTTGAGGATTCACCTCTGAGCTACATACGATCATACCATGACCCCTCAAACCTGTGATCTGTAGCAATGAGCAGTCACCCAGCGCGTTGCTGCTTCTGCCAAAGTTTACCATATTAAATGTGTTCTAGTGATCAATAAACAGCTGCTCTGCTGTGGTCCGGCAAATACACTAGTTGCCAGAATACTACATTTTGCAATTAATAGCGCACTTACCTAAACCTGAAAAGAGGTGGAAGAACAAGAGGAGAGAATCAGTGTCACCTGTTTTAGAGCACATGGTGTCACATAAAAACCTACAGTATGCCAGTAAGGCCAGCTGAAGCACTGCTTATATTGGACAGAAGAAACCAGATTATTTTATAGCCCACCAGCAGATTTGACTATACAGCTTTCACTAGGCTTCATCAGTATTGGTGTCCAGATCTCAGATTCTTTGGGGGAAAAAAAACCCAAAAGCTTACTCAGATCTCTGCTCTTACAAAAAGATAAAGACAACAGATCGCATGAATTTAAGCGTCCCCAAAGCAATCTTAGAACTGACTACAAATTTGAGGAAACAAAGCGTCAAACTCCTGTCTCGGAGCAGGACAGCAACCACGTGTAAGGTTAGTGATCAAAGATGATCTTCAAGACTGCTTTTGGTATCCACAAAGCAGTCCTTCCACCCATCTTCACAAGGAAGAAGGTAAATACCACATTGCAGACAATCGTAATTTTCAACCTTTTAAAGGTTAGAGTTTAAAAGGGCCTCAGGAAGAAAATAAGTAATTAAAAAAAACCCGTTTGTTTCACTGCAGGACAATTGCAACGAATTTTTTCTTTCCTGAATGACACGGCACATCTGTGTTTTTTAATCTATTATCGCTTCTATTCCTTGAAAAGCTTGCATTTCCCATTATTTCTAGAAAAAAAAAAAAAGCTGAGGAACAAATCTAGAAGAGATTTAACTCAAAACCTGAAGGAACTTCAGAATCTGATATATCTTGAGAAAGAGGCATTGAAGAAAAATCACCAGAATTGGTCCCAAAATATCAGATTTTGGGGAACCTGCAGAGTAATAATCTGAGGTTCAGAACTGCCAGCGTGAAGACCTGCTGGATTGATCAGTTCGCTGCATAAATGCAGGACCTACACATCACTCCCATTAAATGAAACTAAAACCAAACCCACAAGACATTTTAGAAGCCACATTTGCCTCTGCACCTCCACATCTACCCAGCAGCCCCGATTCTAATCCACTGCATGTTTACCGTAGTCACTGTGTTTTGAGACGATTCTTCTTCTGTCGACACAGCCAGGGAAGGCACCCTGGATGAAGAGGATAATGTTGATGTCTCCATGCCACTGTCCTCATTTAGAGTGGCAAGACCAACCATATGGTGTCCATTCAGTTCACTAGCTTTACTCCGAGCACAGGTCTGCAAAGAGCTGAGCAAAGTGCCATTGCGGAGACAGGTAGTGCTATGGAAAGTGCTCGTAAGCCTTGATGATTTTTGATCGCTCTCATCAGAGTCAAGTTTAGGAAAGGACAGCGATTTGATATTGCTCACTGAAGTGATAGGGGACAGGGACACTTTGGAAGACAAGGACATCTTTTCACAGTTTCCCAACTGCGGTAAAGTGATAAAGCCATTGGGTTTGTGAAGGGGCTTGAAGTCCAATGTGGCCCTTTCTATGGATGCCAGAACTTCCTCATCTTGCAACACAGATTCAGACCCTCCTTTGGGCAAAGTACTATCTAACAGCTGGGCAACAATTGGCCCAGTAGTACCAACATGAATTTCAAGAATATTTTTTAATTCCTCCTTATCATCGATAGTTTTTAATTCCAGTTTGTCAAATGGGTCTTCTTCACATTCAAAATCAGCTGGGTTGAAATCTGCTTTTGGACGAGGTGGACTGAGAGCCTTTTGCTTCACAGCACTGCTGTTGGCTGGCGTGGGAGTAAGAATATTATTATGCTGCAGGCTAGCGAGGATGGGGTTAATAGGAGGTGGCATGGCCTCAGGGCAAGGTCCCTCTGAGAACCCCATTTTGTTGCTGTCCTCTGGAGTTGCTTTTGAGTTCGCTAGCACTTCTTCTGCCTTGCGTTCAGCTTCTGTCTGGGCAGCTTGAATTTTTTTGATATCTTCAGCCCACTCAATTGTTTTCTTTTCCAGTGAGAAGTCATACTGACCAAGGGTGGAGGGGGAAAAAAAAAAAAAAAAAATTATAAGGATAATAGTCACTACTTCTAACAGCAACATAAATAACACAGAACAAGAGCTACATGAACTACTATGGACATGCATAATTTTTTTCCCAGCATCTCTTGTAACGTACAGACTGGTGAAGCTAGAAGACACCAGAAGTAGCCCATTTTATTTCTAGCAGCAAAACCTCGCTATAATCTGGATTAGAATATTTTGCCTCCGTCCTACATTTAGTTTAGCTTTAGAGCTACTGATCATGCCCAGATCAGTTTCACAGCGCTCCCACCCTCTCCCCCACCTCTGACAACAGATGTGGCAAGGGAAAGTCTAACGTGTTACTAGATGGACAATCACACCCACATTTGGCAACACCGAACTATACCCTGTACACAAGTTGCACAAGTCATTCAAGACTATGGCAATGTATTTTTGCATCTAAACACCAATGTAATATCAGTCAGTTCTCCCTAGAAGATTCCTAAGGAACTTGGTATTAAGAGTTTTATACCTACTGGTTTAAGACATATTGGTATTCTTACCCCAGTGCCAATGGCTCACCAGCCAAAAAGGGAGTAGATACTGCCTACAGCAATGATGACAACTACCTACAGTAGCAGATTTTGCTGCAATTACTGGCATGGCAGGATCAGTGCCAGGTCCTGCACTTTGGCCACAACAACCCCAGGCAGTGCTACAGGCTGGGGGCGGGGTGGCTGGAAAGCTGTGCAGAGGAAAAGGACCTGGGGGTGTTGGTTGACGCTTGCCTGGCCATGAGCCGGCAGTGTGCCCAGGTGGCCAAGGAGGCCAACGGCATCCTGGCCTGTATCAGGAATAGTGTGGCCAGCAGGAGCAGGGAGGTGATCGTCCCCCTGTACTCAGCCCTGGTGAGGCCGCACCTCGAGTGCTGTGGCCAGTTTTGGGCCCCTCACCACAAGAAAGACATCGAGGCCCTGGAGCGTGTCCAGAGAAGGGCAACGAAACTGGTGAAGGGG
>VWZZ01002633.1:90048-115571 GCA_013399095.1 Psophia crepitans
GGCATTGGAAGGGGTTGTCCAGGGAGGTGGTGGAGTCGCCGTCCCTGAGGGTGTTTAAGGAAAGGTTGGATGTGGTACTTAGGGACATGGTTTAGTGGGTAATAGGTGGTGGGGGGACGGTTGGACCAGATGGTCCTTGAGGTCTCCTCCAACCTTAACGATTCTATGATTCTATCCCACAAGCTTTTCTCATTTAACATCAGATCCTTCAGCGCCCAGTTAGGACAGGAAGGCATTTGTAAGCTACTCACTACCAGTTTACCAGCCACTGTAGTGGCTTGGTTGAGAGTACAAAATTCTGAATAGACTAAAACCACTTAAAGCTTTAATATTTTATGAAGAATTAGCAGCTTCAAATGCTCTTTAAAAGACCACCATATGTTCAGAGAACACATCCTACAAGCTACATCCAGGGTGTCATCAGGACAAGAATTCGTAAGCTATCCTTGCCATGATAATGGCATGTAACCAAAGAGGAGGGCTCTTGCTGTGGGATTGCTAGGTTGTACAAATTCCTAGCTCTAAAGAGCAACAAACCAAAGGCTCACTAGGCCTCTGCTAGGCTCTTCTGGGATTTGCTTTGTGTTGTGTCACATCCCATCCCACAGCAGGTGCCAGTGGGATCCTGGACACCTGTTGTCCCAACTGTGTAACAGTTTTCCCTCCCTTAGCTCCAAGGCTCCAAGAGGTGTGATACACAATTTATCAGCAAGATGAGTCTGAAGAACAGCTCACTGACAGAAGTGCTGGGCACTACTCATACTGCTATCTGAGTAGAAATATCACAGTTTTGTGCGTGTGTGTTTATGTATTTGGTCAGATAGATGGCCAAAATTGACCAAAGCCATATATTCTTTGTATTAAATAAATGAGGTTATTTGTATAAAAATCTATGGCTCTGGTTAATTTTGCTTCGATGTAGCTCTTGCTACAGCTGTAAATAAAAGTCAAATTGCATTGCAAGGCACATAGTCTACACAGTCACATCATGTTATGCAAGGCGTTGCAAGCCAGCAACATGACATCGGAGTCTCCTTTAGCTCTCCCACACCGGCTTAGCTGGGTGGAGACAGGTGTATTAGGAAAATCACGTAATCACTGGTTATAACGAAAAAGCCATGCTGTAGGGTAATTCAGTTACTCATCTGTCTGGTGGATGAATTGCAGGAGAGAAAAAAAAAATGAAAAATTTAGCAGAATCCTCTAGAGCAATCTGTCACAGCTGAAGTGAAAACAATCATCAGGTTTGGACTAACCAAGGAAAATCATGGATCCAAATGAGAAAACATAGTTCAATTACATTTCCTCTATCACAACCTGCATTTGAAGATTAGATTTTCAACAGTTATACTTAACCAATTGATTTTGTGCTACCAAGAGTTTATGGTAACAGAAACATGCTCCTTAAAGACCTGGAAGCCATTCTTACCAAGCTGTAACTGTTTGCTCTACAGCTGGAAAAGAATTCCCCCTAAGAACTGCACATAAAAAAAGAACTGGGAGTTTATTTCTTCATCCCGCTATTGTGAGAACTCATAAAATACAGACATAGAAACACTAGTTACCCTCAGGCAAGATTCTGCAAGTATGCCATAGAATGGGTGTAACAGTTCTTACCATTTTTCCTCTTAAAAATGCTACTAAAACTTAGTCAAGGTAGAAGCTTTTTCCATGGCCTATCATATTTTTGTCTTTCTACACATTCTAACAGATCTTGTGCAACTACTGCCTGGCATATGAAATGACACTAAAGGACCAAGAAGACTAACATCTGAACATGTGTGCAAGCTGTGAGTACTTGCAATTTACAGCACCGCATGTTGGGGGCCAGGGATGAGGGGAAAGAGAGCAGAAAAGCAAAACACATTACTTACCTGGGCTTCTCTGACAAGCTGAGAAGAATCAGGCAGGCAGAAACCAATGGGTAATCCAACTTTTGCTGGGGTTTTGAATTTGTCTCCTATCTTAAATGGGACATCGTCAAGGTAACTGAAAGGCCCTAAGATCAAAAGCAGAAATTATATCAAAAAACCCTTGAGTTTAATGCATTCAATTACGATTCACATTTCTGTATTTCAAAGCTATTTTACCTCTGCTGCCCCAATCACACCAGGTGACTCAATACAAAGGAAGTTGCTTGGTCAGAAACAACATTGAATCTGTTTGGACTTCATTGCCTCAGTTTTTGGTGTTTGGTTTTGGTTTTTTGGTTTCATTTTTTTTTTAATGTTCTATCCCACAACTATTTAGAAAACAACCAACCTCACAACATCACAGTCCAAGAGCTGAACAGATTTTGAAGTCAATATACCCAACATCTTCACTTCCCTTGTGACAAAACTATGCCTACACAACTGTAAGCTGAACTTTTCCTGTACACTGTATTCTGTTACGTCCCTATAAAAAGATCCATCACTGTCATACTCAAAAGAAGCTTTAAAACGACCCTACTTTAGAGCTTCTACGATGAAATGAAATCCAGGTTTTGGCATACAGGTAGGAAGTAACATTTGAACAGAAGTGGTCACAAGGGGAAAGTGACCCAAAGTCTAGATGCGATACTTTCAAAGCACAGCGAAATATCAAGACTATTTAGCATAGCAATCCTGATTTTTGAAACAAGGCAATCTAACTTGATCAGCTGTCTGATTTGTGATCACTCCAATGAGAGGCCTCAGACCTATTTCATAGTCCTCCAGCTGTCTTTTATATCTATTACTTACATGTGGTATTTAAAATGTTTTAGGACAAAACTCTCCAGGCATCCTGCAAACTCATGAGGCAGAATCACTTAGAGCTTAACCAACTCCAAGAAGCCAGACTACAGGTTTGTTTTCCTTGAGCAGCTGTGAAGACCTGTTAGAAAATCCACAATATAAATTGTACTCCATTTATCAATTAACTGAAAGAGGTCTCTTGGATCACTGGTCTAACCTTTTGAAATAACAATCTGAAGTGTTCCACTACCACTCTGTAACATCACTTTGAGTGTTGCAGATCCAAAAAGACATTGGTGGCAACATCTGAGACTGTGTCCAGTGACTAACCTCTTGCTCAGTGAGCTGTGGCTTGCCATTTGTATCTGACCCGCTCTCATACTCAGATGACAGTTTAAGTACTGTTTGTGTTCCTCCACTGTTGACTCATCTGCAAGAAGGCAGCCACAGGCTCCAAACGGACGAGCAGCTTTCGAAAACAGGAACATCCTGTTAATTTGGAGTTAATTGTTTATCTGCTGTCATCATTTGAGCTCTCATACCATGCACTGCACTGGCTGGTCCCAGAATCCTGTTAGGATGCAGATGGTATTTCCTCCAGCTTTGAAACCATCAGACTGAATAGCCTACATCCCATCTGCACAACCAGGACAAAAAAAAAGCTCTGGCAAAATACAATAGTAATTTCACTGATCCTTACTGAGAAGCACACATTCAAGCATTATACTACACAACACAGCATCCAGATGGCACCTCACTGGCCACAAACACTGCCATTTACAGCATGGCATCCAAATAGTATCTGAGCTGGCAATTTGAGAACCCGGGTGTGCCAAAGTGTTTGCTTATGCAAAAACAGCAACCGTGGCAGCCTTTGCACAGAGCGTGGTAAATCATGGCCAGGTCAGACAACCAGATCTCCTGACTGTTCAGAGTCTGGCATGTCTGATGCTACTATACCCTGCTTAGTCCCACCACCACAAGTCCTGCTCTGAGCAGGATGATCCAAGTGAAGCAGGATTACCTCTCTGCACCAATCTCACAGCCCAAATTCCTCAGTGTGCAAATGTTTGTCTTATTAGACCTATTGACACAGTAAGCGGTAGACACTTCCCCTCGCACAGCTGCCACCTTTGCTTGAAATAGATACTAGCCACAGAGGGTACAAGCACACATTGTGGTATTTACATGGCAACACTTCTTCGGCACAGTAAAAGAAATTTAAACACACCTAGACTAGATAGGCTGTGTTGACAGCTCCCAGTTTTACCTCAGAAGCTAGACTAAGGAATAAAACCCTTCCAGTTTCCTCCCAGTATGCCAATATTTTAATAATGACCACTTCTATAACGTTATATTGAATACAACTCTGCTACAAAACCTGCAAGCACATGATAAGAAATACACCAAGTGTTTTAAGACATTTGATAATAAGTCTTCCTGAGGCAAAACGCTTATACACATAGCATTCACTTTGTTGCAGCCCAATTAGAACAGTACTAGTTTGCTGAAGTTAAAATCAGATCTAGAAAACCAAGAACCCTTGTCTTCTGGTAAACGGATGAACTTTCTGCCTGAAAACAGATGGATAAGGGTGCAAATTGTTTTAAACAGCAAATTCTAAACAGTAAGTAAAACCTACATAAACAAAGTACAACGCAAGCCACTGTTTCAATAGTCACGTGTTCAAGTGAAGCAATTAAAGGTTTGTTTGAAGTGTTACTTAATACGGCTGTTAGCCACTTCATCCTCTGGGCAGTTAAAAGCATACTGAGGAAGTTCTACTGTACCTGTCAGTCTGATCTCCGACACTGTGCACTATATGATATTCCTGGCCCAAGGATGTACAAGAGTAAGATTTCCCTGACCTATAGTGTAAGAAATCACTGGCCATCTCACAGAATTGTCCTCCAGTTTGGTAGCAAAGTGGAAATATTTCAGATAAATCCAGTTACCAATTACGAATGGGAACAGTTTTGAAACCAAGTGGAGCTTAGTTTTGTGGTCACACAAACCACGTTTACATGGTTTTCAGAAACTGGAGTTAAAAGCTTTCAAGTTGTATAGTGACAGTGACAATACAACAGCAGTATTAATGTACTGCACTTGTTATAATCCACACTTTCTGGGCAACAGATGAGCATTTCTAGTGCCAATTACTAGAACTTAAGCTTGACCTTCCCATTATCCAGATGACAGGAAAGCATTTGAAGTTACATGCTTAAGCACAGTTATAGGTGTATGCTAAGAATACCCCTCAAGACAGGAAAAGGGTTCCTTTGTCTCCATCCATACCTTAGGTTCCCATTTTCATCTCCACCTGAACATGGTCCTGAGCAACCTGCTCTAGGTGGTTCTGCTTGAGCAGGGTATTGGGACATGGTGATCTCCAGAGGCCACTTCGAACCTCAACCATTCTATGATTCAACAACAGTCCTCTAACCTCCAATAAGTAACTCAACAATAAGTACAAGACACATATCAACTATGTTGACCAGTTTCATGAGCCTGCCTGAAGCTGCTGGGCGAGATGCTTTATAGTAAGCCAAAATTCACTTAGTGGGATTAATTCTTAGCGAGTCTGGAGAAGTCTGAATCAATTGCCCTGCCGATTTCTTAAGACATAATAAGCCAAGGAAGTAGTTCCACTACTCCTGAGAATTAGTACTGTAACAGTGTCACTGGTATCATTAGGAACAGAGGGTACACAAAAGGGTAGAGAAGTAAACAGTCAGCTTACAGCATCACTTGTTTTGATTTTGTTATTTTGCAGCCAGCAGCATGTTCCACTACACCATACTGTTTTTGAGAAAAATTTAAGACAGGTTGAATTCTAGTTCAGAGAAGTGCCTTTGCTAGTCTGGTGTAGGAAGGAGAAGAGAGAAATGAAAACAGACTCAAAAGACAAGCTGTTCAGCGTGTTCACAGAGACCACTCACAGATACAAGAGCAACTGCTGAAGAGCTGGCAGCCATCTAAAAGGTCTTAAATGTCTTGCAGCAGGATCACTAGGCCACAGCAAAGGAGACCATCTACAAATTAGATTTTCATAGGCCATTTGTATTAATCCTTAACCACGTATTTAAGTGAGGCATTTCTTACTCTTTTTTCAACTTTACACTTGTGTGACTGAATAAAAAGCTCAAGAAAAATTGAATTCTCCAGGACTCTCTTATCTGAAAGATTATTCAGGAAGATCAAGGCTAGGTTCCTAAAAGCAGAAGATTCTATAGCATGAAAAATCATGTTAGAAATTTCACATGAACCACCCACTAGTGCCCTGAATGATTATCGATTTGAAGAAGCTGTATTACAAACCTAACTTTAATGTTCCACAGAAGCATTAATCTTCTGAAATTACACCCCGTTTCTATAAAGATATGCACATATACAGGTAAAAAAAAAAACTTTATTACACCAATCATCTGCATGATATGACACACCCCAAATGTAGAAGATACTCTATTCTCTACTTGCCTGTTGAACCAGATTAGTCCAATTCAGGGGGGAAAAAACCCCACTGCTGAGCAAAAAGCAAGCATAGCTCAATCATATATTAAAAGCTTCCCTTTCAATCCAAATTCTCAGGTGACTTTCATAGAAAGAAGCTGCAGACTTAGTGTCCATTTCAGCTAACATCAGTTCAGTCTCACAACTGGAGTTCAGTTTTGATTTTGAAAGTGGAAGTAAGGAAGTGAAAGGTATTACTCTGCCATGAAGGAGCAGGGAATAGTCCCAGGCTATTTCAGTGTAACCAGAGAACAAGCACACCACCAGCAAGCAACCATGCAAGAAGGAAGCCGAGGCACTTCAATCCTAAACAAAAACTACTCGGAGGCTCTATGGACTGTCTAGGCTGGGACATTAGTCAGCACTAACAGTATAATTCATCCTGTTGAAAAAACAAGGATGCCAAATTTTACTTACCATGAGAGTCGGATCCCAACTTCTTAGAAGCCATTTAGAACCTGAAAAAGATTTTAAAACAGCTTTAAGAACTTCATATGTGTAGGATATTGTAAGTCTATGCAGTTCTTCAGAGTCTTCTCTCTAGATTATGGGAGACATGGCAGCCTCTTGCTGTTTACCCTGTTCCCAAGACAGAAATGCAAACTGATTTTATAGCCTTGAGAATTGACTGAGCAGATAAACAACTTAGCCCAGGGTTTCACAGTCTAAAGAGCAAAATGAAGAAAAGAAAAAAAAAAGAGAAAAACAACCCAAACAAAAACCAAAAAAACCCAAACAAACAACCAAGAAGGAGCCACGGTGACCCAGAAGGCAGAGTTCAAGATGACAGTGCTCAGAGGCCGCTCTGTTCCAGCCCCATGGAGCACACCCTGCCTCCCTTGGCACTAAGAACCGCCCTTCCTACTGGGAATACCACACTGATCCTCTTCAGTTTAATCCCTGCTGCTCTACAAAGGGATACTGTCATGCTCGATTCGCAGACAGCCCAAGTGGCACTTGTCTCGGCACACTGGCTAATGCACGTATAACAATACAGGTATACAATAACTGGTACCATCAGTAAGATACTTCGATACACATAAGAAAACAATGCTAACAACAGTCCTCACCCACTGCCCACAGAATTCTACTAACAACGTTTAAAGTTTGGATGCAAATCCTACATGATCAAGATGTTAAACAGAAGTGCCTAGCCAGATTTTAACACAGAACAGGTCTGTCCTGAGAAAAAGAGTTGTTTAAAATAGCATTAGTGATCTGATTAGTTGTCAGCTAAGACCCTGCTCCAGGATGCTAAGTGTTTTCAATAGCATAAACGGTTCTTTTGCTAGAAAGTACATCACAATATCTCAAGACGCCACAATTCTTTGAATAACTGAATTTATGACCCCTCCTTTGACATTATGCATGACAAAGAATTGGAGTTGTCCTTTGTTTCTGAAGTCCTCCACCTCATAGAATGAAATACCCTACAGTCATTCTTTAAAAACATGAAGTTACCTGGTATAACCTCTCTCAGCAGCAGGCAGTGCTCAAAGTGCAATTTAGAGAAGATAAAACATTCACACCAATCATTCCTCAACCAAGGTCTTACTCTTTGCCTTACTCTTTTCATTGCAGATTCCAACTGCAAATGTTACCTTAAAGGAAGGGTTTCATAAAGTGAGGATTACACAGACAGCTTAGTTATTCCTCCTGGCAGCTGCTGACATGACTGAGGTCAGGAAGAGCCAGTTTCAAGTACTTTAGGAAAGTACCCTTTCCCGTGCATTCTTTTCAACATTATGTTAAAACCAGTAGGCAAACCAACCCCAGTGGCTAACGGGAACTGAACACACAGCTAAAGCCAAAGCTGTACAAAGATTACCTGGGTGCAACAAGACTCCATGAAACAGAGCGAGCAGACACTAGACCATGAGGAAGTGAATCATGCTGGGCAATTCCATGTATACCTCATACATAAAAGCCATGTGTCATTCTGCTCGACTTTTGCCAAGTTCTTCTCAGTACATCTCACCATCTCAACATTATTTATACACCCAAAACCACTCCACTAGGCCAAAGAACTGGTTTTGGCACTAGTTGGCAACTGCTTCTCAGAAGTGAACAATACATCACGGTTTCAAAGACAGAAGAAAAAGGAGGTAAAACAGTGCTGAGCCTGCCATCTCGGGAAGATTGTCAAGGGCAAAGCCACAGACCACCCAGCACAGTTGCACATCAACTACTAGAGCTGAATGGACTTTACTGGTCCCAGGGCCGCAGAGGAGCGGTCCAGACTGCAAACTACAGCACATGAAATAGGCTGCACCTTTCAGACCTGGATCATGCTGTCAGACAAGCTACTACATTGCTAGTTCCTCTGTGTGAGAGTACCAATTAAGACGTCAACTTGATTTGTTATTATTGAAAAAGACAGGCCACATGTGAAATCATACTGCCTCCATATACCTTATCAGACCTCTGTACGTCACTGAAGACTGTGAGGTACTGCCTGCAAGCATGTGCTACGGCTGCACATCACTCACTGCTAACACAGCAGAGCTGAACTAGGAACAAGGCTCCTCCATACTTTCTTTTCTTCTCAGAGTTCATCTTCTAGGTACTACCTCAGGCTGAAAAGCAAGTGGTCCTTTTCTAAAGGATCTTAAAACTTCTAACGAGAGGAAGTAATCTCATTTTGGCAACTCAACTGACAAGGAGGTTTTTTTTCAAAGCAGCACCTGTTACCTACAGGCAATACAGTTTATGTCATCTGGCTCATTTACCAGAAGCAGCTTACTCCAGACTGTACCTGCATAAAGGACACTGAAAAGAAAATTAAGGCAGACCATTTTCAGAATGATCATTTATATTCCCTCTCCAGCAGGACAGTGCAAGGACATACTAAGTTTACCATCTCACACACTGATCTTGCGTAACTGAACACTAAATTACTGTGACACTATCAATTTGTTCCAGGGACATCAGTAGCAATCTGTGAAGATCCCGCATAACCAAAGATGTGCATGTCTAGCAGTGCACACAGTTTTGCAGTGGTGTATCAGGCTGGAGCTGCATAAAGCCTCGGATGTGTTCTCAGTGTCAAAATACCCCACATAAGCAATAAGGATATTTCTTTTGTTGGCAATCCTGTAGTAAAATCCTAGTGCAGACCAGGCACCTGCATTAAATTCAAGGTGCAGTGGGAAAAAAAATTCCTCTGCCATATGCAACACCTTATTTTAACTACAGAACTAGCTAAGGCCCATCAATAGCAAGCTAATCATGAAATGGACCATTTCCAGAGAGACACACTTTAGATTCAGGTAGCATTTGAGTTTATGTCACACCAGCTCTTCCTGACGCACTGTGAGCGTGCACTTACTAAGATGCCATTACTGCAGAAGGCACTGTCAGCAAACAGAATTGTTAAGCACCACACACAGTAACACTAGAACCGGCTGCCAGCCACATTTCACCACCTCCTTTCCAAAGAGGGTTTGATTAAGATGAGTCTTGTGACTCATCAGATTTGATAGGCTATTCAGGGACCACTGTTCCAAGCATCTTGCTGTTCCTTCATCCTGCTGGCTGGAAAAAAACATTTGCAGCCAGTTAGAAGATTACTGATGTTGCTACTATGCTTCTGGGCATTATCTGATTGCATTTGCTTAGTCAAAGCTGCCACACTCTGCAGTAAAGGTTTGCTTACCTGTGTTACTGCTCTTTTAGAAATTTAGAAGACTTGCTCTCAAAGCCTTACTCAAACCAGTTAAGGGACTACTGCAGCTCATCACTGTGGCATTTGATCTCCAGACTCCAGAACAGGATGCTCAAGGGCATCTGTGGGAATACCACATGGGGGTACAAATTTTGGTCTGACGTTTTACTGCACACTTTAAGTTGAATAAGAACACACTCTACTGCATGTAGGGTTTTTCAACACCTTTCCTGGGCTAGGGAAACAAGTAACTTATATAGTACTACAAGGTTTTCTAGAAGCTCTCTTCTACAAATGTAGACCTCCTTAGCCCCACTCCCTCATGTTTGGTTCTGGCTAACCCTCCAAAGAGAAGCTCAGGGCTACAAGTGCCTTCAAGTTACAAGCAACTTTAATGTCAGCAGCCACTGAAGCAACCGCATGTGAGCTCTTCCCTTCCTGTCTGTATGATCGTTTTCCATTCAGTAACACTGAGGCAATAGGGCAACATTCTTAAAACCAGCCAGAGAGGAACACAGCATAGCAGAGCCCAGGATGAGGGCAGAGGACCTCAGAGTGATGATACAAGGGGTGGAGAGGTAGGAAAGCAACCACAACAAAAATCCCCACAAAGATGCAGAAACAGGAGTGACAAGACAAAACTGATGACAGAAACAACTGGCGCAAAGACAGATAGATGACAAGCTGGAAAGGCTTGAAGGGACAGCATAGAGATGACCAAGACAGTCCACCTGAATGTCAACCCTTAAACCTGAATGACTACTTGGCTGTGCTGTCAGACAACAAGCAGCATGCAGAGAAACACAACTTGGCGCAGTCAAGCATTACCAAAGGGACCATCTCATCAACAGACGAGAAAAGAACAGTTACTACCAAGAGTGACTCATGGGGAGCTGCTGGGAAGTTGGGGTGTTTTTAAATTATTATTTCCATGTCTCTTCTATTGGTATTTTTCCTGAAGTTTGTATCTACATTCCTTTTCTTCTGATAGAGCACTGATTGGTCAAGTGGGAAGCATTCTACCACTAATGTACCTGAAAGAGCTTTCTCAGTTAAATTAGCTTGTGTTTTCACTATTTGCCAAGAACTAGTGTCCTGTTGCTATATCCCTCATTGTAGGGTGTCTAGATTCCAGACCACATTAATTCTCTGAAGTAACTCCCACCTATGATCCAGATAAATGAGAAGTGTACTTATTATGGGTCAGAGGAAACCAAAATGCCTCAAGTTATCAACCATTATCAAATCAGCACATCTATGATTTTCAGTGAAGAGAAACCTGATCTTGCAACTTCCATTTTCCCTAGACGTTGTGTAGTCTAAGTACGCAGAACTGAGGATGTATCCATCCACTCTGAAAACTACAAAGATACAAAAAAATTTCAAAAAGAAAAGATTTTTTTTTTCCTCCCTATATTATGTTCATGGACTACTACTGATTTTACACTGAGAAACAGTGAAAAGCAGTCTAATTCAAAGGACTGATTTTTAATGGATCACAGATAACCCAGACTTAGCAAGTGATTTAAGTTTTCATTATTAACTCCTTGTTTCAGTGCAATGAAATGCTGTAACCGACATCAGGATCCTGTATACAGCCTCATGCAAAACCAGAAGTAGACCGTGCCCATTGCTAAGATAAAACAAGATTCCTTATCCTAGCTTCCTGCCTATATAAGTGTTCGATCATTGCTATGCAATTGCGATCTCTTACACAGACTGACGGTAAAAAGCTGATCACAGATGTTTATTACAGTACAAAAGAGACTCCATTTTCATTTACTGCAGTGTCCAAATAGATTACATCACCCCAAAATTTGCAGCAAATGCTTCTGCTTTGTACCTCTAACACTTCAGCAAACAATGAGCAGAGTCAGCTGCGTGGTACTACTCCCTTTTCATAAAGGATGATCATGTTGAGCCACTGCTAACAGCTCTTTGGATAAAGCTGTTGTACAACCAGATTTGACCCATTGCCACTATATGCTCTGCCGGCCCGGGGGCAGGGAGAAAAAGCAACTTTCACTAGTCTTAACAGAAAGAAAAAAAAAAAAAAAAAATCTACAGTAATTCCTTTGAAGTGCTACCGCAATTGAGGCGATAAGGTACATTATTTTAAGGTTTATTTTAAGATCAACAAGCACAAACCGGTCCTTCCTCAAAGCAAACACAGGTATGGAGTGTCCATTCATTTTTCAATGACCAATGGTTAAAACAAACCTAATGACATGTACTTACATCCCATGAGATGAAGCCAAGTGGTCCACATTTAATCAAATGCAGAGCAGTGACTCCAGTGACAACACGGGTGGAAGGAGGAAGGGATGAAATATCTGCTACATACATGCCCAGGGATCAACAATCCAAGCAACTCTGATGAGAGATCTAAATTTTGAAGGACAGCCCGTAACATCAAACTCATTCAGTTCGTTATTTCCAGTGCAATTATTGAGGGGCAGACGGACAGGAAGCAATAAGCCATCTTTAAAAACATTTCCAGAATACATGAGTGGGAAGGACAGGGAGCAAAGAGCCCCTGAAGAGTAGGCCTGCGTGCAGATTACATTATTCAGTTACAAGACAACAGCCTTTCGGCAATAACATCCATTACGGGGTTTTATATGCAGATGTTGGATAGCAACTTCCTAGCAGTGACAAACATTAGGAAAAATTGATTCTTCAACTTGTGCTGTTGCTTAACATACTACAGTGGGCACTTAGACCTTCTGCTGCAGTACACATCAATCAACGGAAAGCTGAAGATAGCTCTTCCACAGGCTCTCAGAGAGGCATGGCATCTCTTGCTTTGTTGTTCCATATGGATTTATTGCATTAATATTAGATATCTGTAGTTATGCAACTATCCTCATGCCATGTCCCACTTAGTTCATTACAGATACCATACTTGTTAGATGTACATACTAATTCAGCTGGTTAAAGATTTATGGCTTTTAACTGATAACACACAGCTCTTCTCCTTTAAGATCCTGACTGTGTATTTGGGACATAAGGTAATTTGCCATACATTTCACTCAGAAATAAGGGGAAACCCTACAGTGGCTGAGGAAATGCAGTACACTAATGCACCAGTTTTTCAGTCGCTGAATCACCAGCCATACAGGTTTCCAAGAAAGTTGAAGCTTATGCAGCACAGAAGCCTCTAGAACGAAATTTTCACAGGCAAGAGCATAAGAAAGTTGAAAATTACTTACAGACAGCCCTGTGGTCAAGGCAGATCAGTGCAAGCTTTTCCTTTGGCCAGAGACTGACATACCAAACAAGACAAAGACGACACACCTACTCTAAATTCACATTTCACTGTTGCAGCAAATGGGTGACCTTTTTAACTTTACTTTTTCCAGAAAACAGAGTCCTGTCACAAGAGAAAACCATCTGCAACTAACATCTAAGGCTGGCCTGACTTCCCAACGCAGCAAATGAAGGGTCAGCCCAGGTTCTGTCAACTCCAAGAGCAGATACAGATTTTAGAGTGTAGTTCCTACTAGTGATTATTACTTAAGTTATTTAAAGATCATCTAACAGAAACGTAGAGGAAAAAAAAGTATATTGGTTTACACCTTTTTTTTTTCTTCTTGAGATAAGCTTCACTAATCTAGAAGCTACAATATCACTTTGAAAAGGGTGGTAAACTAGAAGGATCATCTTCCCTTCCTTGAGATACAATACAAGACAGACATTTGCTTAATTAGCACAAGACTTCATATTACTACAAATTAATAAAATCTTTAACAGCAGTCTTAGCACTAGACAGAGCCATGTATGCACATGAACTTTTCTAGTTAATCCCAGCACTTTAGAAGGAGGTTAGTATTTCAATACAACCCTTCTCAAATGAGACACACTGCTAGCTAGAGAAAGTCACTAGCTCCAACAAAATAGGCACATGCTCTGTTCTTTTGGTAAAGATGTATGAAAAGACATGGAATATCCTGCACATTTAAAACATAGAACAACATAAGCTAATTAAAATGCTGCTCTATTTGTTGCAGTGATACTTCAATATGTAACATGCTGACTCTGAAGTGCTAGAATATTACTAATGCTTGACTTGTCCCAGTTACGAATGAGGAGAGCTAGACAAACGTTCCCAAAATGCTGCCAACATAACAGAGTAAAGCAGCTTTTGCAATTAATCGGAACATCCCCTTTTTAATCAAAAAATAACAGAATCTGTGCAGTTTCAAGCTTTTTCTTCTTATGCTCTTTCGTACATACCTAGAAACAACTTTGTTGACCATACCAGCACCTGCACCCAATAGCAACACAAGAACTCAAATTATTGCAGAAAGCAATTTGCATTCTTTTGATAAATATTAATTAACCAGAATTTAATGCATTTAAACACACCACAGCAATTAAATTATTCTACTTTAAAAAACCCATTCCAAAGAAACCAATACAACTGTCACCTTTTCCCTGTTAAAGCTCAGAAGAGAAACGGTGCTATTTATTTACAACGCTACAGGCTTGGGGCAGAGTGGCTGGAAAGCTGCCCTGCGGAAAAGGATCTGGGGGTGCTGGCTGACAGCCAGCTGAACATGAGTAGGGTCCGGAGCACAAGTCTGATGAGGAGTGGCTGAGGGAACTGCCCAGTGTAGGGCACCTGCTGTAGCAGGGGCATTGGACTCGATGATCTCTAGAGATCGCTTCCAACCCCTACCAATCTGTGATTCTACAACTACCTGAAAGGTGGCTGTAGCCAGCTGGGTGTTGGTCTCTTCTCCCAAAGAGCAAGTGAGAGGACAAGAGGAAACGGTCTCAAGTTGTGCCAGGGGAGGTTTAGATTGGCTATTAGGAAAAATTTCTTCACCAAAGAGTTGTCAGTCATTGGAACAGGGCCCCCAGGGAAGTGGTGGAGTCACCATCCCTGGAGGTATTTAAAAGATGTCGTGCTTAGGGACGTGGTTTAGTGGTGGGCTTGGCAGTGCTGGGTTAATGGTTGATCTTGATGATCTTTAAGGTCTCTTCCAACCAAAATGATTCTATGATGCTATTAGTAGCTATGATTTTTGCTTAGAAATTTGGTGAAATATAATTAATTACAGAATTACTTTAAGAAAGCAGATGAAAAACATCTAGCAAGGAATCAAGTTGGAAAGAAGTTTTAAAATGGAAAAATAAAATCTGCCAGCAGGTCAAACTTCACTTGCCATTTAATTATGTATGAACTCAGCCAAAATACACACCTACTGTACTGTACAAGAATAATGGGAATAGTGTTAGACTACTACAGAATCATCAATTTTTCCTCTTATACTAGGGTCACACGCGCTACCCACTCTCACCACACATTCAGTATTTTCCCAGCAAAACTCCATATGGTACTGACAGAAAATTAGCTATTCCACCTACAAACAACTCTGCCTGCCCTGCAGCAAGCAGGCTAAAACCTTGAGCTTCACATGGGAGCCACTGCTTAAAAATCCTGATTGTACCCTCAGTGCAAGCAGTTTAGATACATCTAAGGCCCCCAACGGCCTTCTCCCACTCCCTATAGGAGGCTCTCATAATGTGGTTAAAACTGCTGAACTTTTCCAGGCATCTGACACCTCTGTTTTCCATTAACACACTTCATTTCTCTCAACTAAAAGAGCCACATTCTTAACCTGTGCATCAAGTTCAAGAGTAAGGCTGAGCAAGAGAAAATGTAAGGATTCATACCTTGTATGCGCTGCAAGATGTTTTCAAGCAGTGCAACAAGAGAGTAGTTGTGACAAATGCCTGAAGTGGCAAAAGTTTCCAGGGATGGGATCTACCACCTCTCTGGGCAACCAATGTTTTGCCACCCCCATGGTAAAAAATGTCTTCCTTCTATGTACTCTGAATTTACCCTCTCTTCGTTTCATCTCTCAGTGTTGCCTGTTCTCCAGGAAACACTCCTGTCCACCATATATTACTCTTTTACCAAATATATGCTTGGAGATACATGAAAGCATAAGTTCTAAAAACTTCCTACCACTGAAGCACCTAAGAGCTGATCACAACATACCTGGAAAAGTGTGCTCACCAAAACGTTCTTCTGTGAAGCGATAACATAAGACTGATCTCAAGATGCGATAACCACCTCAAGCCTTCACGATTTTCAAAACATACATCATAAGCTTCGTTTTCCCTTGTCTTGACAGCACGAGTTTGAGAAATGTAAATTCCATCTTAGGTGCTACAGATGTGGCATTCTTCACACACTTACTTAACTTTTTGGGGTTTTATGCATCTTCTTCCACCCATCAACACATCACTGGCACAGTTCCAACTTTTTATACTAGCTCATTTTGTCCTTAATTCACATCGCTCACTCCTACTAAGCCAAAAGGTATCCGTCTTCATTCAACCCTTCTTATCAAGGCTGAGACAATAAGCATATACAGAAATACAAGCCTGAGAAGATCCCAGGTCTTACTGTACTGAAGGACAAAACTTACATACAAAGAAAAAAAAAAACCACCAAACCAAAACCTCATCACTGTTCAAGGTGAACACTCACTTCAGCTATTTTCATATGTTTACTAGCTGAGGTCTCAGCAGGGACATATCCTTTCCCAGACTAACTCAACAGAATAAAGGAATCAAATTGAAATATAAAAAAGTGAATCAAGCCAATAAAAATATGGTCTCATTGCAATAATGCTTAAATATGAACCAATCTTTTTTCCATTTCCAGATATAGTACCAGTTAAACCTGCTTTCTTGTTTTCCCACCCAGTACAAACAGGACTGAACGACTGCATTAAAAAGGTTACCTGGATGGAAAATACTATCAGTGGTTAACACTGAATTAATTTTCACTACCAGAAGTCATATTTTAAATGAACAAGATGCACTTCCTTTAATTAAATGTGGAACTGGCGCATAATGGAGCATAAAGAGCAGGAAACAGTTTTAAAGGGAATACTTCCCCCTTAATTATTTCCTGAAAAGGCTTGTTAACTTTAGAGAAGACCAGAGCTGGTAGCAAAGATAAGTTCTCCTCTTTAAAAACACACAGGAACACAAGTATCATTACCAGCTATCAAAAAATACTCTCACATATGAAAACAGCAGCAGACACCTGAACAGCTCAACAAAACAGTGGTACCCACACCGAGAACACTTCTGCAGCTGAATTCATTGGGAACACAGGAAGTAAAGCTGTCTTGAGCGAGATTGTCTAGTGTAGAAAACTAGAAATCTATCTTTGCACAGAGAAGTCAAACTGAGGTTGCCCTCACCTATAGTGGATATATTTAAAAAACAAACAAACAAAAAAAACCAGAATATGATCAGTAGAAGAGCTGCTCACTGTGTTGTATATTAGACAACTTCAGTGGTCTAAACCACCTGAAGACAGCACACTCCAGTCCTGCACAGAAACATTTTCCTTGCAATATCGTGGAGCTCTCAAACAGCAAAGGCCACTCTACTTAGGACTGCTTAAATGGAAGTATCATTCAGCCCATAGTCCAACAACAGACTGAAAAATTTGGGAATGGAAGCCACAAGCAATGAGGGAAAAACAAAGAGAGAGTCAGTACATCTGTTACAACTGCCACACTGAGGTTACTAGCAGTGAAGATACACAAGCACCCAGACAATCCTCACCTTCTCCGAAGCAAAGCAGAGCAACTACACATTCCCTGAGACGCAACTTTCAAGGATGCTCCAGCTGCTACACTCACCTTTACATACTGCTCCAGAAAGCCCTTCTGTATCACATGTGTTATTTCACCCTCTGTGCTATGCCGCAGTCACCAGCTACAGCCAGACAAGATACTCAGTAGATCTCAAAGCATCATGAAACAACTTCTACACCCATCTACCTTAATTCCAATGGCTTCCATATGAAACTAATTAAAGATTCATATTCTCTCACTTAAACCAAAAAGGTCTGCTTTCTTTCTGTGTAAGACAACAATCTGCCTTCCCAGCACTGCAATCCTACACTTGTAGTTAATGTTTGGATGAACTTAAGGACCAGTGTAGAATGGAAGCCTGCACTGCACTACAGACACAGAATGATCTATCACGAATGTACAGAACAAAGTCCAGTAACTTGCAGGGTACTGGGACTGACATATACACACAATTACAAACCTCCCAGTGACAAACGTGTATGAAGATTGAACTGAATTTTCATGATCTAGTGTAACGGAAAACAAACCACAGCCACAGAAAGACACTGCTTTCAGATGGAATCCAGAAGGCTACAGGATATTCATAGGGTCAGGAATTGAAAACCCTTACACACACACTTTTTATTCATTACATTTCCCCTGAGCAGAAAGCAGTTTTGCCAAAATGCCCACATAGCCTCAGCACCACCTAGTTCTTGCATGACACTTCAAAATAATTTTCAAGGCACTTAATGAGAAGTAAAACTATCCCTCTTTTGCAGATGTGAGGAACCAGGCACAGCTGAAACGGCTTGCCCACCATCATCCGGCTCAGTCAGCAACAAAGTCAGAACAGAACATCTATTTCCTTAATCCTGAATCCACAGCTATCCCATGAATCTCACTGCATTCTCTCAAGTTTGGACGAGTATCTTTGCCCCCGCCCCCCCCAGTTTTCCTTATCAGATCAGTCCTATTCAGTTTTTCATCCTACTGTAAAAGCTTTAAGGATGTTCTTCTGGATTGGTAATATAAAACTGGATTTAGTCCAAACTATTTCTAAGTTACTACTTCAAATTCATTTAAATTTGCTATCCTGTTATACGCTGTATCTCCAGTCTCTCTCACTGGTATTACATTTTTTCCAGCACATTAGAAATTTCGTTAGCAGCTACAGTAATGAACGCAACTCCTAAAACACTTAAAGTAATTAATAACTAAACAGATGCAGCTCATTTTATATACAAAAGCAGACTTCAGAGATGCATTAGCTTCATTTCCTAAGAACATTTTGACACATCTGACTCAGCTTCAGCAATCTATCCTTACTGCTATTCTACAGCTAGACTGGAGTAGGTTGCTGGATGAGATTGCCCCATGACCATCATACCCCCAGCTTTTCCTCTCCAAATGTCTAACAGACTGGCAAAAATATAGGACTGCTAATAGGACAGAGATCTGTCTCAGTGGACCATCGTTACTGTGACATAGCAGCAAGATTTTATTTTTTGTTAAAGAAGGAAATACCATTCCACAACTGAGATCCCCGATTTTCTCCTATAACCTGAGAATCAGTCTCAGGTTATAACCCATAGGTCTAATTCAATCCAGTTTACTTTATCAAATAATTCCCACGCTGCCTAATAACAGAACAGGAGCAACACAGTTACATTCCTGCAGTAACATCAAATTACAGGAGAACTATGCCTTGAACAAGTCTTGTAAAATGGATACACAACTACTCTGTTTCCCTTCAAGCTGGGAAAGACCACCTTTACATTACTTGGTAGAATCAATTTATCCAGATCCCTGCACTAAATACTGGTGTATTTCAAGTACTCATCTCCTTGGGAAAGAAAGCAGAACAACTTCATCAGTGCAATGAAACAGACACAGAACACCGCAAGACACAGGCAGACCTTCCATGTACTACTTGCAAATGCAACATGGAAACTCAGGTACGAAAAGCATAGTTTTATCATATCAAACAGATGTGACAGCCATTACATCAACCAAATTTGTATTTCTAGGCTCCATCCTCAGCTCCAAAAGCAGCTTCATGTCCTCTCTCCGGTCATGCAGGTAAAACCACAGGGTGCCTCATGGTGTGTACCCACTATATCCTCTCTCTCAAGCAGAGGAACACTTACTCCTAGTAGCCGAGACACTGGTCCATACAAGTGGGGAATAGGACATATTCTCTTCAAGATGCCACACCTTCCAGGACAGTTTCTCCACAGTCAAGGCGAGGAGGGAAGAAAGAATTTCTGGAGTCAGCCAGCCACTTCATCCACCATTGGCCCCTCTTTGCCCTTCCAGTCCATTACTGCTAATGAGTTGGCATGTGATGATGGTTGCTCCATACAAACGTCTACCAGATGGGTCGGGTACACTGAACTTCATCAGAATCTGTGGGCAACAGCACATTATCCGGATCATACTAAACCATCTCCCACACAGCTAACTCCCTCAGATACTGGATGCCTTTCTCCATGGTAGTCCACTTCCCTGACCAACATCCATCATCTTCTCTGAAGCGATACCTTTCCCTCACACCTGACAGAAGTCACCTGCAGAGACTGAGGTTTGTGTCTTTTATCCAATCACCTTGTCAATGCCCCCTTCCCTAGACAGGGATCCCAGCTGCTTGGTCTCCCTGCCCTCTAATTCCAGGGTACTGACCCTGTCATTCCAGCATCTGAGCAGCCAGGCAATGATGCGCTCCCCTGGATGGCAACTGAAATCTTCTCACATATCTCACAGCTCACTCAGGGACAGGGTGCCAAAAAGTACTGTCGTGGTTTAGTCCTAGCTGGGAGCTCAGCACCACAAGGCCACTTGGTCACTCTTTCCCCACCGGTGGGATGGGGAAGAAAAGCAGAAGAAAAAGGTAAGTGAAAGGTAAAACTTGTGGGTTGCGATAAGGACTGTTTACTGAGACAGCAAAGGGAAGGGAAATAACAACAATACCAATAAAAGAATATACAAAGCGGGTGATACGCAATGCAATTTGCTCACGGCCCAGAAACCGATGCCCAGCCCATCCCTGAAAAGTGACCCATCCTCCCCAGTCAGGTCCCTCCTTATATACAGAGCATGACATCATATGGTATGGAATATCCCTTTGGCCAGTTTGGGTCAGCTGTCCTGGCTGTGTTCCCTTCCAGCTTCTCATGAAACTCTACCCCAGCCAAATCAGGACAGCATATAATAGAGAAACCTGATTCCCAAAATCTTTGCGGTTCATTACTGCTCCTTGAGTGCAAGGTTATTTTATAGTACCATATTTTTTTCAATCCATTTTTGTCTCCAACACTCCAACTAAAACCTGATTTAGGGGATAGATTCACTTACCCATTCCTCCTCTTTCCATGAAAGAGCCTAAAGGTACTTTCTGAAAAGCACAATAAAACCCCTTATTTTTACACTGTTCCAAACATAGCAGGTAAAATGAAACCCAATAATCTTTCAGCTTTTTTCTACAGAGAAGTCAAATAGACTGGCAACAAACTGCTTGTGGTGACTTAATACTTAATTAAAAGATTAAGAACACATTCTTTTCTCAGAGGGTATGCAGCATAAAGCTTTTCTATCCTTTCTCACCACAGACAATTTTATTCCAGATGATTAATGGTGATTTTACTCATATAAACTCCTTTCCCTACCCCATGTGACTGCTATATTTCTATTTGAAATTATTATACATAACTTTGCAAGGACACCACATGACGGTATTAGTCATTAGGGTGGAACCTCGTGTGGCTTTGCTATATCAGAAGAGAAAATACATATGCTTTAAAAACTACTTTGTAGAGTTTTTATGAAGTAGGAATCTAGTTTTATTTTACAGTTCAGAATTGATGAGGCAAATCAAGCTGAACACATAAGCACATCTCTATGCCTAGATTAAGCAGTGCTAACACTTGACACAGCACAACTGGTAATATGTGTACTCTTAGAAATCCAACCTCCCAAACTCAGAATAAATCTCACCAGTCATGTCAGTCACAGCTTCATCTGTTGCTAGCCTAGAGATATCAAATGGTGCAAGCACAAACACACGTACATGAGGAAAGGGCTTACATCATGAATGTCAATCTCCAGCAACACAGACCAGGCTAACTAGCAGTTTGCAACTCTCTATTACTAGTTTCCATGACACTACCTACCAATAGCTTAGTAGCTTTAGTGTATTCATATTCAGACCACCTTTGAGCCGAAGAACCGACTGGTTCTTGAATAGCACTCATGACCTTTTGCTTTCCCCTCTTTAAATGTTACTCTGGTGCAAGAGTTTCTGACACAAAATGCAGCCCAGAAAATAGAAGCTCAGAATTTCCATTTGAGCTCAGTCAGTTTGAAACTGTAATACTACTAATGCAATATGGCACTTTGAACCAATCTACTTTCCCTTTTAGAAAAGAAGATTTAAACCT
The DNA here is from genome assembly GCA_013399095.1 of Psophia crepitans. Lineage (NCBI taxonomy): Eukaryota > Metazoa > Chordata > Aves > Gruiformes > Psophiidae > Psophia > Psophia crepitans. The sequence goes on from VWZZ01002633.1 coordinate 111,986, forward strand.
AAGTCAGGGAAATGATATTCTGTTCCTTCTTTGATACATGTCTGTGTTTCAAGTACATTGGAAGCTTAAAGGATTCTGAAAAGACCTTCTACCCTTTCAAAGAGAACAAAAAAAAAACCACCAACCTGTAACCAAGTCTGGACAAGCTGTTCTTTCAAAATTTCCCAACCACAGGAAAGACAGTATTTCTTTATATTTAAGAAAGCGCCTTCCTCATCTAAGGAAAGATTTGTAATTAATCATATCATTTAAGAGAGCGGAAAAAACTCAATGCTCAATTTCTCTAAGGAAAGCTCAATACAAGAGTACACTGACTGCAGAAGGTTATTAGGGACACAGAACATGAGATTATTCAAACCAAGTCAGAGGGTCAAAGCAGTTAGGCATTGCACTTGTATACCACAGAAGATTACCTACCTAAGTAGCTAACACAAAAAATGTGAGCTCAGGCTCGTATCGATCAACTGCAATCCCAATGATCAATTGTGGAGTGGCACACACTGTAAGGTCAATAGCAACACCTTCCTAGTTATCAGAGCAATCAGGCACAATACAGGGAAGAGAAATCAACCTTTGGTGTACCCTGGGCCTACTTTTTTTTCAAACAAGAAAGCTACTTGTAATGTGTAAAATACCTTCTTTACCTTTTCTTCAAACAATAGTTTTCAAAAACATCTTCCAGAGCTTTTTGATTACAGCTCCACTACACCTTCTTTACACTGACGTTGATCTGAATTGTACCAATCAATTTTAAACAGATAGCAAGGCCTTTAGGTAGACATCCTTGCAAAACGACAACTGAAGCTCTGGAATTTATGAATTGGAAGATTGAATGATTATGTTAGAAACAAAATGCCAGAGAAGGCTGGATAGAAGTTCTGTCTAATAAGAAAAACTAAATTTCTCACATATCAATTTATCAAAACATCCAACCCAGCAGAAGTACAGGAACATGCCGATGTCAAAAACTTACGATACAGAGACTAGACATCAACGACAACATTGAACTTCCTGAATTATCAATCTGAAAAGTTTGTGGAAGCAACAGGAAACCATAAACTTATACAGTTAAAAAAAGGAGGAGGAGGAGGAAGGTGATGCTTCCTGTGACATTATAGCACTTTGGCGACCAGCACCAGCCAAAGCAGCTCTCGCCACCAGTGTGACAGTTAGATGAGGTACTCTGCTGGACTGGTCCAGAAACCTAACTCCTATTCTGTTAGAGGCTTTTTGTCTCTAGGACAAAACACACTGGGCACTGCAAAACATCAGGTGAACAATGGAGATGGGGTTGTTCTACATGATTTTGATGTTTTTTCATCATTAAGGTTTTTCTGTCCATTAATGTAAACTATACAGTAAGTCTCCCACTGATCAGTGTATTCTCTATACTGATCAGTATACTTTTAAAATACTGTGAACACTGAAGCTCAATTCATTAAAGAGAAATGAGCATTTATTCATTTACTTAACTTATACCTGTGATTTTCTTAAGTTTTCCCTTTGAAGTTTCAGGTACCTTGGTTTCAGCTTACACTTGACTTATGCAGAGCGTCTGATCTTATGAAAACCAACTTTTTCCCTGATTTCTTTGTTACACAGTGCACGCACAGAGAGAAAAAAAAAAACCCAAACAAAAAATCCCAAACTATCAAACTCACAGGCCAGATACAGCCAGGGAAACAGAAAAAACAGAGTCGCTTTCAGTTTTGTTTCTGAGACTAAAAACACAAGCTCACAAAACCTAAGTTTGAAGACTATACGTTTCCTCTCTACCATCCTTAGAATTAAGGTTTTACGTAAAAGATTTAAATCACCCAATTGCAATGGTGATCTACTGCTGCTTTTGAAGCACAGCTCTGCATGTACAGAAAACTGAAGTCACTAAGTAGCAGTACTACTGTGGTACTGCAACCTAACACCACCCTGCGCATGGCCTTGAATAAATGTGTCGGAGTCTCCTATGCTGCTACCACACGTGCCATCTCAGCCCCACTGCCTCCCTCACGGCTCATACAGTGCTACGCACATAGCTCTGTCCTGTATGCAGAAAGGGAGAGGAGGCGGCTGTACGTTTTTCTCCCCTCTCCCCTGAAAAATGCTATTGCAGGGCAGAGATGCAGGTATGGAGGGTCAGCAGTAGGAAACCAGCAGCTGCAGGAATGCCTGCACAGGCACAGAAAGTCCCATGCCCAGAGGATGATGACGGAAGGGAGGTGAGAAAGAGGACTGGTTAATTGCAGTACTGCCTCTTTCCTTAAGAAAAAGATCCCTAGATCACAGTTGGAGTAAGAGTCCCCCCAAGAAGCTCCCACAAAAGCCTCCTAACCCCATAAAAGTAGCACAGCCTATATCAGTAGCACAGCCACTGAAGTTACATCACTGGTCATAACTCAGTTGTTCCTTAATTTGGCAATACTCACTTGTCAAGCACCTCAAAGTGCTCAGATTCGACATGAATACATTTTCACTGAGGATGATAGCTATATCAGTTGCACAGCTAAGTGCCAGAGTCCACCTGCTTATCACTAACGAGACAGTATAAATGTCATAAAATCAGTCTTACAGAAATCTTATTTTATCTTTGCTTGTTTGGAATTTTTAAATGAGGTAGGGAATAAAAACACTTCCTAAGTTGATGACTCATTTTCATCTACGTAATTTCTTTTACTAACTAAAAAAAAAGCAAAGCAATCCTATCTTTCCTTACAAAATGATAGATTCTGAGCTATCAAAACTCAGGAAGGCAGTTCTTGAATTATACTAAATAGCTTCAAAAGTGTTAAACATCTTATTCCTAGTGAACTAAACGGAACACAAGGCATTGTCAGGAAGTTAGAAACTACAAAACTGAAGTATTACACCAGTGTATACATCCACAGTATGTCTGCATGTCAAGTGCTGGGAAAGATATGATCCTCTTCCCCACTCAAAAGCAGAAATTGGAGAAGATCCGAAAATAGATAATAAGCACAAACAGAGATGTTGAGAGCTACGACTCATGAAGTAAAGAGTGAGCACGGTGGAAATATAAAGTCATACATGGCATAAGGAAGAAAAGTACCATGGTTTCCACAACACACGAGACAGAAATGAACAAATTGCCCGAAGGTAGGCTTGATAAAAACCACATACGCACACATCCCCCTCCTCCTCCCGCTAACAAAAGCGGACATTTCAGATCTTCACAGAAAATTTAGTTACCATGGGGAGGAACTTACTTCCATGTATCACAGGCAATAACCATGTACTCGGATTTCAACTGCCACCAGCTCTTAGAAGACAAATTCATCACGGGTTATTAAGTAGAAAGATATTCCCTTGACTCAGGCAGTTCCTGAAACTGCCAGAAAGCAGGGCAGCGTAAGGAGAGGAGCGTCACTGCACGCACGGCACTGTCACCCCGCTCGCCTCCTCCCTGGGTACAGCCCAAGGCAGACGACTAGGACTCCGGCCCTCCGAGCTGACCGGGCAGGTTCTCACCTCCATTAAACGGTACCTACAAATGCACTGGCGACACGCCGTGAAGGCGGGGCAAGGCCAAACGCTGAGGCAGCGCCCACAGGCTCCCTCCCCTCCGCGGTCG
>VWZZ01002633.1:117405-159761 GCA_013399095.1 Psophia crepitans
GACCCTGACCGGGGGTTGCCGTGTCCCAGTACCCGGTTGGGGCGGGGAATGAGGGCGGGGAAGGTCGGCGAGGGGGGTCCCGGTGCCTGGAGGTGTCCGGGGGTGTGTGTGGGAGGAGTAGCCGTAGCCCCGGTGACGAGGGGTGTCGGTGCGATATAGCAACCGGCTTCCCCCCAGCGCGCTGCCCCCGCGGCTCTCCCGGCTTCCTGCTGTCGCCCGGCGCTGCCCCGTTGGGTTCAGCCGTTCGGCCCGTAACCGCCGCGTCCCAGCCGCCCGCGGGCGCAGCGATGCTGCGCTGCCACCCCTGGCGGGGCCGGAGGAAGGCGATGAACAACGCGGTCGGTACCGGGCGACCCCCCCCCGCGGGGTCACCCCCAAACCTGCCGAGCGCACGGCGGGGGGCTGTCGGGGCTGCCCTCTTCTATTTAAAGTACTTCTCAGCTTCTTCTTGTTTAAGTATTTGGCGTCTCAGCCGTGCCGGGCCGGGGTGGACTGGCTTTAACATCGCGGTGTTACTTCTTTAGCAAATATTTAGTTTCATGTTGCTGAGGGCTGTGTCAGCATTTCTGAGTTAATCTTCGTGTGCGGTATTCCGTGGATAGTTTGAAGACTTCAGTATTTTGCTGGGAGTGTCTTTGAACTTAGAAGGGTCTTAAGTTTGTTGCAGTTGGTTTGTCTAATTTCCATGCTTCTTTTCCACAGTATGGGTGGGATCACTCTGGTCACAAAAGGAAAAGACTCCCCCCGGTGAAGAGGTCTCTGGTGTACTACCTGAAAGGTAGAGAGGTCAGGATGCAGAATGAGTCCAGCTATCACCGCTTGTTGCACGGATATGCAGCCCAGCAGCTTCCCAGCCTTCTGAAGGAAAGAGAATTTAACCTTGGAACCCTTAACAAAGTGTTTGCTTCCCAGTGGCTGAACCACCGACAAGTGGTGTGTGGGACAAAATGCAACACAGTAAGTGCTGCCTCTCTGTTTTTCTTCCCTCTGTGAATTATGCTACCGATTACAGTGCTTAGCGTAATCAAAGTACATAGGCTGCCAAGGAAAATATTAGGAAGTAATTAGGAGCAGAGTCAAAATCGCGCACAATTAATTTTGAATGAGGGTAATGCTTAATGATGACCTGTTCTCATCTGAAAATATGGCACTGTGCAGATGGCTGCAAATCTGAGCGCAAAGCCTGTACCTCTGTCTAATCTGCACAGAGCGATTTACATCTGTTTGCAGAACGGAGAGCAACAATGGGGTTGGATCTTTCTTCTTGTCCCGCAGATGGGAAGTTAATGAACAGGGCTAGGTTTGCTAAATGGTAGCTATCATACCTGACAGAAGTTGCTAGTAAGACTCTTTCACTATGCTTAGTCTTACACAATTTGTTTTGTGTATGGTTCTGTGCTTATGAAAAGTTGCCGTAGAACTAAAAATTCTGGTTATACTCCAGATACTCATCAGAGTAGTGAGAAATGTTCCAAGCTTAAAAAATTAATTTCAGATCTGCAGGATTATCCTTTGCTTGTTCACTTCGTGCTTGTTTCGTTCTAAATCTGTTTTCAGTGTTCAGATAGCTTCTTTTGTTTATGTACCTTTATTCATCAAAAACTTAAGTCTCTTCAGACTTTTAAAATGATGCTTCAGATTTGAAACATTACAGTGAATATTAAAATAATGTCCTATGTGATTAATAAATGTGGAAGAACATACTTCCTAGCTAGTACTCTGTCTTGCCGGAGTTAGTAACCCAACTTCATTGGCTGAGGTTGCAATTTCATACATGGAGTTCTGATAGAATTAGTGCAAAATCCCGAATTTGCTCTTTGCAAGTTGGTTAGTGCCACAGGAAAGAATTGAGCATTGTAAGGAATGTACAGATCAATCAGCTCTTAAACCTCAAAGTATATCAACTTATGTGATTGTTTCTTTGCCTCAAGAATCTTCTTGCGCTGAAGCTGCGCTCAGTGGTCTGACCTGCTAGGGACAGTGGTATTTTTTTCATTTCAGATGTTCTGTTATTGTTCGTAGTCACACAGCAGGAGGTTTTCATGCAGTAGCTCTTAAGAAGCATGTCCTAGTTGTATACACAAAACAATCTTTTAGCATGAATAAGCCTGCAATAGAATCTCTCTGCCTTCTGCTCCACGCGTGTTTATCACCTCAGCTGGTCAGCAGCCAGCACTGTTCGTGGAACAGCTTACAGGAGACAAACTCCTACTGAAACACAAGCTCTTGAAAATGTTGCTTACTTTAGCAAGATGACTGCGTGTTTTATAGAGCTGCAACAATTTTGCTGTGTTCTGTAACTTCTGTAGCTCCAGCGCTACTGCAACCAAGATAAATGGGTAAGTGCGTTGTTAAGGCAACCTTGCAGAAAATTGTTTGGGACCAAACAGTCACAGAACTGAAGAGGGATTCAACCATATTGTCCCTCCTGTGTACGTTGCAGCAAAGTCTATGCTTCCACAGCTAGACATAATCTTGCAGATGGACTTTGTCCTTTATTAAGTAAAATACGACGTTTACAAAAGAAGTCACTTCAGCATTGAGAAAAATTGTATTTGAATTACCAACCCTGCAGTAGCTTTAGCTTGGTTGCTTTGTGTTCACATTTGAACAAGTAGAGCGTTAAACTCTACACTCTAATTATAAGATTTTCTCTCTCATCTCCTGGGTAAGCGACCTAATGAAGAATTCCTTTGTCGATTCTCATACGCTAAAATTGTGGCATTTAATTTGGGAGTAAATCTAAAACAACTTGGTTGACTTGAATGGGTTTTACTGCATTGGAGTTGCATGTAATTAAAGTTAATGCAACAGAGAAATATAAACCATAGCAGTTATTTTAATCAAAGCTTGTATGTGGTACTGAGAGCTTTTGACATCTAATTTATAAATCGCCCTTGGCTGTGCTGTGCCAGAAGCATTCACTATTTTTATTAACAAAACAAAAATACACTCTTGTCACAGAAGAGTAGGTTTGGTTTTGTCACTTGACAATGCCAGTCACTATAAACGCTGAAGAGAATATAGAGCTCTTTGTCCATTGCTCATTTTTAATGAGGATAACTTATTTAATTATTTGGGGTAGCTTTTTATTCTTAAAAATGTCCCTGGGTGTGATAATGTGTATGAAGTAACTTCATTGTTCTCCAGTGGATTCTGGTGCTCACAGTTGGCCAATTGTAAACTAAATACTTGAGTTTCCTAAAGGTGTATGCTTTTTCTGATAGATTTAGAATTACGAAGCCTATACAAGCATTCAAGTGTCTAAAAGTTCAAACACAATCACCTGGGCTTATCTGAGGCAGGATTCACATTTGCAAAAATCTCCTCGGTGTATGCCGTGGATTTATTTATGTTTTTCAAATTCAAATGAATGAGAAGACTTTGGAGAGGTGCCGACATTTTAGGGTGTGTCATGATTACATCTAAATTAGTAAAGGCTGATACCTTGAAGTCTCAGAAGATGATGTCTGTAATCAGCATCTTCTGTTCAAGCTTCCTAGAGAAACTTTCGGACTTATGTAGGAAACAAGATTGTCAAAGGAAAACACTGAACACAGGATTACTGTAGGGTTTTTTTGTTTGGGTGGGGGTTTTTTTTTGGGTGGGTTTTTTTTTTTTTTTTACTATTTCAGGAAACAACAAAGAATGAAGCACTTCTAAAAAAGAAGTTCTGGTAATCATTTTTCAGCTTCTTGTGTTCCTTTAGTTATGCATATGTGTTCAGGGCATAATTCATCGCTAATTGTGATGTTAAGGATGGAAAAAATACAAGGGATGTAAATCATTCCCTAAATACAGGAAGCTTCCACTTGCTTGAGAATAAATCACCTGGAACCTAATATTTTATTTGCTCTGCCCTTCTCTCTCCCCCATCCCGGCAGATCTGATAGATGCATTTGTGTTTAAAAACTTCCTTACCGAATGCTCTCTTCTGTTTTCTCAGGTGGATTTTCCCAGGCATGAATGGGTTGGTTTCTGAATGCTAGCTGATACCTCTTCTTTGATGGCTTCATATGTTGCCTTGGATGCACTGCTGTAAATCACCAACTCTTGTTTCTTCTTAGAGACTTTTCGTTTGCTCAGGAGATCCTGTGTCTGTTTTGTGCATCTCATATGATTATAACCTAGTCTTGTAGTCCTGGGGTTGTAGTGGTGAGAATGCAATGCAGTTACTCTTTTATCCGTGAATATGGACTCTCTGTGGGGAAAATGATACACACTTTGCAAGTTAACATACCTTCTGGCTTTGTGCGTGTAATGAAAAATCAAGACGACTGCTCATTTCTGATCCCAGGGAGGGAATGAGAAGTCATGCTCTCTGCAATTTGTAACTCTACTCAAAGTCCACTGAGCAGGGACCGAAACTCAGTGTAAATGAATTTCTGATACCTGTAACTGACACTTCCATTCACCGTTTTTTTTCCAGTGGCTTCTGAGTAAATAGCCAGGTGTTGTTTTCTTGTCTCAAGAGTATTTGGTTTTCTGTCAACTGCACGTGATACCCATCTCTGTCTTCAGAGCTTAGTAGTTTCCATACCAGGTATAGTGTGGGTGGCAGAGATGTCCTTTAGCAGGCAAAGTCTCTCACTTCTCCATCCTTTGCCATCTGTCGACATGTGTTAACTGTCTGCAAGCCTCCTGGAATTAAACACGGAGGGCAAGACACAAAAACTGGCAAATGTGATTCTGGCAGTGGACAAATTTAACGACATCAAAGTGTGTGCCCATTCGCTAGTAGTGCTTCCCAGTTTCATAGCAAGGTGGAAGTGCCTGATTGCTTAGTCTTTTCCATGGAAATGTGAATTCAGAGTCAGTCAGTTGGCTGGGTGCTTTTGCTGCTGCTCACTTCTCAGATAATTTCTTTATATTCTGGATGGTTTCTCTTTGGACCCTTTCAAGGAGGATATGATGTGTAAGGCCATTACCCATTTGCATTGCCTGTAGTGCACAACCTGTGAGTAAGTTTTGTGCTAAGATTAGTGCATTTTCTGATCTCCGCTGGAAAGGAGACATACCATTTTGATAGCTTACTCTTTAAACAATCCATGTTTCCTTGGGGCTTGCAATGTGGTAGTAAATCTGTATTGCCATAGAATGGAAGAACCTTATGCCAAGCATTTTACTGAACATGGAAAAGAGAGATGTTTATGATCTGAATAAAAGGCAAGAGTGGGAACTAGAAAAAAATCAAGCAGTGGTACTCAGTGCGACCAGCAGTGGTATTGGTCTAACAATACTGTAAGCGTGGTCTTGCTTTTGTTGTTCTGTTAGCAAGAAACAAATTTGAAGGAGAACAATGATGTCATTTTTCAGCTTGGCTGAGGTTGAAATTTTTGTGACAAGCTATTGCAGAATGGAATCTTTGCACCTGCTTGTTCTTTGCTGGCACTGATGTGCACTGGGGAGTCAGCTGGATCAGCTTGCTGCTTTGTGTTTAGGTGGGTTTTCTTGTAGGGTTAGTTTTCACTGAAAGTGGAGATATGATCCAGCTGACCTCACAGCTACCTGAGTACTAGATGCTGTCACAAGGGTGGTGGGACTGAGTAGGCCAGGTAGCAGCATGTGGAGTCTCAAAGACTGGCTTAAGTAAAACTTCATTGTGATTGATTCTCTCTTAGCGACTCTATTTTTAGCAAGGCAATGTGTTTATCTTGGATTTCTTTCAAATGTTAGTATGAATGACAGGTATGTTCCTTAAGATTTCTGAGAGTAGTATGCGAAGAGCTGGGGCACAGAACCTATCGTGAGTGCTATTGTGAAGCACGAACGGTCTTTCACGCGTGTTCTTTGTGCATTGTAAATCTACGTCTGTCCTGCTTGTTTAATAAAAACATGCTGCAGCTGAAGGTGGGACCCTTTGGTTTTGTTCTGATTGATTTGTATGATCAACTACAAGATAGTTCTGCCTGTTCATCTGCTGTTCTGTGTGTAGGGGCGATACATAAGTCTGTTTTTTAATCTTGCTGTATAAAGTTAATGCTTTCAGTTAAAGATGCCTGGGAAGGGCACTTAGATTTAATTAATTGATAACTTTGGTTGTTGATTGGTTGATTGTTTTCCCTAAACTGTTGTCTCTGAAAGGCAGGTCAAAAAATGGAAGTAGACTTGATAGAAGAGCCTGACAAGCCATTCTGTTCTCAGTATTGTCTGTAAGAGGAAGATGGATTTTGCAGTTAAGATTCTGGTCCTCAGATACTCGATTCCCTGCCACAGTCTTACTTTTGGCAAGTTGGTTAAATTTCCTAGTCATTGAAGTGGAGCAGTTTCTTGATTAATTTGATCATAAGCAGTTTGAAAAGGGGACACACACATAGTGTTAGTATGGGAGCCATTTGCCAAAAACGACTTGCAACCTCTGCAAACCAAAAGAAAAAGAATCACACAACTAGTAATCTCACAGGGTGTGAAAAATAGGGCCAGATCATAAAGGTTCATGGCTATGGCAACTGTAGTGCCTAGCCATGCCTGTCTGCCTTGATCTGTGAGTGATAGCACTGTTACAAGCTGTACATCTGAATTGCTCTTTTAAAAGAAAAACAAGAAAAAGGAAAAAAGAAAAGGGAAAATGGATTTTTCTCTGCCATGTCATCCAGTCTGTTTCCTTGTTAGAACGAGGGTGGTGGTAAATAGCTCTTTTTTGAACTGGCAGTCTGTGACAAGTGGGATCCTCCAGTAGTGTTTAAGATCTTCGTAACTGGTCTCATTGATGGGATCAAGTGCACCCTGATGAAGTTTGCGAATGATACCAAACTGAGTGGGGAAGTAGACACTTCAGAAGGGAGAGCCACCTTGCAGGAAGACCTAGAAGAGTGGGCTAACAAGAACCTTACAAAGTTCAGCAAGGACAGGTGTAAGCTATTACACCTTATAAAAAGATAATCAAGGAGGGCAGCACAGACTGGGATCCACCTGGCTGGAGAGCAGCTCTGTGAAGAGGGACCTGGGGGTCCTGGTGGACAGCAAGCTTAGTATGAATGAGCAGTGTAGAGGCAAGGAAGTCATTATCCCTGTCTGCTCAGTGCTTGTCAGGCTACACCTGGAATACTGTGTTCAGTTTTGGTCCCCACTACACACAGGCTGGAGCGGGCCCAGTGAAGGGGCACCGGAATGATCAAAGGACTGGGAAGCCTACCGTGTGAAGACAGGCTGAGAGAATGGGGTTTGTTCAGCCTTGAGAAAAGAAAGGTTAGGGGAGACCTCATCACCATGTTCCAGTAGGTAAAGGGTGGCTATGTAGAAGATGGGAGACTCCCTTTTTAGAAGGAGTCACATGGAAAAAAGGAGTAGTGGGTGCAAGTTACTCTTGGGGAGATTCCAGTTGGACACAAAGAGGAAAACCAGCCGTTGGAATAATCTGCCCAGGGAAGTGGTGGATTCCCCAGGGTTGGACACTTAGAAGATTCAACTGGACAGGGTGCTGGCCCGTCTTGTCTAAGTGGTGCTTATGTCTAGACAGAGCTTTCACCAAGAAAGGGTCCCTTCCAACCTGGTATTCTATGATTTCTGCAGAGAACACGATAGCTGAGTCTGCTCTGTTTCGCACAGATGACGTGTAGTCCTTGGACTTCTGTCAGATGGCTAATAAAGTGGTCCTGTCTTGGTAAATCCTAGATGTCAAGTTGTTTGGTGTGCTAATGTCTGACATGCACACGTTTTACTAGCAGGAAGAACCAAATTATGTAGAAAGCTTAAAATCAAGGGACAAATATGCCCAGTTCACCGTTTGGAGGTTGATGGGGATTTACAGTATCCAGGAAACGTGTTTGTGGCTAGTTTTTAGTTTCCACATAATGAGTTGCTGGAAAAGAAGTTCTTATTCCTGCTTAATATAAAGAAAAAAAATAAACATATAGTTCAGCTATGAGGACTTTGTCAAGACTCTCAGTGGCCAGACTGCTTTGGAGTTAATTGCAGATGTAGCAAATGTACCAGTTTGCTTGGAAGAAGTAGGCGAATTCTTGTTTTTTTCTTTTAATTTATATCATTGTATGCTGCAGTTTTGGCTGCACTTGTTTAAAAGCAGCCGGATATTTTGTACTTTATTTACTGTAGGGTCTTTAAAACTCTTGAAACACTATTCAGATTTTCTGCATTCTTAGCTGGGTACCTATCTTGTTTTTTAACATTTTTCCCTTTTCGTCTTTAGAAGTGTCTAACAACGATTTGGCTTCTCTTGGCTTCCGTTTGCCTGATTTACAGGGGCGATTTCTTGGCCATCAGTCGTGCAGATTGCGAATGTGAGCTTCTGGCTTCCTGACATGCCCTAGGTGATGCAAGAGTCCTAGCATACTCAGACAGTGCTTGTTTATTTTATTCTAGGGAGGTGGTGGTTGTTTTTAAACTGCGCACAGCGTGCCAAGTTCCTGACTAAGCAAGGGGAGGAGTTATTGCTTAAAACTTTACAGCTGAAACTACACAGCCAGTCCCGTAACTGTGCAAAGGTTCTTGCCTTAAGAGCAGTTGTTCTGGTTATGGTAATACTGTGCAACTGAAAGAGAAAAGTGAGGAAATGACAGGACAATTCAAGAACTGGCGATGGGTTAGAGTGGGGCATGAGCCGGTGACAGCACTGTAAGAAATATGTCCTGTTGCTGCTTCTGAGAATATCTTACTTCGGAAACTAGTTACAGGAAAATGATGTTGAGGTTGAAGAGCCAGGGCAGAAATGTGAGGTTCTGATGCATCAGCATTGTGTGTTCCCAAGTTCTTTATCTTTTCAGCCCACTTAGTTTAGAGTTCAGCTGAAGGAATTTTGTATTAGAGTAAGTCTTCATTAACCTAGTATGTATGACAGAGATGTAGTGGATCATATATAATGGATGTATGACAGTGATGTCAGACTGGAGTATGTGAAGGGTTTTTAATTTCAGTCCTTGCACCTGTTGAGACGTTCTTCGAAGAGTGAAGCTCTTCCAGCTGAAGCACCATTTCCCTGAGTCCATGGGAATCCTGAGGTTTGGATATGTGTTCCTAATTAGCACTTCTGATGCCAGGTTTAGGACCTGCAGATGACACTTGCAAGCTTTAATTCTAGGTACTTCACTGTTGATTTTGGGGTTGAGTTTGTTTTTGGTTTAGTTTGGGTTCTTTTTCAATAGTTGAAGGAGGATAGGGGAGGGAATTGTGTGTTTCTGCTGAAAGTAAATACTGAGGAGGAAAAGAGGGTATGCACTCACAGGGGAAGGACAAGGGAGGATGAGGGGAGAGGGAATTACTGATCCTGATCCTACGGTGCAGGGGTTAATTTTCGGGGACATTGGTAGGGCAAAGGGGTCGCAGTGTACATCATGGTTTTTACTCTCTCTTTCAAGCAGAGAGTAAAATTGCAGAGCGTGAATTGTATTGTAAGGTTTGGGAGAAGGGAGGAGTGCTGCCCTCCTACTCAACTGCACTTCAGCTGTTGCCTGACCCCACACCTGCATGCAAAATAAAGAACTAAGCATGAAAATTCAGTCACTCTAGGAATAGTCTTCTGTTTGTGCAAGACTGCCGCCTGCAGAGGATTATTTGTAGATTGAAAGTCGTTCTAAACACAGCACACACATAGTAATGAATGGATTCCACCTTTCTCTGTAGCATGAGTTTAACATGTCATACTTTATCAGGTTTTGGTTTCACATTTAATAATCTGCTAGTTCAGTACATCAGGAATAATAACTATGCTGCTAAATTTTCTTGATTTTTTTTTTCTGTAAGAGTTTACCAAACCCAACTTGTATGTATAACTTCTCTCTGAGAACTTTTAGATTTTTCTTCTCTGCTTCTAAAAATGCCTGATAAAGGATTTCAGAACAATTTTTAAATTGCGTCGAGTTTTCTTTTGTTGTTTTTGTTGTCTTCTCCATCTTCAGTTCACTTCCAGAGGCTTTGAGACAATGTTCTTTGGTTATAGAATGAACAAGCTTGAGGGGTGGAGAGGATGTATGGAATTTGTGTGGAATTTAGATATATTGCTGGGCTGTGATCCTACATCACTTTCGCTAGTGCCAAGTCACCTTCAGATCCTCCATTTCCTTGCTTCTTACTCGTGTTCCCTCACCGGGCTTTGTCCCCTCTGTTACACCTATTTCAGTGTTAGTGCAGCCATGCCCTGAAGAACATCTGTGAAATGATCCAGCACAAGAGCCTCCCAAATGCAAGTGCACTTTGGCAGGTGATGTAAACCTTTATTCTGGTTTAGATCGTAACCTTATGGTCGTATGTGTTTGAACTGACATAACTGGGCATAATGATGTCTCTTGGAAGAGTTGTAAGGCTTCATGGCTGCGTTTGCTGCCAAGGGGATAGTGACGTCCAACTTACAGTCTTTTTGCGGAATGAGGTATGTGGCTAGATGTCTTTTTTTAGATGCTTGCACTGGCAGTACTATGTCTAGTTCCTATTCTCTGTGTATCACCAGGAAATAAACTCCACTTATATAAATTTATGTTTGTCAAAGGTAAACTTCACAGGAAGTATCTTATCTGGACTTGTGCTAACTTCCCTCGGGCTTACTGGCTGATTTGAGGTGGGTCTGTTTCTCACTGTTGTATAGGGAAACTGGAAGACAATATTGTTTTGTCATGTATTGAACAGGGAAAAGAGTTTTAAATTCTAGGGTTTTGTTAAATGGGAAATCTCTGGTGACAAATTTCTCTCCTCTCTCTTCCATTGCTGTGAAAACCGAATGGAATGATTGAAATAAAATCCACTGCAATTAAGGTAGTTTACTTGTTTTAAGTAGGAATTTATGCATTTTTCAGCCATGCTTGCAGCATTTGTGGATTCCAACTTGAATGTCAATTCAAAATAGGGAGGATATTGGATCATCTTGTTTTTCTTATCTGTTCGATGATGTCTTACATCTCCTGTTTTTTTTTTTCCCCTAGTTATTTGTAGTCGATGTCCAGACTGGTCAAATTACCAAGATTCCTATTCTGAAAGATCGTGAACCAGGCATGGTGAACCAGCAGGGATGTGGTATTCACGCCATTGAGCTCAACCCCTCGAGGACCCTTCTAGCTACTGGTGGAGACAACCCCAACAGTCTTGCAGTTTATCGTCTGCCTACACTTGATCCTGTCTGCGTGGGAGATGTAAGTGGGAGTATTCGGGGAAGGTTTATTCAATCTCTTACAAGGATTACTACTCTGAAGTGCATAAGGTCAGAGGAAGGTTAAGATTTGGGAGTCCTGTAGTGGAGAGTGAATTTCTGAGAGGGTGAAAACATTCCCAATTAAGTTGTCTTTTTTGACAAGATGCCTTAAATAGGAGTCAGTACACAAACAGGAGACTCTCGGGGTTCTGAGTTAAATTTCTTTCTTCACCCTCATTCAGGTGTAGTTCAGATTACTTACAAGCACTGAAAAGGTAACAAAATCCTAAACATTGAAGTCTAGTTGTGGTGATGGCCTCTGAAACTAGTTTTGGTGAAAAAACTTCTGAGAAATTGAAAAGATGAGACAAGTTCTTTAAATTTTCCCCTTCTCCCATGCAGTTTATGTATTATTCCAGAGGTGGAACTTGGCTTTGAGGATTAGTTCTAACCCTTATGGCATTAACTACAAAGCAGAGGTCAGGTCAGAGTTTCTGCAGCAGCAGATAGTGAGCTCCAGAAAGACTTGACTCCGAAGATTTGTATGACTTGGTATTCATTTGTGTGCTGCTGTGACTTTGCAGGTTTTCAGACAGAACTAGAGCCTTATTGTAATTTTTTTCCCCTCATAGGTTTCTCAACTGTTGAAGAAAAGATTCTTAAAATAACAGTCTTGAAAAATTAATCTGTAGATCATATATTGAAAACATAAGGTTTTGGTTGCTTTTTGTAGTAGGGGTTGTCTTTTGAGGAAATAAAAGTGTGTAACTACTTTACAGAAGTAAATAATGCTGCTTTCAAAATTGAAAATTGAAGTCCTTAAGATTTAAATGAGGTCATCCTTGGTCAGAGACCTGTTTTTCCAGCACCAATTGCTCTCTATTAATTATATACTTCAAAAGAAAAAAAAAAAGTGAATTGCTATTAGGTGCTTGGTACTGAAACCTTATTTATATGTTTTTAGTGTAGGTCTGTTTGTACTAAAAATCAAACTGAAGAATAATTTTCTGCTTTGAGACTGTTCTAGAGTATAATGGTGCAGAAAAAAAAAATTGTCATCTTTTCTTTTAGGATGGTCATAAGGATTGGATATTTTCAATTGCATGGATCAGTGATACTATGGCTGTTTCTGGTAAAGTCAAGCTTTTCTGTCTTTTGGGGGTTTTTTACTTCTCCAGGATTTGATACGTATGTACAGCACTTTTTATAGGTCTTAGGGAAGCACCTTTATTGGGGCATTGAAACTCGTTGGAACTGCCTTGGCTATTGAAACCCTTCTTGGTCTTAGTACAGTGCGTCATTTTATTTGTAGGGCCCTGGTCTAGGTTTGATTTTTCTAGTATTGGAGGGACTATTACTGTCTTTGTGGTTGGTGTTGCCATGAGAGGATCTCTAAACAATGAATTACAGGGAAGGATTCAACACAAGAAGAATAATTTCAAGAAGTATGTTGGTTATCAGTTCATAACTTTGGAATACAGCAGAGCAATATCTGTTTCCTGAAAAACCTATGGAAGGCTAATCAATGAAAACCCAGTCTGATGTGTGTGTGTATATACACATATGCTGTGACAGTTAATACAAAAGGCTGTAATAGAAAAGGTCAGTTATTGACTTTTTAGTAACTAGTTGCACAATCAGTGTAACTTCATAAAATACTGCTTAGATAAAGCAGCATAACTAATACGGTATTGCATTAATTTAGTAGTTTATTGTCTGTGCTGACAGGGTCAGATTCTGTAAAGGAAGGTGTTAAACTACAAGTGGCAGAAAATCATTAACAATCATACAAAATCAAATACCCGAATTGTTAGTTCAGTAAGATTTTTACTTTTTTTTTTTTTCCCCCCAAAACCCAAAAAGCTAATCCTGGAATTGGATTTTTAATTTAATGTAAAACTTGATACTTTCAAGTCTCCAACCCGAATATGTGCATTAAAAAAACCTGTTAGCTAGTAAGCTTGAATAGGACAGCAGAGATGGTTACAAATATCAGAGGGAAAGATAAGGACCCCGTGGAAGAGAGGGGACACCATGTGAGATTGAATGTGTTGCTGTCAGTGTTTTGTGGGTGCTCAAGGGTGGAGGTGTGAGTAGAAGACTGTCATGTCCTCTGTTTTATGATGCTTACAGCAGGATGTAGGCTCTAGTCTCCAGACCTGAGACACCAGGGAAAATTTGTTGAAAGCAATTAGCAAGTCTGATTGCTAAACTGAGTTCTTCAGAACTTCCCTGATGGTTCCAATCAAGAGAAAATAAAGACAAGTAACTTCTGATGTGGGTTTTTGTTTTTGTTTTTTTTTAAATCTTACAGATTTCAATTACATCTGTATCTGAAAGTGTGGAGCAGAAATATATGAACTCCAAACACTGAGGACAAAGCAAATACCTTTACTGGAATTAAGAAACTAAACGCAAATTTTTTTGTGACTTTCTTGGGGCAGGTTAAATGCTGCAGGGAGGAAAAAGGGCATTTGGTCACATGGCAGATCACGCCTATCAGAGCCTGAGGTTCGGGATTTAGCGGTATACTTTCTCACTGTCATCCAAACTGTTGAGAAAGTACAGAGGACCCAGGGCTTCATTATTCCTCTTGGTTGTGTTAACTTCGACGTGAACAAGGCAGGGCTCTGCTTGTAAAACCGTCAGCAGTGTCCATAAGTAAAATTAAACTTTTGACTAAGCAGCCATAGATGATGGAGAATGCTCAGTTGTCCTGTCCATGGCAAAAGCTTCAAATGGGATGAATAATTCCCAGGAGAGCATGAACCTAAGCTAGCGAATTGTACTGACTTTGGCTTCAGGGCTAACCAGCTGAACAACATACACTGACTTTTTTTCCTTCTAGGGCTATTAAAAGGGACAGCATCCTCCTAAAGTATGTAAAGATGTTTAGAAATTCTACTGCTCAGTGTTCAACCTCCGTAACAAACAGGATTAGGTGCCATTAAAAACCATCAGCATGTAAATTGCCTGGCAGGATGTAATGTCATGTGCTGTCTGCTGCTATGCAAGTGCCATTAGGAAACTCCTTTTGTCTTTGGCTGTAGTAGGTGATAGTGGCAAATGACCGAACCCAGCTGTAAGGAAACAAAGCCATCTCTGCTGTGCTGGACCACCTGTATTGCAGCAAGATGTTTTGCTTAACTGTCTTTGCAGCTTATTCCCTATGATGTACCAAAGCCTATAAAGTTAGTAGTCTGATGCAGATATTTAGGTTTTTTTGGCATCTTGAAGATGTGAAATTTTTCTTATGCATTCCCTGTGAGGGAAGGATGGATGAGTTTTTCCGTATTGTGTAGTGAAGAAACTGAGGTAATGTCAAATCTGTCAGAGCTGACTCAGATGGCAATGAGTTGCCTAAACACCAGAAGGGATAGGTCCTTGGATTAAGCCTGTGTTGATCTACAAACGAAAGACATTCAGGTTTCTTCGTTCAGTATTACGCTTACAAATCCATATTTGGGATTAATATATACAAATTCAGTAGAAAAATGAAATGAGTTCTTGCTTGTTCAGCCTCTGTTTCTGTGTTCTTTAAACAAAAGATTTCACAAGTTTAAGGAAAATAATGTAAAAAGTAGGTTTGATACAAATTGGTACAAATTGTGGATTGAAATGTGTGTGTATGTATCCATAACCATACTGGCAGAAATCAGATGAACCCAAAATGGCATAAACCCAACTGAGTTTTCTTTGAGGTTTTTATGTTGGCTTAACAGACTGTGAATCTCAGCCTTGGTAAGCCACGCTGAATGCGTAGGCTGTTCAGTTGCCTTTGAGTTTATTCTATGTGTGAATCTCTAATGGTAACTGTTGTATAGTAGTATATTTTTTGATGCATCCTTATCAGTTTGAAAACAGATGAGGTAATCTGGCTGCTTGGAAACCAGGTAGATAAACCATTTGACAAGGAGTTCACAATGTTACAAACTTTACAGCTCAGTAAAATCATGCTTCCGTTAATATTAATTAATTTATAGGCACCAACAGGGTGTTCAATTAGATTAAATAGTATCTTTTCTTTCTTTCAGACCCTATTGTTTATTCTTTTTTTTAAAAAGGGAGTTATGTATATGTGAAATGGTCTACTATATATGGACTGTTTATTCAGGTTCCCGGGATGGTTCGATGGGTCTCTGGGAAGTCACAGACGATGTGTTGTCCAAGAGTGATGCAAGGCATAATCTCTCTCAAGTTCCCACATATGCCCACATAACACACAGCGTTCTAAAGGATATCCCCAAGGAGAACACCAATCCTGACAACTGCAAAGTCCGAGCATTGGCTTTCAACAATAAGAACAAGGTCAGTAAGATAAGCAAGACAGTTGAGAAGTCCTAAAACTGTATTAGAAAAAGAAAAAAGTAATCTAAATCAGAAATACTGGAGAAGCCATGTAATATTTTTTCCCCTGATCCTTTTGCATCCTTCTCATATGAGATGGTCCTCTTTACCTGCTGGGTTTGCTTCTGTGTCTGCTTCTCCCCAAGTGAATGGAGAAGTCCAGCAGAAATAAAATCGTATGTTTTCAGAAGGATGTTTTCCGGTGGGTTTGATTTTAGACTTGCACCCTAAGGATGAGGGAAGGAATGTTTGCTTACAAGAAGCAGAGAGAGCACCAAAACACCTCTTGCAACTTGAATCCCACTCTGGAATGCTCTTGCTGCTTCCCTTCCCCTTTTGTGAAGACTGGCTAATATTCAGTTAGCTCCTGATCTGATGGCTGAATTGCTCAGCAATTGAGGTGACTGGCACATGGGACAGGCACCAGGGCTTGCTTTGGTGTTATTTTGTTGACATTTGACAAACAGTAAATGTTAACTTCCCCCACACTGATCTCTTGTTATTACTAAGACAAATTCTAGTGTGGCAAGTGGGAGCAGCAATTCATCCTCCACTGCTTTCTGCTCTCAAAGAATAGAGAATGAAGTGAAGGTGGGTGTGCTCTCTGAAACAGTGTGATCTTGCTGGCTTTATTTTTCACAATAGCTGTTAATTACTCCTTTGTGAAGGAGACTTCATACAGCCTTTTCTCAGTAGAGTGGTACCTGGAAAAAAATCTTTGTTTCAGGGTCAGAATTAGCGTGGGAGCTGCTGAAGAGAATTGTCAGCTCTAGTTTGTACGGTCTAATAATTCACTATTTGATTGTCTAGCAAGGTCTATACTTTTGAAAGTTATTTTTTATTATTTACTGTTTTATTAATTCTTATTCTACCTGGCACCTTTGTGCTGTATTGCATTTTATCAAGATCAGTATAAAAGAATTTTTTTCTTGATCAGTATTTACAGGATTATAGATGAGCTTAACCCAGAGTGTACAGCCTACTAGTAGAGTTGTGAGTGTTTGTAAGAACATCTATAATGCAGGAACTAACTCTCACTTTTTTCTTATAGGAGCTGGGAGCTGTGTCCCTAGATGGGTATTTTCATCTTTGGAAAGCAGAACACACGCTGTCAAAGGTGCTTTACTGTTTGTTGGCCTAAAATTTCAAAAATTCCCTAGCAGTTAATGCTGTTCACTATTCTTCTTTAAATGCCTGAAGAAAGAGTAGCAGTGTTTGCAAAACATTTAAAAGCTTTATGTAAAATGAAGTATCCTAAAAATTAGAACATGGGGAGGGAAACTGTGCACTCCTCTTATTTTGGAGGGTGGGAGGTGCTCTTAACTTTCTGCCAATTCTGGGTCGGCTGAAGTGAACGGTTCTATAGGGTATGATGGACACTTGATGAGCAGCGTTCGTAAAGGAAGTTGCACCTGCGTAAGTATTTGCAGATCAAACCCAGACATATCGGTGGTAGTGTATGAGGTAAGCTTTTTCAGCTGAGAGCTGATGTCTGTGTGCACATACTGAAGAAATAACAGTGGCTTAGAAAGATTTAAAACAGTTTGCCAAAATGTTCATTGTTCTTTGCATAATACTTGGCTTCAGCATTTATAAATCTCAGTTCAGATAAGGCATCCCATCACCTTCAGTGTTTTTTCTCTGTGTCACGTTGTTGCTGTTCTCTTAAAGTTCTATTTTCGTAGTAACCTTATTTTCTATCTGCATTTTGGTATTTTCACTGCAATTTCCTTGAACATAGCTTGCAGAATTGTTCTCTCAACATCTTGCTCTTTTCTCATAATGGGTTGATTTTTATTTCTTTCGTTTCCAGTTACTTTCCACAAAATTGCCATACTGCAGGGAGAACGTGTGTTTGGCTTATGGTCAGGAGTGGTCAGTCTATGCAGTAGGATCACAGGCACACGTCTCCTTTCTGGACCCCAGGCAGCCTTCTCACAATGTTAAATCCGTCTGTTCCAAAGAACGAGGCAGCGGTAAGAAACTTGTAATAGGGTGCTTCAAATAGTTTGCTTGCAGAAGTAGCTATTAAGATAAGCAGTAAGATAAGCTTTTAATAAATAGGAATGGTTTTTCATGTGATCAACTAAATTATTAATAGTATGTGTAGGTTTTGCTTTTATGACCATATTCCTTGAGCAACTAACAAACCAAACTTAAAAGCTGCTCTGAAATCTAATGATAGACAACATTAGTGCTTTTATGATCAACTAAATTGTACACCATCCAAATATTACTGAACTTTTAAATGTGTACATTTTACTTCTCTATTTATTTGTTATTGTGTCTTACTCTGTTTTACTTAATCTCAAAGCAAATCCAGTCTTTGTATGCTACTAAGTGTCTACCCCTCTGTTTTTCTCTGCATGTTTTCTGCTCTGTGCTATCATATTGGAAGTCTGTGCTGTGACTGAGTGCCTGCTTTGTAATTTTAAAGGCATGAATGAGACTCTTAATTTTCAATGTGTATTTATTTGCTTTAAATATGCAAAAGCTCACTCTTAATAATAAAATGGCACATTTGAGAGCTGTTTTCCTTTTTGGCTGTGGATGCAGTATGTCTAATTGAACCTCACACCAGGGCCAAGTGTGAGGGCTTATAGGATGCATAGTTCCATTAGCTTCTTCCCATACCCTTTATTTTCAAGTATGGGAAGGCACTGTGCTGTGAGGCCCATTTTAAACCATATTAATCCCAGACTGATACGTTGCAGTCTTTATTTAGCTTGGCTTTAGGCATCATCTCTTCGTAGGGCAAGTTACCAGAAGAGAACGCATGTAGGCAAGGATGAGGAAAGTTTTATTTAAGTGGTTACTGGAGTTTGAATGATGCTGTCTAGATAAATGTCAGGGGCTGCTTCTTTCAGATATGGAAGAAGTTTCTATAATATGAGTAAAGGTGCTTCACCAGCTCGTGTTGTCACCTGAACATCTTAACAGTAACAGCCCTTGTCCTGACCTACTGTCAGTGGGGCCTCTGTGGTGGTCCTGACACTGTCACCCTTCAGTATCATAGGGGAGGAACACCAAGACATTAGTGTGGTGCCCAGTGGTGGCTGGTGGCTGAAAGCTTCTGCCTTGAGTACGTGATCATACCTGCTGGGGGGGATGATCTATGTGTAGGTACTATCTCTGGGGCATGTCCGGATCATGTCTGGAGAAAGCCTTTGTTCCATGCTGTTTTCTGTTCTGCATAGTAGGCAGATTTTTTTTTTCTTCTTTTGGCACAATGGTGAGGGCACTTGAGTAGTAGTAATGCCCAAAATACTGGACGTTTCAAATTTCTGTTGACCTCACTGGGACTTGGAGCAGTGCAGTACCTCTAGGAAGTACGCTGTTAATTGATTTGTGGACCAAAATCCGAATTGACTTTTAAGTGCTTTGAAATGTTACCTGAATGTGCTTTCAGCTTCCAGATGTACCTGCTGAACATGGTACGTCCACGTTAACATCAGATCGTTAGTATACAAAAGCAGGTCAGAGAGAAGTCATCTCTTAGTAAGGCTTGGAGGTAGGACTGGTTTTTACCCAGTGTAACTATGTCAGCTCTACATGAGAGTAGCTAATGCTTTTTAATGCATCTTATGTTGCCTTTCTTAGCAGCTGTACAGGGAAGTGCAGGCGCTGGACTCTGGTTCAGTTGCTTTCTGGTGGGCTGGCATGCAGTGCAATGTGTGCCCTTGACTGTATGTCTTGAAGGCAGCAATGTTAATGTGGTGGACAGAACTTGCACTGCGGGGACTCTGTGCCTGCTCTGTGTGTTGGATACACTACTGCGTCTTCATTTCCTTCTGGGAGGAGTAGAGCCTCCCTGACTTTCAGGAGGAAGACTAATTTGCTGGCCCAAATGGTTCAGCTCCACAGGTAGTGGAGTGCCGGGGATTGTAGGAGAGCTTACTGTGATCAGTCCCAGGCACAGGCTGTGCTTTTAGTTTGATGGGAGTGATTAATATGAGGTACTTAAGCAGCCCCTTAGGAGACAATTTGAAGTGCTGTTTTTGAAAGCCATTTCTAAGCGTCCTCTTAGGGGTGGGTACATCACTGATTCCCTTAGTTGGTTGTTCTGTTTGGGTTTTTTTTTATTAGCATTTTATAGCTTCTTTGCCGCAGCCCGCCGTCTGTGGCAAGAACGGGAGAGAACACACGCATCAATGTGATGCAAATTCAATCCGTTTATTAGTTCTCCAAACTTAGTTTATATACCTTTTGCCGCTAGGTTCACGCGTACATGCGCCTAAGCAAGTTCTACTATTGGCTCAAGTCCAGTGTCCATGCGCTCTCATGCTCCTGCTGATTGGGTGTCAGCATCAATGCCCTTCCTCAGGTGCTTATCTGGCTGTGATGTCTTGCTTTTGTTTTCTTAATCTTCTGACCTGGCACCTGTTGTTTACTTAAGCTTTTCACAATCACCCAATATGGCTAAGGCCCCCACATCTCCCCCTCTTTTTTCAAAAACAGATGCATCAAAAAGCATATGCCACCTCCTTTTGTAATTCCATCATCTGTTTCTGTTAAGTGTATGTTCTGCTGCGTTGCTGGTCAAGGGCATTTTTGGAGCAAAAATAAGAGGAGGTCTTCTCTCGTGCGTTTCTCTTATCCAAGTGACTGCGCTTGCTGACTGCAGAGGGCTTAAAGCTTTCTGCATGTATTTGCCAGAGCCAGGCCCTTGTAACGTGAGTGTGGAGGGGGGAAATATCTCCAGCTTGCTCAGATGCGTTTGTAGTTCTCTGCATTAAAGTGGAGACTCTTAGATGAATCTCTTAAATCTAATTCAGCAGGTGTGAGACTTGCACAGTGGTTGCCCGCCTGTTAAGCCTGCAGCCAAGGCTTTGCCCATCTTAAGTGTGTGTCACAGATGCTGGTGGCTGTAATGTAACATCAGGTTGTGGAGGTGGAAGGATAAGGATGTGCTTCTAGTTAGGACTGTGTACAGAGGGGAAGAGGAAGCTCCCTGACTGCATCCTCACCTCTTGGATGTCTGCTGTCATGTGTCCTGCTGGGTGTATTCCACTGCCTTACAAGTTTTGCGGTGTTCAGTCCCACTTGGTACAGTGACAGCAGTTGGCGTGTGGATGTAGGTGGCTTCACTCTCTTCCCCGTCTGTTTGAATGCTTGTTTAGGCTGTAATTCAGTGGTGCTTTAAAGACAGCTTAAAAAAGTTTATAACCTGGCATCATGTTGTGCAGGAAAGAAAAGCACAGATGTGGCAGGGTTTAATCAGCGTAGAAAAGTTGTTTGGAGTAGAGTGCTTACACAGAACAAACCTTTTTGCACAGTCAGTAGAGGTGAATGACAGGACATATTGCGAATTCTTGCATACAGAATCACCCCAAGACTTTTTCCAAGGGATCCTTGTTTAGCTGAGACTTCAGGTTTACATTTTGTGAAAGCAAAATACACTCCTTTAACTCAATCTAATGGCATAACCAAATTGTGCTAGAATGTTCTGTTTGAACTGGAAACATACTGTAGCTTCCGATGTGCTGATGTTTTCACTGCTGCGTGAAGTGCTAAAGGTGGTGAACAACTAGCTACGAGCAACAAGGTGTGTGAGTGGGGATACATTAAAAACTATTTAAGAGCCCTACCTATCTCAGCAGCAAAGTGACTAGTGAATATGGTTACACTTGCTTACAGCTCGCCTGTTGATCAGCCAAGTGCACTTGGTGGCAGCTGGGACAGTAACTTTTCTCACATGGGCAGTTACCACAGCTTGGCAGGTGACTTAGGGTGTGAGCTCATGGGGAAACCAGTGTGATGTTCTTTCCTCTGCTGCTGCATACTCATTCATGCTGTGTTCGCTTAGAGGCTTGTGGCAGACAGAACAAAGCTGATCCTGAATGGCTTATGATCTTTGCTGACCTAGTGGTGCTAGGACCTGCTGAGAATGAAGCTTCTTGCTCTGCACCATCAGTGTAGCTGACAGTCTTGGAGAAGGGAAGTGGTATATGTAATTGAAGCTACTGTTTCAGTAGCATCAATGGGATTTATCCGCACTGCTCCATAGCAGTGGGGAAACGTGCTGGTTGTGCAGCATACTAGCAGGTAGTTTCTCTTAAAGAAAATATTAAATATTGGCACTGCAGAGCTAAAGCGTCCACCATCCTTACTGCGTGGTATGTCCCTTCTCTGTTTGACAGGTATTCGATCGGTGAGCTTCTACGAGCACATCATCACAGTGGGAACGGGGCAAGGTTCCTTATTGTTTTACGATATCAGAGCCCAGAGGTTCCTGGATGAAAAGCCCCCACGTGCCTGCCATGGACAGAAGCAGAAATTAGGCGGAAGTGAAATTCTGAAGTTGACCACTGGGAAAGGCTGGCTGGTGAGTAGCCTGTAGCTGTAAGGAGAATCTTACACAGGAGCGCCGCAGGCCTCAAGAACCGGTTCTTTTTATAGTAATGGGAGCTATTGTATGAAATGCATCCCAGCAAAACTGTGGTCATGTAACCGGTAACTGTAATCATTAAAAGCAAGAAGTGCTGCAGAATTCCTTTCTACAAAAGATTTATGAAAGGGTATGGAACGTTTAATATTTTTGTTTTTGACTGTAATCCAGCTTCTAGTTTTTGGAACCTCAAACACGAAATACATTGTCTTCCTTTCAAACTGTACTGCTCTAATGTGGTACTCAAAGTAAGAGAGATTTAATTTAATTGTGTGCAATTTTAGAAACTGTGGCTTCCTGAGGTAATGCCATGGCAGGCACTTGACTTCAATTTCCTGTGTGTTATCATGAAGCAGTTAATGGCTTTGTCTAACTTCTCCCTATTATCTTTTCTATCATCAAGATGTAACTTTAAAAACTAATGAAACTTGGTATCTTCCCTACCTGTCACCTTCCCCACTCCAGTGTTTGGCTGAAATGTCCTCAGAAAAAGCTTCAGGGAGTATTAACAGAAAAGATCCCTTTTTAGGCTCTGAAAGCTACCTTCTGCTTTTGTGCAATGAGGTTTTGGGTTTGTCTGGCAACAATAACAATCTAAACTTTCCTTTAACAGAATCATGATGAAACCTGGAGGAATTATTTTTCTGACATAAATTTCTTCCCAAATGCTGTTTACACCCACTGCTACGACTCGTCTGGAACGAAACTCTTTGTGGCAGGAGGCCCCCTTCCATCAGGACTTCATGGGAATTACGCTGGTCTTTGGAGCTAATGATAACTCTTTATAAATGCTGATCTTTACACAGATTTCCCATTTTCTTTTCGTTTTTTTTAACAACAAAATTGTGTGATGCCATTGATTTCTCATTTAAATGCAAGTTATTTTGTGGCAGTTTTCTGTTGGTCTCCAACAGTTTTGTACATCTTTTTGAACCATTTTTTTGTTTTAACCTCCTTGATCCTTTATATGAAGGGTTTTTGAAATCCGTTTTTATTGTATTTACTCTAAATGACTCGTCCCCCATGTTTATGCTGTCTTGGCCATGTGCCCCCTCCCCTACTTTGCTGTGAGGTAGGATTCCTTTCTTATGGAGTGGTTGCTCCTGGGCTTTCTGTGAAAGTCTAGGGGCTGCGTGTGTGCAGGTACTTTGTGTCAGTTACATTACCTGGAATGAGGACTAGTTGTAATTAAAAAATATTAAAAAAAAATATTTATAAGAGATAAGCTACTACTTTATCTGCAGAGCCTGGCCCTGGCCTGGGTTGATCTTATTTTTTAAAAGTACAAGTCTAATGGCACTGTTTATATTAGAGGAATACAGAAACTTTAAGCTGTAGTCATTGGAGCCGGGGATGGATTACCCAGGGGTATGGCCCATCATGCTGAAACTGCAGAACTACATGAGTTGTCAAAAGTGTATTTCTATTTAAATTGTAGTTTTCAGCTGTGCCAGGAGCAAAAATTGATCTACTGTTCCTTCTCTGCCTGTCCCAGGTGTTAGCCTGTGCAGCTGGAGTTTGCATAGGCTGTTCTGCAGCATGGCTGTTGCAGGGTGACGTTACACAGGCATCCTGCAGAGGTGCTGAGAGGAAATGGGGGGTAGGGATGTGAGTGTTCTTTGTGATTCAAAATAATCTACATCTATCCATTTTCCAGATGAGCCCAGGTTCCTGAGTGTGCTGCTGTGGTAGCTCATGGGTTCTTCATAAACTGCCTAAAACCCAGGACCTTTTGTCACAGGTCGTGGAAACTTTTCCCAATCTAGCTGTTCTGATTAGACATCTCCTCTAATAAGCTCATGGAATAAACAAACCTTTTTTTTTCCTCCAAGGTTAAAGAGTGCATCTTGGACTTGTCTAATGCTCGCTGTTAGCTCACATTGTGCTAGCGTCTGCTGTTGTCCTGCTTGCTATAGGAGATGCTCAGTCTTTCCCCAAATCCCCTGCTGCCTTCTCCATTTAAACTCCCTCAAACTTCATGTGGGACGGGGTGAGCAGAATAGGTCCAATGCCATTCAGGTCCATCTGTGAAGCTTGTGCATTCCAGAGTGATGGCCTTACCTAATACTCAGCTAAAACGCAGGACTCCAGGGTGCTCCTCCTAGCCTTTTGTCAGGCACCAAGCTCTCAGCCTCTTACTGATGCTGCTGTCCTCTGCTGGGACGAATGCCTTTCCCCTGTCTCTGGTGGAGCAGAGCATGCCTGTACCTCACTGGTTTGGTGTCAAAGGGCAGCTGGCTGAAGCTGAGAAGGAAGACAAGGCTGGGATGTGCTCTGTTCTCCTGTCTCTGCTGGATATCAGAGTCACCACTGCAGCTCTAGTCCCTTACGCAGTTCCTGCCAGACTGCCGAGAGCCGGTCTGCATGTGTCCTTGTGGTCCCCCTCATCTTTGGGTTCAGTATCTTGATCAATAAGCCAATCAGTGAGGCTCTGGCTTAATTTCCAGTTGGTAGTGGAGACTTGGGTGGAAATCCTGCAAGGAATACAGTTCCCTCCCATCCCGGTGGAAATCCTGGGAAGGGAAGAGATCTTCATCTGTCCCAGAAGTATAATTTACTCACACTGAGCACTGACATGGATGCTTCACGAACAGTTCTTGCAGCATTTCATAATTATAATTCTCTTGTGGGTTGGTTGCTTCAACTGAATCAGTTCAGTGTTGTGTGTATGGCTATTCAGGCTTTTCTCTGGACAGAGGCAAATTATATACCATGGGTTAGCAATAGAGCCCTCAAATTTAGGGTTGTTCCTTGTTTTTTAAAGGTATTGTAATAGTGCCTGTGTTGTTCTGTGTTGGCAATATACTGCTTTGGTTATTTTAGGGGTTTTGAGAAGTGGAAGTATAAAGAGAAGAATAAATCTTGGTGAAGTATGGCAGGATGTGTATTTCTAGGATTACTCCTCCAGCTACTGTGTAAGAGCACTCTGTCACAGGGAACATGCTCTGCTTAATTTTTCTATCTGGGCTTGGTTTGAGGTGCTGCACCTGTTCCACACCAACCCCCACCCCCCCCAAGAAACTAGACATTTTAGGTGAGTGTCCTCCAGTTCTGCTGAAAGAAGGTACGAGTTAGGCACTTAGTGTCACCAGCGCCAAAGGAAAACTCTGGTCTGGAAATCCGAGCCCTGATGTTGAGTTATTAATTGAAGCATAACCCAGGACTGAAGGGGCACAAAGCGTGTTTGTATGGACCAAGCTTCACCCTTCAGACACGGAGGCTGGTATTTCTGCAGTCTCTTAAGATACTAAAGAAGTCACCTTGGCACCCCTGGAATGTGTCCCTCTCCACTTGCTCTGATCCCCTGAGAACCTCTATGTGATCCTAAAGCCTCGTAGTGCGAGTGCCCTTTTCCTCCCCTTTTTTCTTCATAGGAAGCTTTGGACAATTCTCAGAAAATTATGTAAAATTCCTCAAGTCTCACATGCATTGGTGTATTCTGCTTTCGGGGTGCTGTCTTGCAAAGATAACTTCTCACGGGGAGAGAGCCATCCTTGTCACTATATGAAAAGCCCTCAAAAAAACTGGAAATAGTGCTGCAAGCATTAAAAAAAGAAGAAAAAAAGGACTGTAGAGAACTTAATTTCTATCCTGTTTCAGTGGTTTTAGAGATGTTAAGTTTCAGAATATTTTGTGGTTGGCCATATGTCACTTTTGGTCCAGTCAGTGTTAGAAACTAAGGTAGAGAAAGGTGACAATATGCCAACTGTCCAAAGATAGGTGATGGGAGAAAAAGCTAGGTTTTCTTGATTTGATCTTGTTACCCTACTGTGTGAGATACTGGAATTGAAATCAGGATCACAGTGAGAAAAGCTGGGATTTCCCATCAAAGCGGAGGAATCTCCAGACTCCACATGGTGGTGAGTTGGGTGCACCCCATTGTTCAAATGGCAGATACACCCCCGCTTTGTGTGGAGTTCACTGTGGTGACTGCACTTCAATACCTTCTTGAACAATTCACTGTGCTCTGCTGAGACCCAGTGGCATTCTCATTTTCAGGCCATCTTTTCCAATATTTCTTAACGATTTCCCTCCCTTACACTTTCCTCCCCTCCTGAATGGTCTGTTAGGGGTGGCCTCCTCCACCCGAAAGCATCCCAGACTTTACTATAGCAATACTGTACTTGCAGGGGTGACCTCTGTTGAGCAGAAATGAGCTTGCTGGCATTTTCTCAAGCTGTCCTGGAGAATTTGCTTTGTTTTAAACTGGGTAGACCGTCAAGGCTGGCTCAGACTGTGGAACTGGGCGGTTGCCCTTGGGACACGTTTGGCTGATGGTATTACCCAGTAACAGTCTATTCCTGTGGTGAGGGCAGAGACTCTGCTTTATCTTGCATTAGGCACTTGAAGGAGAGAAAAGAAGTCTTACCATGACAAACCTTCACTTTTCTTTCTGCTATTGGCTCGTCAGTCACGCGGGATCTTTTGTGCAACTGGTGGGTGTAGGAAGCAGTTAATTTTGCCGCTCAGCTCTTTTCAGTAGACTACCATGTTAACGTGGGTATCTTTGGGTACTACATTTTCAGTATTCATAACCACATGTAATCAAACTAGTAGCATAATTTTGCATTCAGTGATACCCCGCTTGTAAGTCCTGGGTAGCAACCGCTCAGTAACCACGGGGTTTTACGTGATGAGCATTCCAAAGGAAGCAGGAGATACTTCACTGTGTTGGCTTGAGCGTAGCAATGAGGGTGGTGCTCACCCTCCTCACCAGACACCTCGTCCCGGGTATTTCACCCAGCTTTCTCCGATGTACAGTCAACTCAGCCGGGGAAAATTGCTAGTGCTCTCTTCAGGCGCTTTCTAGGATTGCGGTAAAGTGAGTCCATTTGTTTGGTTCCCTCATCAGCGCTGCTGGTGTTAATCCAAGGTGAGTACATTGCCAAAGAATAGTTAATAGGTGTTTGTTCCTAGTTTCAGCTGTTCATTTTCCACATAGATCGACTTTTAAGAGTCATTGCAAGAGTGCCCAGTGGTGTTACTGGACTTGGGCTGTCCCCAAAAGTTACATTCACATTGTGGGTAGCTCTTGCGACTCCCTTAATGAGGGGGAGTCCTGAACTTCATTATGGGGATTTATTTGTTGCCTCCATTTCAAGTCTTTGGCAGCTTTTTGTATTTTAAGAATTAAGACACTTATGTATCAGTTATTCTCCAGAATTTCATCCTCTTCCTTCACCTGAGCACTTGCTTTGTATATAGCTTGCAGCTGCAGAGTTAACAGATTAAAGTTATGGTTCAGCTATGTTGAGTGGTGGTTTGGTGTCCTCATTTCTGCCCCTCCGCTGAGAGGCACTGACCTTGTGAACTAAGGTCCCTCACCTGGTGCAGATGGGAAATAAAGCAGGCTTGCCTAGACCTGTCATGCTGGTCACAGGTTTTGTTTTGTTTGCAAGAAACCAAGAACAGATGGGCTGTCAGTTGCTGCATCTTAGCAAAGCAGCAGCATCTTTCAGCAGCCAGGTGGGAGCTCTGAAATCTATTTGTGGTGGTCTGATACCATTATTTTCCATAAACACACTTTTCCAAGGTGTCTGGGTGGCTGTCAATTAGCTTCTGTTGCCATTGCTGCTATGACTACATTACTGAACTCAGGTACAGCTGGTTCCTAGGAACACCGTTGCAGAGCTGTATGAGATACAGGCAGAGGTGACCCTCTGGCCAGCCCATGCTGAGCCCTGGACTCCTGTGCTGGCCAGGCACATGCTTTCTAGCCTAAAGCCAAGTGCAAATCCCCATGTGTGCTGCTGGCCGCTCCACAGCCAGAGCCCGTGGTGTGACCTCAACTTCAGATACATCTCTTGAGTGTTGCGGTGCTTCAGTAACTTACTTGATGTCTCTGAAGCACAGACACCATGTTGCAGGCAAGGGAGAGGGGAAAGGAGAATACATCCACGTCTTGTCTTGAAGGGATCTCCTGTGCATGCTCTCCCTTGCCTCTGCAAGGGGGCACTTTGTGGGGGGGGGGATGGGCAAGGGGCACAAGAGAAAAGGTGGAAGCCCAACAGTGGTATCGCTCTCAGGACACCTGAGGAATTTAAAAACATAGAGGGGATACTTACTCATTGCTCAGGAGGTACTTGTGAAAGGGCTTAATCAGAAACATTTTCAGAGAGATCAAGTAGATATCCCTGTCATTCTTGTTTCTCTGTGTTAATTTTCATGGATTTAAATCAGGAAGTATCTTTCTGCTTGTAATGCTGGGTTTCTTTATCAGAAAGGAATCTTCCCAATAAAAATCGAGTGCAATTTTCTGAAAACCTTTCTGTCTAGTATCCTGCTGGGAGTGGTATAGTCTAAGAAGGTGCACACAGATCTAAAACAGGGTGCCAGTGTTGGCGGAGTTGAGCAGGTCTGGGCTGCCTGACCATTGCTGTACCCCAAAACCACCAAGTAAAACACTTGATTGTATATGAGTTCTCGTCATTAGACTGAACTGAGAGGGTGTGTAAAAACCCTCGCAATATAGTGCAATGTCTCTGTAGTCTTAGATGTTGATTCTTTGATTTCAGAACAAAAATCCAAGGGTCAATAAGTTTTCTTAGGAACTGCTTCTCTAGATTTCCTTATTAAAAGGGAAAATTCAGGTGCTGAATCTTAAAATTTCATTAAACTTGTACTTTTTATTTGCCCATTCACCTGGTCTCCTTTTTTTTTTTTTTTCCTCAAGACCTCCCACAGTCTCAGGGTATATAAATCACCATGACTCATCCAAATAATACTGAAATGGACCAACCAGAGGTTAATGTGCCTTCCTCTTCTGGTACCTTGATCTTTGTAAAGTTCTCACAAACTTGTCGCTGTCTTTGAGCTAGGTACATGTCTTTTTCTGAGATGTACGTATTGAAGTCACAACAGGTTTGTACTGTTACTTGTGACTTGTTCCATTTGTTTCAGGATGTGGTCTAGGCACAAATCAGTGCGCTGGTTTGTCTTGGGATCAGTCTCAGCTGTGACATCTGTCAGTGATTGCTTCTACGCTGATGTGTACACAAATGCTGGGTCTTCCCCATTGCCTGTGATGCACAAACTACACAAGGTGTTTTAAAATGTGTGGTGACCATAACTTGTTGCCTGAGGGTAGGATGTCCTACAGTGGACTTTAAAGTGGGTTTGGTATTTTTTTTTCTAAATATATTTAATAAGATCCAAAGCCTTGGGAGAAAATAAATCAATCAGAACATGCTGGTACTTGATGGCTTTTATTTGGATCCAGGGTCTGATGTTTGTTAACAGCTCTTCCAATGCCACCCACTTAACACCCATTTTGTGAGCTACATCAGAAACAGCACTGGATCCTGAACTACCACAGGAGCTGACAAGTGAAGTAGTCGCAGCTCCCTTTGAATGTTACAGGGCACATTTTTAACTGTAAGGTAAAACTGTTGAAAATTATTGATGCAGCTTGCAAATGGAACAGTGGAAAATGGCAGATAGTGTGTGAAACCAGTCTGTCTGCACACAGGGCTCAGTGTTCAGAGTTACCTTGTAAATTGTTTCTCTTCTCTGAAAAGTGATTTTTATTTTTTTTCAATGCAATGATATTCAATGTTTGGCTTTGTTTTGTGAATTGGCAAAGGATACATTTGATTTTAAACTCAAACTCTGGAATTCGGGCTGAGTTTGTCTCTTACACAGATGGCAGAGGATGGTGTGATTGATACAAGATGTCCCTTCCCTGGGGGTAAGGTTAATTTGGTCAGAAAAGCATGGAAACAGGAATACTTTTTCACTTGCTGTGGCCTTCAGTGGGCATGCATATCCGTAATTAACTGAAGTACAGTACAGCATTCGGGGAATCCATGAGGCTACCTTTTTCTTAGAATCAGCACAATTAGTCATCGGTGCATTGACGTTAATACCTCGTCAAGGACCTCTAATGTGTGTGTATTTCCTGTGCCAACTGTGCCTGTTCTCTCTGTACCCCAGTGCAGACTTAATCTGGAGGGTTTTTAGGTTTTGAGAACTTCAAAGTTTCTTCAAATTCAGTAAGGTCTTATTTTTATCACAGTCACTTTTCAGAGTAAAACTGATGGGTTTAACTGTGTTTTGTAATCTTTAGCACTTCTCCCATTTCTTCCAAGTTCACCTGTAACAATCAGTTCAAAGCTGCTTGCCTTGAAAAATGTCAAGTCGTAATGAAAAGAAAACCTGTAGCCCACTGTAGAAAGATCATTCTACTTCTATCCTAAACTTCAGTGGCTGGCTGGCTGCCTCGGAAGTGGAGACTCCGCTCCTGCGCAGTCTACAGAAGCTGAAATTCTCTTGCATCCATATTGTACAGGTGACATCAGCAAATCAGGAAGTGGAGGTGCCCCGCGTCTGCACGCAGTGTGTTTGTTAAACAACCAGGAAACTGACATCTTTGGCCACTACTTGATGTCACAACTAAAGATTTCACTGAGAGCAAAGCCAGGAGGGTGCTTCACTGACTTTCTGCTGACTTGGTCCCATTTACAGGGATCCACAGACTTGTCTTTTGCATATTTGCTGGATTATGAAAACAACTGTGCTATAGTAGGGGCTGTGAGCTAAACTCTAACCCTGTGTTCAAATGGGAAAAGTTACTACAATGAGCTTTGGCCAGCAGTAATGCCAAAGGCTGGTTATGCTCAGAGATGAGCTGGTAATGGAGTGTTTGAGCAACGGAAGCCTTGAGGGTTTGCTCCGTTGTGCCTTGTGCTTATGTGAGTGCAGAGCAGTTGCTCTCAAAGCTTTCCTAACTGCTGATCATCCCTCTTCAGATGAATGTGCAGAAGGCATGGGGAAGAACCAGTTTCCTCAGTGGTCACTTGCTCTCCCTTCATCACTCAAGGTTACCAATGCCCTTGTCTCTGTTTTCGTACGAATAGTGTGCTGTACAGCTGCCACCAGCCAGCTCCGCCTGCTTCCTCCAGGATGATGGAGTGAAAGGGCCTTGTCTGCTGCTCCTTCCACATGGGTGGTGGGTGACAGTGCAGGGTGTAACAGGCCAACCAGGATTTATGGCTTCAGTTGGCTGCTTTGGGCTTCTCTCACAGTGCAGGTGTGATAGTGGCACCGTTAAGAAAAGGTCTGGATGAGTAACTCCTAACAGGCCGTGTTGCTCTTGTTCAAAACGCTGTGTCTCCATTCTCAGGCTCTTGTCCCACCTCGCTCCCGTCTGGCCACCCTCCTTCCCTTGGGACTCGAGCATGTGTCCTGTCCTCTCACAGCTTACTAGTTCAGGTACCTTCTGCAAAGCCTGGGGCACCTGTTAAAACCCTGCTACAGCTTGAGACTTCTACACTTGCTTCGGTGCTAGCTTGCTGAATTGGGGCCTTGTTCACAGTCTATTCATTAATCTCAACCCTGGGTATCCCCCTGGACTGGTACCTCTCTTTCAGTCTGAAGGGCATTGCTCCAAATTCATTCCTGCTCCATGAAGGAGCTGATTCCTGTACTGCTAGCTACTTCAATTTCATGGCTTTTATTCTTCTTGTAGTCTACTCTGGGGTTCATTGCATGTGTACAAAATCCTACTGACTTTCTCAGCTCTCCTGAATGTCATGGTACAGGAGACCACCCTGTGAGACATCAGAATTATTTGTCTGCTTCCAACGTGCACAGAAACAAGGGTCTTCTACACAAACAAATTTTAGGGAGGAAAAGCAGCTGCATACACACAAGTGGAAAGGTATTTCTGGATAGAACAGGTGAGGGAGCAATTTATGAATTTTAAATAGAAGAACAGTAACTGAGTTTTTTGATTTCTTTTTTAAACACTGCTTTAACAGGAGGTTTGTCTGTGTTCTAATCCACAGAACGTTGCAATGTAAACTGGGTTTTTCTGTTCATCAGTGCAAAATGTGCCTCTCAACTATAATGCAAAAGTCAGTCCCTGTCTCTGTTTGCTACAGAAGAAGTTTAACTGAAGACTGATTTCATACATTTCTTGCTCTTACGTGTAATCATCCACTCAACAGTCCTTGGTGGTGTCTCCCAAGCACCACAGAGCACTATCCCTATTTAAAAGCAAAACAGGGATTGCATTGAGCAGTGGAACCGGCTGAACTTCCTTGGTTTGAGAGAGACACTGGAGAAAAGAGTCCGGGTTCCACGTCTTTTAAATATGTTAAACCAATGCAGCTACTCTCTCAGATGAGCACTACTTCCTACCTTTCCCTCGGTTTAGATGGGAATTTAAAAGTAAACCCAGCAATACGCCATCCAGTTGACGTGCTTGCAGGTGGAACATGGGGTTCTTGAAATTCGAGGACTGAGATTTCTCTTGTCGAAGAACTCGGTGCTGGTGCAAGAGTTTGGATCTCGGATTACAGCTCTTCTGCCAGCTTGCTAAATGCAATCAAGTACTCTGGACTCTTCTGAAGACCACTGGTAGAAGAACTGTGAAGGTGTAGACTGGAACTGATCATTTTAGGTCATTGGTGTGTTGCTTGACTACATGGACAATGTAGTAGTGATTTTTACAGATTGCTTTTCATGTGTCAGTCAGAAATAACTCTTAATTTGCTGTTTGGAGAAGAACTGTTAATAGATATATTTCCAGATCAAATTAAGAGCCTAATTTTCCATCTTGCATTAACCGGATTACTGTGTTCACATGCCAGAACGATGTTGCTCTTTGAACAAGCATGTTAGTGTACGTGGCCATGAGCCATGCACTTTTTAAATACCTAAATCTGTACATTCTCACCTGAGTATTGTTAACCATGCTGTAGTCTGATGAATGGATCTTTTACTACTGCCCTGTTACATAGATAATTCTAATTAACTGCAGTTTGTTTTTTCCATTACTTGAAGTTGTGTGATCTGAAAACTGGTGAACAAAAAGTATTTGTGCATCTTACTATGGGTATCTCTAAATAAAATGTATTTGTATAGTGTTTTGGCTTGGTTGATGGTTTCCTTTATTTGCTGGTCATCCCACTGCAAGCAAATGCAGGGCAGTCTGGGAGCAAGCTTGGGTTGCTCCCTGTAACAGTCCAGCCTCTGTGGTGATGTGACTGATTGAAAGGAAATAAAGCGAGCTGTTGTTTTTCCTTCACCAGTGAGTGGACTGATACCCCAAGGGCAGGTTCTCAGCTTATTCCTGTTTTTCATAGCTTAAACATCAGTCCTGTTCTCTGTATAGCTGCAGTAATGCTCCTTGGTTCCACAGGAAATGTATCTAATGGTTGCATGCTTCAGAGCATCTCCTTCCTGGTCTCCTGGTACTCCAACATAAGAGTTTCCTTTCAACCACTTTATTTTTCTAAGAAGGAAATACACTCTTAGAAGTGTTGGATGGTACAGATACCTGCAGGTAGACAGATATAGGACTAAGGGTTTCAGGAAGATGTTATGTACCAAAGCTGCATCTGTAGCACTCCATCTTCCACATATTTTCATTGCACAGGAGAGTGAGACCTCTGTCCAGCTGTCCTGTTTCTCTGCCTCCTCTTCCCTGCCTAGAATGGCGAAGGTTATTGTTTGGAGAGGAGGAATGTCCTTAAGAGATCTAAGCTTTATGATGGAGATTAAAATCATGTGCCTAAAAGCAGCTCCTGCATCCTCCTCTTCACACTTGGCCTCACCCTGAGGTGCTAGTTTCCATGGTCATGGACAAACTGCAGCTTTGCATGCAAGCTATGGAGACCATGTCTCAAGCTGCACCATCTCTGCTCCCTGTAGTACTGTGGCAGGCATTACTGATGCTCATGGATGCCAGAAGAGAAAAGTCTAAAAAAGCATATGAATACTATGCCGTCGTCCTACTCAGCTTTATGCCAAAACTGTTGAAAAGCTGAGCTGCAAAAAAAAACTCCAAACAAACAAACAAAAATACCCAACCCCTATCTCTGGCCCTGGAGACATGCAGGAGATGATGGGCTGGAAAGGGCTCTGGCAGTGGGGGTTACTAACTCCCTAGCTGCGTCAGATACTCTAATGAGTGCAGGATTCTGATGATGTGGGGCCCATCAGCAGACTGGCAGGACCAAAAAGGACCTCAGGAAGTACCAACGCAGTCAGCACTCATCAAGCTCCTCTTAGATGTGCGTCCAGCTTAAATCTTGGCAATAAAGAGTCCAAATCCTGCCCCAGCAGCTAATTCTAGCATTCACCTATTTTGTCCCATCATCTGTCTTGCAGGTCCCCTTGCTTTCCCATTTGCTGTGCAGATGAAGCAGTTTGTTCCCTTCTGTGGGGCAGCTGATCTCTTTTTTTGGGAAGGGATTTTTATCTGTTTCATGGCCATGGTCTTCACTCTGTACACCAAACAGTCCAGGTTCCCTTGGCGCTTTCTCACTGGCCGTGTTTGGTATGCGCCTGTGCGGCCATTGTCACTTCTGCGGAACCAAGAGAAGATTCATTGCACTCCTTGGCCCGGAGCCTCCAGGAGGACTATGCTGCTATTGACTGTGCTTTTGCTGCACACTACAAACAGGGTGGCAGTGCACATGATCCTTTTCAACACTCAATCTGCTGCCTGCGTCCAACTCCCAGGCCAGCTGCTGCAGGTTTGCTTGGCTGTCATCACTTCCCCGCTTGGGTGTATTTTGTTTCTGGTCTTTGTGACATGGGATCTCAGGTCCTGCCAGCTGATGGCACTGCTAATGCAGAACACGGAAGCCAAACCAGGACAGCACTGTGGGACGTTTCATACTGCTTCTGTTAGTTCTTCCCAGCCATAGCTGTACTCATCCTGTCTGCTTCTGAATGGAGGATTGGGGTAGTCTTTCCCAGTGCAAGGTGCTTTCAAGGTCCATGCCACGGTTTAACCCAGCAGGCAGCTAAAACCACCACACAGCAGTTTGTTCACTCCCCACCACAGCAGGATGGGAGAGAGAATCAAAAAAAGGTGAAATGTGTGGGTTGAGATAAAGACAGTTTAACAGGACAGAAGAGGAGGAGGATGATAATGATGATAACAAAAACAGCAACAACAACAGTAATAACAATATACAAAACAAGTGATGCGCAGCACGATTGCTCACCAGCCAAAGCCAGTGGTCAGCTAGTTCCTGAGCTGCGCAGCCTCCAGGCCAACTCGCCCAGTTACACGCAGGACATGACATCATATGGTGAAGAATACCCCTCCAGCCAGTTTGGGTCAGCTGTCCTGGCTATGGCCCCTCCCAGCTTCTTTGGCATCCCCAGCCTACTAGTTAGCAGGCCAGTATGAGAAGCTGAAAAGTCCTTGACGGCTTGGCATCAACTAAAAACATCAGTGTGTTATTAACATTATTCTCATTCTAAATCCAAACCACAGCACTACACCAGCTGTTAGGAAGAAAATTAACTCTATCCCACCCAAAACCAGGATAGTCCAGCAAATGGATCAATAAATTAAGAGATGCCAGAAACGCAGTGCTTGAACTGTTCTCTGGGCAAGGGCAGCCCGTCCTTTCAGAGATCAAAAATGAGGAAGTTCACAGTGTATTAGAAAACAAGAAACTTGTGCTCTGTCACCCAACTTCTCAGTCTCCCCCAAGCCTTCTCGTCTGCAAGAACAAATGTCAGGATAGCTTCAGCCCCCTGTGAGGCTCAAGGAACCATGAGGCCAACATGGCATTTGGGAGCCACTGCTCTAAAGTACCACCCTGCACGGAGATTCTCACCCCTCCTTCTTCATTTAGGTGTACCACAAGCTGGGAGAAGTAAGAGACAAGCCAGAGGCTTTAAGCACGAGCTGCAGTCAAAAGTTCAGTTAGACAGTTGCTTGAACTGCTTGTGCCAAAGACATAAACAGAGCGTGGGCCATGTTTCAGGGAGGCTGAAGTCTCAGCAGAAAAATTTGTAATCCTTGTAATCGCTGCCTGTTTTTTTCCTGTGTTGTCAAAGGTTTCCCTGTTCCAGGGGTTTTCTCTCTCCACGGACCCACTGCAGTGCCTGGTGTGTGTTGAACATTAAGCACACAGACTCATCTAAAATAAAAATTTTGTAGATTCTAGACAAGTAGAATACATGTGACTAGATTTAAGCTTGCCTTTGGAGAGACACAGACTGGCACTGTTGCTGTAAAACTCCTCCCGACAGAGCTGCTAAGTAGGTATTCACCTAGGGAGCAATGCTGGCTAATTTCTCCACACGTATGAGCCCTAAAAGAAGTCTTGGAGACAAGAGGGTGAGGAACAGTTGGTCAGCACTAAGAAAAACACCTGGGAAAACACAATCCATTTCCTCACTTGCTGTGGTGGCAGCCTGCTTCCTGCTGTTGAGGGCTGCTGGACATCATGCAGCAGCTGGGCCAGCAAGGATGCTGGTAGAGATACTAAGCTATAACAACTTCTGATCTTGCTCTCTGATAAAACCACAGAGACTTTTTTCCCTTCCAGAAAAGAAATACTAGGAGTCATCATGACTTGCCGTGTGTATTTATAGGAGCATCTCTTTCCTGTTAATTGCAGAAAGCCAACCTTAGCTTTTCACCTGTACAAATAGGCTTTGACTCAAAAGAAAAAAAAAATACTGTCTCGGTTATCTTGGTATATACACAGTTGCGTGCTGCTTTTGTACTTTGAGTGCATTTGGTTTTAGGGAAAGCTTCTGGTCCTCTGCTTTGGGCTGCTTAATTCTTTGCTTAAGGGGAAGGGAAACATCCAGAGTTTGAATGTTTTGCAGAGAGCAATAAAAATTACTATATTTCTTCACTGAAAAGGTTGTCAGTCACTGGAACAGGCTGCCCAGAGAAGTGGTGGAGTCACCATCCCTGAAGGTATTTACAAGACATGTAGANAGAATAGAATAGAATAGAATAGAATAGAATAGAATAGAATCATTAATGTCATGTAGATGTGGTGCTTAGGGACATGGTTTAGTGGTGGGCTTGGCAGTGCTGGGTTAATGCTTGGACTCAATGATCTTAAGGGTCTTTTCCAACCTAAATATCCTATGATTCTATGAGACTGCTGTTGGTCCATTTCCCCAGCCTGTTGAGGTCTCTTTGAATGGCACCACAATTATCTGCTGTATCATCCACTCCTCCCAGTTACGTGCCATCTGTGAACTTGCTGAAGCTGCACTCTGTCCCACTGTTCAAGCCATTAATGAAGATATTCAGCAGCTCTGGTCCCAGGAGCTAGGGTAGACCACCAGCGACTGGCCTCCATCTGGACTTTGTGCCACTGATCACCATCCCTTGAATCCAGCAGTTCAGTCAGTTCTCCATCCGCCTTGCTGTCCATATACCTCGTCTGCACTTCAGCAGTTTGTGACTGTTACAGGAAACAGTGTTGAAAGTCTTGCGAAAGTCAAGGTGAACAACATCCGCTGTTGAGGGATATTAATTGTTTAATGTAAATAAGTAGGTTTTCATTAGAATAAATTACTTAGGATTACAATACCATGTGATCTGTGCTGTTTGCTTAGCTTTACTGAGCATGAGTGGCTAGATTTGCTGGAGCCTTTAGGCTTTAGCCTAGGCTCGAGCCTGAAGGAGGAGAAAGCGCGCCCAAGAATAAGTGTGTGTGTGTGAGACACCATGAATGGCGTGTGAATGCTCGGGCAGCAGCTACTCCTTTAACATCCCCTCCTTGCCCCTCGTCTACCAAGGCAGCCGTTTCATCATAGAAGGTGATGAGGTTGGTCAGACATTAACTTGTTCAGTGTAAATCCATGCCAACTGCTCCCAATCACCTCAACAGGTTTGGAAACGGCCTTCCGCACTATTTGCTCTATCACCTTCACAGGGACTGAGGGGAGGCTGACCACCCTGTAGTTCCCCAAGTAGCTCACTGACTGGTTCCTGCCACTGCCAGCTGCTGCATCTACAAATGGCCCTTTTATAACTCGAAGCAGATGATTGACATTTAACCAGAGTTGGCAAATATTCTTGACATGCTATTCAAAACATTCTCCTAAAATTTATCAGAGAATAAAAATGCCAGTAATTTATCCTAAGATGAAATTTGCAGGAAAACGGCAAACGGTGTAACATCCAGCTTCCGCTTCACAACACTACTAGTTTATCACCAATCAATTACTGGAACGTTTACACGTAAGGAGTAAGGAAGGGTTGTGATTTCACCAGGCCTGTTACAATGCAGCTGATAGAGGCAGATGCTCTGTAAGAGGCACTGCAAGAGGCACTGTGCAGCATGCTGCAAGGATGCTTAAAAGTCTCTAGCAGGGCATGAGGATGTCAGTGTGGCCCAGTAGCTGAATTAGCTTTGCATTTATGGGGCACTGCAGCTTGAGCTAACCAGCCATCCCAGCATGAACTGGCTCTGCATGTAAACGACTGGTGTCTCTGGTTGATAAATTCTGAGTTGCTTAAATTAGAAAAGAAACAGAAAAATTCCCATACATTTATTCTGGTACAGGCTGGTATAAGATATACTAGCAAAAAGATATTTTTTTTTGCTTCCAAGAACTTTCAACCTTTTAAAGAACTATTCCTAGCAATTGTATTGGCCCACTTGTAGACAGTTTTAAAAGCACCAACAGATGATTATAGAAGTGTTCCAAAAATACCTGCTGCTTGTTCTAGTAAGAAGCAGGATGCTCCAGTAATGTCACAGTGGGACAGAAGAAATACCTGGTTGTTAGCTTATGGACTGACAGAATTACAATCAGAAATGGTTTTCTATCACTAGTCCTGTGAGGTGTCTACACCCGGAAGTTCATAGAAGCATAGAATGGTTTGGGCCAGAAGAAACCTGTGGGTTGGAAGGGACCTTAAATGATGATCTAGTACAACCCCCCTCCCCCAAGTTCTTCAAGAGTTAGCCAGGGAAACTTCTGGCTTCATGGAGATAATTTTAATCTTTGGAAATTTTAAGAGACTGGCAGCATGCCACTGTTTGAGCAGGGCACAGAGGGGTGACCAGATACCTGTGGACTAGTTTCCTTGATGTAACAGGCAAAATAATGGAAAATTGATAAGGGACTTGATTAAT
Source organism: Psophia crepitans (assembly GCA_013399095.1). Taxonomy (NCBI): domain Eukaryota; kingdom Metazoa; phylum Chordata; class Aves; order Gruiformes; family Psophiidae; genus Psophia; species Psophia crepitans. The sequence goes on from VWZZ01002633.1 coordinate 156,080, forward strand.
AGAGAATGCATGGCAAGTTAATGCCATGCAAGAGGGTTGTGTGGAAAATAAGTCTGTTTAACAAAATGCTATTTAATTCTTAAGAGACTGTTTGGCTGATAAAGGTAACAGTAGGCATGCCACAGAATTAAAGTGGGGAGTATGACAGGACAAACTCAGCACTCACATTAGCAGAGCACGCACAACACAGATTAACAACTGTCAACATCCTCCCTGAAACAGGAGTTTACAGTGAGGTTCTGCAGGATCAGTATCAGGCTCAGATGTGTTGAACTGTCTCAGCAATCTGGAAATAAGTGCAAAGGTACCTCAGATAAAACATTTTGTGAAAAAGGTTGGAGGAATGGAAAACAATAATGATGATGGGGTTTAGGTGGTTGTACAGAGCAGATTCTGGTCACGTGAAAATGCGTCATCTTTTTCGCACAGCCAAATTACAAGGTGAGAAAACTGGGACCAAGGGCTGCACGAAGCACCTACAGAAGAGGGCCTGTTTCCAGGTATGCACCAGCTCTAAAGAATGATCAAGCAGTCCAGCATGAATTCCCAGGATGATGCTGAGAGACATGACGGACTGTTGCAGCCTGTAGATGTTAGGAATTTTAATGGCTTGGGCTGTATGAAGGCGAGACACAATGATGTCATTACCCTTTATGCCTTCAATGCTGTGAATCAATGAAGGGCGTCTATACTAGAAGGGCTTGCTTCCACACCTGAAGTAGCAACCCTTTGAAGTACAACTGTCGCTGAAGCCTTATTTAGGCATGCATATTAACACAATCTAACACTTTGGATCCCATTTCTAGACAGCATCTTCACAAGTTTCACCCGAAGTCTAAACGCAGCAGCAGTACCTGGCACGCCCAAGGGTAACATCTCTTGAGACAACCCCACTTTGCATCCAAGATTTTCAATTGCTCCAGTATAACTAGAGAGAATTCCTAATTCCCTGCAAACTCAACTCAAACCTGAAAGTCAAGTTGGGTCTCTTTGTGCAGAGCCTCTCCTAGATTACAATGTCCCTCTGAGGCTACTGGAGCGTGTTTTGGAGAAAGGCACTGTTGTTGATGTTGGTGTGATGGGTTAAGACTGTAAGAACAGTTTGCAGAGAAGAGCAGTATTTTTATTAGACCAAGCAGTGTAACTGGGTGAAAAAACAGGCACAAAGAAAATACAAACTTCAGACTAAATAGTGGTAAACTGCTCTGAACTTCAGCTCAGTTGGATTGTCCAGTGAGGCTGAAGGGCAACAGTTGGTAGTCTGCAAAGCAGAGAGGAGGGAAGATAAACTGCACCCCAAGCCGGTGAAGAATAGATGGTTTTAATTTGTCTGTAACACTGAAGTAGAGCAGGCTTCTGAACCAGGACCAGGGTGATACTCTTCACACAAACGGCTTCCACCCTACTCCCAAATGTGACTGGCAAGTAGAATGCCAAACCACCAGAATGGTGGTTTCCAGCCTGTGGTACGTGGACTGCAGGCTACTTAAGAAATCTGCAGTAGGTGACTGAGAAAAGCAATCCTGAAGCAAGCTTAAACATTCCAGTGGGATCTGCACCTGCACTGGATTATTCTTCAGTAGTTGGAAAACTGAAAAGGTCACACAGATCCTTGTAACAGCAGATAAAGTCCTGACACAGGCAGTACGTAGAATTTGCCTGCCAGGCCTGGTCAAACATTCGCTGTGTCTAGTGCAGAGTCTTTCTCCAAGCCTGAGGCACCCAGTATTCGGAGTGAGGTTTTCTGTCCCCCAACCTCTCCATCAGTTTGTTCCTTTAGCTCTCCTCTGGAAGCTTTGGCAGTGAAATATGCCATTTTCTCATTTATATTTACTCCATGTAGAGAAGAAAGGAGTCTACAACTCTTTTGTCCTTGCATCCTTGTTCAATTTTCTCCTATTCCAAATGCTCCTGGGCTGGATGCTGTGTGATACTCGGAGACACACTCCAGCTGGCACCACACCGTCTGACTACAGCATCCCAAGAGCTTTCAGCCTTTGTTGTTTTGTGCTGCACGTCAAATATCCATCTTGATTAGCAAAGGATTGCCAAGTCACGATGAAAGAATGCTAATAATACTGATTAACGCTGCACAGATTACGGAGCCGCCGACATGTTTGTCACAAAGCTCGTGAAACTTTGTTTAGAGCTATAATTATTTCCCTCCCCTCCGCAGTAACAAAACAAAGTATCAACAGCTGCCTCAAGAAAATCAACACTACCTGTGCACTGTTTGGTCTGAACTGCAATTTGGCTCTAAAGGTCCCTCTTATTGGGAAGAGATGGGAATAGGGAGGTCTTGCTGTTTCTGAGCAGGAGGAACTGCTGTAACTCCTGCCCATCTATGTAATAAATACTAAGGTCAGTCCAGGACATAGGCCGCTTAAATCTGTCTGCCTAAGCAGAGAATGAAGAAGCATGAACAACACTGACTAATTTCAGATATTGCTTAGGGTAAAATGAGATCTGACACCCTCTCTACTTACATACAGTCAAGTCTACTTACGTAGGGTCAAGGGACAGAGGATGAGCAAAGAAAAAGACACAAGACCACAGACAGGTTCAAAAACCATGGGACGTATCACTGAAAGTACCAGGGGCTCAACAGTCCGTTAGCTGGTGTGCCCATCACCTTCAACAACCCTGCCCGCTCAGCAGAGCACTGGGCACGGACCAATTTCCGAAAACGTGAGGTGAGCCCTGCCTTAAAACGCCAGGCCTTACAAAGCAGGGATGCCAGAAGGGTACAACCACTACATTTGGGCAACCGGAGGTGCTGTATCGAACAGGAAAAATGTACAGCAGGAAAAAGCCTAAAGGGAAGAAGTTGGTTTTAATTTTTGTTTTTTTTTTTTTTCCTGGCTCACAACCTGAAACTCCTCAGGGAGTCAAGCAACCTTTCTCTCTAGCCACGTGCCCTCTCACCATTCAGTTTAGATTGCCAGGAGCTGCACCAAGCACTCTTGAGGTACCTCTGCTGTGCCACTCCCTTGCCATTCCCCACTGGTCATTAGCACATACATTCCTTGCCCTTTTCCTCCTGTAGTGCAGCTATCCTTCGTCCTAGGATGCCTCCATGCCAAAACGGTGCCTCCCTGTGTCCAGCCTGGCAAGAGAGTGTGACAACTAAAACAAACTGATGTGAAGTGCAGAATTGGTTCCCACTTCCTGACCGCTCACGCAACGGTCTCGGCAACTGTGGAGAGAGAATGTGAAGGCACCTTTTGATTCGTCAGTCGTGCAGGTTGTGTGGGATACCAGTTAGGTCTGGGATGAATCCTCCAGAACAACAACTAGAAAAGGAACCAGGGACCTCTAGAACGCTCAGAACTTAGGTCGGCTCAGCCTGAACACTGTCTGGGGCTGAGGCACCGGACGGTAACCTGGCGATCTGAACAGGCTTTAATCCGCGACATGACCCCTCACCACCACTTCTGCCAAACCCGATGGGGCACAAAACAGCAGCCACCTTAAAATAGTAAGTAAAACCTAAAAAAAACCACTGGAGAAAACCACCACCTGGATGGAACCGCTCCTTCAGCCAGCGAGAGGGGAGCCGAGAGCCACGACTCGGACCGCTCACCCCGCTCCTGAGCCCACCCCGCCGGGGCCCGGGCCGCGCCTCCCCGCGGCCTGACAGGGCGCTGGGGGCGGGGCCGCCCGTCCCCACACAAGCCCTTCC
>VWZZ01002633.1:168327-199015 GCA_013399095.1 Psophia crepitans
GGTTGTGGAGTCTCCTTCTCTGGAGACATTCAAAACCCGACTGGACGTGTTCCTGAGTGATGTGCTCTAGGTGGCCCTGCCTTGGCAGGGGGGGTTGGACTAGATGATCTTTCGAGGTCCCTTCCAACCCGTGTGATTCTGTGAAAGTCTTTCCTGTGAGGGTGGTGAGGCCCCATCCCTGGAAGCGTTCAAGGCCAGGTTGGATGGGACTTTGGGCAACCTGGTCTAGTGTAGGGTGTCCTTGCCCCTGGCAGGCAGTTGGAATGAGATTATCTTTGAGGTCCCTTCCAATACTAACCGTTCTGTGATTTTATGAAACATCAGTGAGATTTAGTTTCTTCTGGGAAACCTACCTCAAATATTTATATGTCTTATCTCTCTTGCTGATTCTTTTGATTGCTAGGGAGTGCTTTTGAGTACTTCAGTCATGGGAGAGAGGGAAAAGAAAATGTTTAACTTTTGTATTTCTTCTCAATAAACAAATCCATTAAAATAACATCAGCAAAGGCATCCTAAGTGTTTCACTAGCTATGAAATGACCTACCTATTATAAAATATGATGCAACATAGGACAAGAAACAACAGAACTGTCCCTTTTCAGTTGATTTTAATATCTAAGTAAAAATTGACCATGAAAACATTCTGAGTAACGCATCTTACCTTGCAGGCCAGAACAAACATGTTTTGAACCTTGAGTCAGACTGTGGTAACTAAAACCTTTTCCACCTAGCAAAAAACAAATAGCTCTTTGGGATTGGAGCTGAATGTAGGAGAGAACAAACGTAAGAGTTTAGCAACTGGGAACAGCATAATTTTCCTCACCAGGACTTGGTTAAGGAGTGGTGGGTGGCTGGGAACTGGTTTTATGGTTGTAAGTCGCCTTTATCGACAGACCATGATTGAAAAGGTAGCATACAACTCTTCTTCCCCTTCCAGTTGCTGCATGATTTTGGATAAAATCTAGGATCAGTTGTTAGCGTGCTCTTTTGATGTAGTACATTCTCCCACTGACTCAATAGACAGGTCTTAGTGCGGTATGGATGGGGGCAGAATGAGTTGCCTGTGGAGGAGCAGGAAAAGGATGTGACTTGGGGGTAGTTGCAACACAGGTTTGGGTTGAGGGGGGAAAATAAGGGAAGAGTTTGGTATTCTTGATCACTGATATGATGGGTTGCTACTTTGATTTGTTTGTTTAAATTATCTGGAGTCTGGCTCATAGCAGCAGAAATCGAGTCATTAATGCTGGGGATCCTTAGGTGTGTCTTTACAAACAAACAAACAAAATTCCTGCTTTGATGAACTGTACTGAAAGATAGCAATGAAATAATGCCAGGAATGATAGGCTCTGGTGGAATACTTGGAGAGGAGGAAAGGGTCTATGTTATCTGCGTCCCTTTTGGCTGTTACATCTGTGTAGTGAATTATTTGACACTGTGACCATGTTTCAGTCTTTTGAACCAGTATTGCTCTGTTAGCATGTGGGACTTCTGTAATGCAGACTGGAAAGTGGCAAGTTTCTTTTGCATGTTATTTCTCCTGGTATTCCTATAGATGCGGTTTTGTTCTGCGTTGATGGGCGTGTGTTGTGCAGCATTGATGAGTTGCCCTTTTACGCAGAAGTTTATTTATGAACAGATGTGCTGTGAGATACTGTGAAAGTTTTTTTTTAAGATAATCTTTTTGTTCTTTAAGGGGGAAATGTTGAAGGGAAAAGGGATAAACTATCTCTTCTGGCACTCTAATGGAGGGGAAAGTTAGCTCTGTTTTAGAGATTCACTTTGTACTTCTGTTGAACAAAACGAGACTGTTACTACCTCTTACATTTCCTGGAAAATCTCAGACTTCTCAATTTCTCTGCCAGTTGGAGTAATCTCACATAAGCATAACTCAGACACTGTGCTTAAATGTGTATCTAAAGTGTACTTATTTTATCGTAGTTTAAGCTTAAAAGCATTCAGCTGAAGACAGCTGAAGACGACATGTAAGAGACTGAAAATAGTGCTTTATGCTAGATTGGTTTATCCAAAAGTATGTTTGGGTATTATGATGCTGTCATATTTTATACTGGTGTGATATTTATGGCTAGAGAGATGTGGACGCCTGTTTTCTCCAAGTCTTGAACACCAGCTTGGAAGAAGTAGTATCTTCTTTCAGGCCTTGTGAACTAACCTTGCAAGCAATTCAGCTTCTGGGATGTATCAAAGCTTGTTGAAATACTGACCTACAGTATTTAGCCTCAACCCCTCTTTTTTCAGAGGTTGTGTGTATTTTAAAATGATATTAATTTCTAATTAAAATAAGAAAAAAAGTGGAAAGAGGCCCTTAATTTACTTTGCCACAAACTGTGTAAAACTAAGATTTTATTAAGCTTCAGACCAGTCAAAAATAATTAAAAAAAAAAAAAGCTCATCTTAAAGAAAATGTATTGACTAATTCCAAATTGTATTTAAAACCAAAATATCGCACCTTCGAGTCTCAGGGTTAACCAAAACATTATCGCATGTTTCTGGAACGCAGGATTTAAAATATTTTGCAGCACTTGGATATCTAACTAAAGCTCTGGAAGAGTTCAGCCAAAGAAATACTTGTTTACTTGTAAGAATTTTAGGTTTACATCAGTGTGCCTCTGACTCTTAAACAAAAATTTACATTTCAGTCATGTTAAAATCTCTACTGACAAGTGAGGTCCAGGTAAACATTTACATGTTTTCAATTGTTTCTGAAGTAAAATGACAGCCTTTTGTAGATTCACAGAAGCCATAAGGTCTCTTTATTTTATTTTAATTTGATAGGAATTGTGATAATTCAGTGGAGCAAAGGTGTGTTGGTTTTTTTTTCTTCTCAAATATGCTTGCATATTATAATAACATTAAAGTCTAACCAATCATCTCTGATATGGAAGGCCTTGCTCTTGCTGCTTTGTGTTTTGAGAATTTTCTGGGTTTTATTCATTGTGTATATAACACTGGAGAACTTAGAGTGATTTTAAGGGAAGTTACGTCTCTGGCTTTGGGAATGAGATAATCTATTTAAACATGTTTTTTCCTTCCCTTTCTTCTTCCTCTGGCAAAAAAAAATCTGAAAAGAGCACAGATGTTTTTCTTGGATGTATTTGTAACTCTTCAAATGGACTTTCATGAGTAAGTGGAAGTAAAAATTCTATTCCCCTGAAGTTGCTGTTCTCAGCAGTTGTATGTATACTCAGCAGTGCTTAAGTGTGGTGTATAGAGAGCTGTTTCATCCCATTCTATCCATCTCCTGCACTTGGTCCTGCAAAGAAACTGCTGTGATGCAGCTGTAATTTCACAGTAACTTCGTGATAACAAATCTCAAAAACTCAGACTTCATGGCAAGGTTCTTTTGGGATATCAAAACTTAAGGTCATGCTAACATCTTGTGCCTTAAAGTTTTAGAGCACAGCATCAGGGTTGGTGATTATCGTTTTTCAAATTTTAGATATGGGTAAATGGAGGAACCAGAAGGGCAGTATCTACTTATGAGGCTTGCATGCTCTCAAAAAAACCACCCAAAGCTCCTGCAGAACTGCAAGTTTCAGTGTCCTGAACATGAGAGTAGTTTACTTTCTGCTGGTTACAGCTTTGGGTGAATGCTGCCCTTTTAACTGTATATGTGTCTTGGACTTCTTGCTCTTATCAGAGGGGGCATGTAGAATGACAAGTTACATTTTTCCTTTAACGATTTTTATTTTCACCTTACTGTAATGAATCAGGTGGTTCTTACTAGTTCTCCAAAGGCCATGTTTTGGGCAGTGTACTCATTGAATTTGAGAAACAGTCTGTGTGTGTTAAATTGAGAACACGTTAAAAACATCATAGTATTCTGCATTTTAAATTTGCCTACTGTTAGTTTCTCTATTTACACTGTCGTCTTGGCTTTTACAGCAAGTATGTTTAACAGTCCCCTGTTGTGCTAGAATTTTTGCATAACATTCTGTAAATGAAAAGTATTATTGTGGTTAAAAAGCTGTTACTTAAGTTTGTAATGCAGCTTTTGAAACTTACAATATACTATCTTGGTTACCCCTTGTTCATCCTTTACTTGACTTCTGTGTAGATACAGCTTCTTGGTTTGCTTGGGGAAAATTGTTGTTGCCAAACCATTTATTCAGTGCAGTTTTTGTAGATACAGTATGATGTCCAGAGCTAATACCAGTAATATTTTAATGCTATTCCTAGAATTGAATGCTTCAATCAGCAAAATGGGTATTCCCGGTGCAGTCTCGGAATTCACATGTGTACTGAGGGTGTGAGGTGCTGTAATTAATACAAACAAGCTAATTGTTGCAGAATCTTAAGGTGTGAAGAGTGCAGGTCCCTTTTCTTTCAAAAGCAAGTAACTTGATCTTGCAGCAGAGTGCTTGGCCTTTTAGATTGATGATAAAATAAACAGATGAATAATATCTTCTTGGGATGTTTTAGAAAACAGATTGTCTACTTATGCATTTTAATATTGCCTTGTACAGTATATAAACCTCTCACACCTCTGTGGAATAAAGGGCTATTAGGTTACTACAGCATAATCATGAATAACCCAGCAGAATACAAAAATGCTTAAAAGGGAATATAAATTTTAAGAAAATACGTGAATAAATTTCCGTGAAGAGGGTATTTCTTCATGGTCTATCAATAGGAAGGAAGTTTTGAAGAATATATGCCCATTCTTTGCATTTTTCTTCAATTTTATTATAAGCTAGTCTGGCTTAGAAGAGAGTGGTGCAGGAGAGTGATTACCTCCTACCAGAGAAAGAAAATGTGTGGCAGCCAAACAGCGTTTAAGTCAGTCTAGACTTGCAGAAAAAAGTGAAGATGGGGGAGCTGAAACAGTGACTGTGGGTCTTGGAAGAAGCCTATGGGTGGTTCCTCCCTCCCCACACACTTATGTTGGAGAGAAAATAGCTACTGAATTAAGTGCAATAAAGCTGTGTGCAATTTGACATCATATGTGAGCAGCTTGTCTCTGTGGTATCTTCTTTAAAAAGGTTAAGAAACCAACTAAGAAGTGGGAGATGAGTTTAATGTTGTGTGTGTAATATTAAAAAATCAAAATCAACCTGGATGACTTTATTCCTGCATTTAGATTTGAGTTCTCTGTGGAGGGATCTTTATTTACCTGCTGCTTTCTAGTGTGTTGTATGTTTGAAGTTGTAAAGATTGTAAAGATTCATCTCTTTGGATACTTTGGTATTGTTCTGGTGCAGATCAGATAGGCTTGACCTCACATACGCTACTAGAATGATGGAACAAGAGTAACTGAATTTACATGTGACACCAAGTTGAGAAGTGATCGCGAGGAAAATAGTGCACAAGATCAACTGGAACAGTTTGGGGTGAACTCAAGTTTTCTGACTGTTGCAGGTCAAGGTGAGGATTAGTATGAAAGGGAACTAGTAAACCCCACCTTGTTTAAAGCTAGACAAAATGCTAGCAATGGTCATGACTTAGAAGGAGCAATCTAGAATTGGCAGAATTGATGTTTTACGGCTTTCGGTTCTCAGTGCTGTTTCTGGGGCTGCTTGTCTCAGAGCACCTGACAAGTTTGAGAAAGGACACAGCTTCTCACAGTGTTTTGCTTTTGAAAGCTAATCCAAATGGCTGTGAATTTTCATCAAGGTTTTATGCACAGTAAAAGCTTAAGGTTCTGAAGGAAGGAAACCTTTAATACTGCCTTATAAACTATTGTTTCTTTTCCTCCTTCTGGAACTTCATATTAGTTGTATATGTCACTGCAAAAAAAAATGAGATTTTTGTTTTGGTGGATATGTCTTCTTGCCCAAGATGAACCTTGAGAAATATCATCACCTGGGGGAAAATTATAGGAAGATGTTCTAGAATATCGTGCTTTATTTAAAAGAGCCTTTTTCAGCAAGACTCCTGGTTTTCTTTGGTTTCCTGAATATGTGAGTATATCACAATCAATGATCTGTACTGTTTCTTTTTCCTCGGTATCTAGTTCAAGGAATACACTCTGTACAGGTGCAGGCGTGATGATACCTGTGCACTTGGTTATTGTTACCAAAACTCTGAAGCTTAGAATCAAAAATCTGGTATCACAACCGTTTTAGCACATGAGGTTTAATGTGGCAAAGTGCCGGGTTCTGCACTTTGGCCACAACAACCCCAGGCAGCGCTACAGGCTGGGGGCGGGGTGGCTGGAAAGCTGTGCAGAGGAAAAGGACCTGGGGGTGTTGGTTGACGCGCGCCTGGCCATGAGCTGGCAGTGTGCCCAGGTGGCCAAGAAGGCCAACGGCATCCTGGCCTGTATCAGGAATAGTGTGGCCAGCAGGAGCAGGGAGGTGATTGTCCCCCTGTACTCAGCCCTGGTGAGGCCGCACCTCGAGTACTGTGTCCAGTTTTGGGCCCCTCACCACAAGAAAGACATCGAGGCCCTGGAGCGTGTCCAGAGAAGGGCAACGAAACTGGTGAAGGGTCTGGAGCACAGGTCTTATGAGGAGCGGCTGAGGGAACTGGGACTGTTTAGTCTGGAGAAGAGGAGGCTCAGGGGAGACCTTATTGCCCTCTACAACTCCCTGAAAGGAAGTTGTGGTGAGCTGGGGGTCGGCCTCTTCTCGCAGATAACTAGTGACAAGACTAGGGAGAACGTCTGCCAGTTGCACCAGGGGAGGTTCAGGTTGAAGATGAGGAGAAATTTCTTCTCGGAAAGGTGGTTGCCCAGGGAGGTGGTGGAGTCACTGTCCCTGGGGGTGTTTAAGGAAAGGTTAGACGCGGTACTAAAGGACGTGGTTTAGTGGTTAATAGGTGAGGGGGAGACGGTTGCACTGGATGATCCTTGAGGTCTCTTCCAACCTTAATGATTCTATGATTGGATTCTATGATTCCTTAGTGCATTTGCTTTTATATCACTTGTGTCTTGTAATTTAACCGTTACTTTTAGTTGTGAGTGGTGTAATGCAATCTGATGAGTCCTGCAAGTCTTAATTAATCCTCCCCTCCAAAATTTTTTTTATGGTGGCACTTCCTACTTTGTTCCTTTTTATCAAATCTAATGTGACTTAACTAGATGCCCATTTTTTGATGGCGTTTACTGTGTTTCTGCTGGTGTGAGAATGTAACAAATGTCTCTACTATTGCTTGGCTATTTTTAGTCTTGTTGCTTGTGTCTGTTTCTATTCAAAGAATTCCTTTGGAAGCTGTTCCAGGAGAGTACGGTTCCGTGACATGGGAGGGAGCCAGAGGGGGTAGGGAAAGCACAAGTGCCGAACGTGTTCGTGATCTGGCGGTGAGATGTCCGATGTTGAGTGCTGCTTCCTCTGTGCCACCTTGTTTACAAGAGCCCCCCTTCTGTAATTCCCCCTTCTGGATGTTGTCCTGGCTGTGTGACTCCTAGCTTGTGGTAGCTGTTCATTTCTGTCATTTGGAGTACCTAGGTTTCAACTTCAATCTTATTACTGCATTTGGCTTTTTTGTGTAAGTAGCAATTAATTTTAGGGGCTGTTTAGATATGGGGCATTACTTTGGAGTGAGTAGCTGAAATACACATTTCTACAGTTTAATAGCCAAAACTGGCAGTTTCTAGTACTTGTCTTTTCCCTGCTCCTGTTAAAATTAAGCAACTTTTTTTGTTATGATATACCAGTTTAATCTGGATTAGCTTTCCTGATTTTTTTCAAAAAGTGTCTCTTTTTTTGTTATTTAACAGCTTTTTTTTTTTTGGCTGTTGCATTAATTACTCATCTTAAGGGTACAGCTAGCTGTAGGTTGTAGTGGTAATGATTGGTAGGGCTGTGGCCTGCTGAAAGGTGTGTTTAGTTTTTTTAAAAACTGTTGGGTCTTACAGTTGGTACTACTGACAAACTGGAAGCCTCAGGTGCCCTTGATAGCCCAAGCTTAAACTATTTCAAAGTGTCCTGCTGACATTGTCGGTAGAGGTGTGTTGAATAGTGATTTTAAGACAAGTTGGTCACAGTTAATACAGAAAGGTCATATGTCCTGTGCAGCTTTAGTGGTGTATTTTACTTGTATCTGAGATGCTTTGGCTACTTAATTTTTTTTTTCTTATAGTATTGATAGCTTAACCAGAGTGTGACCTGAGATCATATGTCTTTCCATGTATTCTTTGAAGAGAACGTACATAAACATATATAACTTTAGTTCGTACTCAGGAGCTGTTTCTTCATCTACGTGTGTGTGTGTGTGTGCCCTGAGCTAACTTGGACTTTTAGCTGGCCGCCAAGTTCATTTCAGACTGGAAAGCTGTTCAGATTATGACAGTCTGCAGAGGCTTTGCCTTGTGATTTTTGATTTTATTTTTTTTTTATTTGGTGGAGGCAGCCATCTGAAGAACTTCTAAGTCACCCAGCTCTGTCTTCCTGGACAAGTCTGTCTGGATTTCCTCCTTTCCCTCTTGGAGGAACTGCTGTGAGTTTTAATGAGCTGGCAGAGGGAGCAAGCCTTCTCAAGGTGGGGCTTTTGATAAGGAAAGGTTAGATGTTTAAGTATTTTATCATGTGAAAGTGATATTCAGGTATGACCAGCAAAAAGCATCAAATTTTAAGTTGTGTGTACAAAATCATTAACTATTACTTTTGGTGGCTAAATTGCGTTAGGGTAGTTCGAGTCTCTGGTTTAATGCCTGAAGCTGAATGTAGACAGTTCTGTGGCTGGGGGAAAGGACTGTATTCTAGATTACCATAAGCTGTGTTAGTCAGGCTGTCCTAATGCTGGTTGATTTTAGCCTCCCCTTATTTGGATAGAAGCACCTCAGAATTTTTTATAAGTGTAGTCTTCACTGCAAGTTACTGAATGCTAACAGGTATCCAAGAGGCTAGGTGTTAAAGGGGTGTTCTTCAGTAAAGTCTGTTTTCCCACTGGTGATCAAAAGAATATATATGCCATAAGACAGTGACATATTTAAGTTGCTCTGCTGGCAGAGTCCCTTCCTGGGAGATTTTTTTTATTTTTTAAAATGCCCACAAAGCATTTTTAGTGTGTTTTGGTGGTTTTTTAATGGTGTAGTGGTGGTGTTGCGAGTGGATGGCTCATCAGATCGAGTCTTGCCGTACTGGATCCCAGGGAAACAAAATGTAGAACCTCACATTTTACCTATGTTATAACTGTGCATTGCTGCTGAAATGCAAGTTCCCCATTTCCTCATGAACTTGATCCCTATCCCTCGTGTCAGATTCAGCAGTTGTATAGCCACATAGTTTTCCACTGGATAAGCTTATTCAGCTGACTCACTGTTTTGTTTTAGAGGGTTTAGTTTGCTCCTGGGTCAGCTCACTGAACCCACTCCCACTGCAGCTGCATGATCGTTAGTCTGATTAAAGGGAAGTAACAATATTATGTGGTTAAGGAATAGGGGAGCAGGAATGCTATTTGTGGTGACAGCTCACAGTTGCGTGGTATTAGATGTGAGCTGAAACTTGATTTTAGTGAAATAAACTGTTTGGGTTCTACCTGCACTATGGATTGAACTTTGAATGAATATATGATGAGATCTCAAAAGGGAACTAAAACTCTAGTCACATCTGGTTTTGTCCCAAACTCTGCTCAGCCTTACTCCACTTCTGTTTGACTTCAGGAAGGCTATGTTAGTTCTGGCTGCAGAGGGTAATGATTTTCAACCCTGAAAAACCTGATAGTTCAGTTTTTTCGTCAGCTGCAATAAACCTTTCCTTTTGTGAAGTACTAGTTAATGTTTTTTTACAAGCTTCCTAGTTAACGCAGTGTATAATTCAATCTGAGTATTTGTGGCAGGGGGTGACAAGGCTGCAGTTTGGTAGCTGCTGCTTTGCTGTTGTAGACACTGCTTTCACTGGACACTAGTCAGGAAACCTTGGGAGGGAAAATACAGAAGGCTCTACCTTTTCTGATTTTCTTTGTTGGTTGTCCCATTTTTGGGGAGGGGTGAACCCAAAGAAACAGGTAGGAAGAGGATATTTGCAATACTAATGGTTCTTTACCACTGAATGTAGCAGTGATGGAAGAAACAGTGAGTACATTGTGTATTGACTTGGCTAGTGTTTTCTTTTATAATAATGTTAATGAAGATAAGAGAGCGGAGGACTCAGAAATGGAGGTGTTCATTTACTCCTGTAGCAAGGGCAAGTAGTGTATGCATGGCTGTACAAGCATCAGGAACCACTTCTGAGCCACTGTGGTGTCCCTGTGCTTCTTAACCTGACATAATGAGGCAGTTCACTGTTCAGGACAACGTGTGGTGTGGTCAGTGATGGAAATACATTGTCACTTTTACTTTGGTAGCTTTGAGTGAGGGCTCACATAAGAGAAGCTTTTTCTATAACAGAGGGCAAGAACTGAGGTCCTTCCATCAAAGATGACAGGAGCATGTATTTTTTTTTTCCTTCAGGTCTCAGAATATCGCGACAGGCCAGAGCTTTTCTTAAAATATTCCTCAGCAGAGAAACAGCAGAAAGGTGCTGTTACCCCTTTCTCACAGGATCCCCATGATTGCTCCTTCTCAAAGAGAGTTGATACTTTCTATGTATTATATTTCAATGTGGACCAGTGCAGTCTTTTTTCCTTTATTTATACAGTTAGTCTAACTGAATCTCTATTACTCAGAGTTTCATTACAGTCAATGGTAAGTGCTGGTAACTAGTGCATCTTCATTTTTTTGCAAACATGGAGCTTATAATTACTTAGGACAGGGAGCAGGACTTAATATTCTTTTTGCATGTGGAAGTCCAACTGGTTACTGTCTAAAATGGTGGTGTTCTTGCAGAAGAAGTGGTGGTTTATCTTGCAGCAAAAGATCAGAGTAGTGACTTTGTAGGTGCTGATGTCTCAAACATAAGATCAAGTCCTCTGAATCTTCTTGGACATTCACTGCCTTTTGATTGTCTGGAATCACTCGGGACTCTTGTCTTCCGAGAGCAGCAGAGCTGGGTAGGCATTGCTAGCTAGGTTTTTAGCAATCTGAAGATCGCCATGGTTGTGTGAAAGACAGAGCTCTAGGTGGAAGCCAGTTAGGCTTCTCTGATTTTAGTGTGATTGTCTAACTTTTTTTTTTAGTACCAGGGAAAGTTGAATTTGGGGAGGTTTAGGTTCGCCCTTCAGAAATTTCTTTATGAATAAGGGCACTTTTTGCCTTTGAAGTTTGAATATTTATAAAGAGATGATGAGAGCAAATCTGCTGGATGTTTATTTGGTATAGTTGGCATATTTTGATTAAAGCTAGGATAATCAGTATATACCGAAATGGAAAATGTGTCTGTTAGGCAGTCACACTGACATAAAGCAAAGATAGGTATTGTAAGATTGAAGTTGTGGGGTTTTTTTTAATAATGTTAATGATATTATTTAAGTTTCATGATTGAAACCTGCTTTACTAGTGGAAAACATGCACTGTTCAGTCCCCCTTCCACGTCATGCTTTTGAGGGGATCTGAATACATGACCAGCCTTTGCCTAACTCCAATCACTTGAAGATGAGCACTTCTTTCTCTTCCAAAACAATTCTGTCCTGTCTTTTATTTGTAAGACCTGTTTGTATATTTCTTCCTTTATATAACATTTACTTAGGATTTAACAATCCTTGAAATGAACCTTTTTTGTGTGTGTGGTAATGAGGAAATTAATTGATTTCTGTAGATTGGGGTGTGTTCTTAGCTAATTATAGATTGACTTGGCAGAATAATTTCAACAACTGAGTGTCTTTTAAGACAGGTGACTAAGAGCATTCACTTGTTCATTCAGTATGCTTTGCTAACACAACTGGAAGCTATGTGTTAGTTAATGTTTGTGCTGGTACTCTGGCCACTACCAGGAATCCTCTTTTCTTGGTAAAACATGAGAGCATACAGGTAGTACAATTTCTCTGTCCTGTTGTGTTCTGCCAGTGATGCAGGTCTACTCTGGGCCATTAATATTCTTCCTATTTACTGTAGAGGACTGTAAGATGAGACATGAATCCTCCCAGGATCCGTAAGTTCAGGTTCAGTATTGTTGTCTTGGGGCAGTACAGACACTGAGTAATCAGCACTGCTCCTGAGGAACATCTGACTCTTGCAAATTCTTTTCCCCTTTCAAGCAGTAATAAAGGTGGTGAGATTCTTTAGGCTACAACACTTGAGGGAAATGCATTGCTTCCATGCTTTGCAGACACATTTTTTTTCCTTTTGCAGCTTTTCCTGATGCTCACATGCTATGACACTACTGTCATAGCAGAATTGTAGACTTGTCGTACATGCACAATAGTCATGCTATCTTGAGGAAGTGTCCTGCAGCCTTTTCCCAGCCTTGTCATTGTGAGAAATCCTTGACTGAGTAGCTTTGTGATTAGAGTACAAAAAAGCAGTCACACTTCTAAGGTATTCAGAGAGATTTCTGCACAGTGTTCTTTATAACAGCCTCTTGTCCAGAGAGTCAAGAAAATAACTTTCCTGAGACTGCCTCAGGAAGAGAATTGAAACTGTGAATGTCTTGTTCGGCTGGTGGAAGTGAATATTTAACTTCAGAAGGATTCTTGAAAGTCAGGTGGTATTGCAATGCATGTTCTGTCTGTGGAAGTTCAGTGACAGATTTTACTGTGTCTTGTGGGCCTTGCCACCCTGTCAAGTCAATTTGTATTCTGTGTATCTCTAGCTCTGACTTGTTTGATTCTAAAATGACTAGATTTCTTGCCGAAGGAACATTGAACACAAGATCAAAGAAAGCATTATGATAGCTTTAAAAACCTGCTTTTTGTGTTGATATGCACTCAGTTACTCTTTGATTTTTGCCTTCCTGTTTTACTTCTAAAATCCAGACCAAAACCTCAACTAAATGTGTGGAATAATACTTATGGTATAGAGATGTTGGGAGGGGATGGGATTTGGTCTCTTTAGGGAAGTTGGGTGTTGAGATACCAATACTTAGATACTACTTTTGGAAACCAAAATTGTTGCCATTCCATCAACAGTCTGGTGACGGTTTGTTATGTGATACTATGTCTGCTGTTGTGTAAGTCCTTGAACTAGACTTGCTGTACAGACAGAAACACTAAAACAAACAAAACCTTGACATTTGGGATTATTTTCTTCTTAAATGCCTCTGTTGCTTTCCATTTTTGTCTAATTATTTGCTTTATGAAGAAGTGCTGAAATTTGAATTCCTCAGTCCTTGAGAAGCTAAGCATACTCGAACAGTTTTCTTAACTACTGATCAAGGGTTTTGTTTAGATTGTGGGGTTTTTTTTGTTGTTTTTAAAGTAGAAGACAACCTTCCTCTGGAGGTACTAGATTACACCAGTGAAAAAAAGGTTTACAGGAATCTTGTGCTTTTTTATTGTGAAAGAAAGTATGACCACCTTCTTTACACAATAGTTTTGGGAAGTCCAGTCTCTTTAATGCTTTCTCCTCCTTTTTTGCTAGTGTTCTGAGGGTCTGCTTCATTTAATATATATCTATTTCTTCAAAATATAGCTGTTCTGGATGCTTACTAGAGTTGCAGTGTGTCTACAAGGTCAAGTTTTAACTGCTGATGAGGAGCTCTTTAACTGAGCCAGACAGACCTTGACATGGAAGCTGGAACTTCTGCTTGTCTGAATATTTTTTTTTGATCTTTATTAAACAGATTTTAATTAAGAGTTGTCTTCCAGTCTCAGATTTCTTTTCCTCATTTGATCTGTAGTTAAAATTAAGTTCATCAGTTTGTGATATCCTACTCATTGCTATGACAACAGCCTGCCAAACAGACTTTGATATGAGGAATTGAAGAGAATAAGAAGCTACTTTGCAAGGAAGTTCTTGTTCAGTCCAATCTTATTAATAATGCCCCACTCAATGCTCAAAATTGTAGTCGCTATGGTAAATTGAAGGCAGTGGCTATCTGCCTCTACCTTCTGCCAGTGGCTTTGGTACCCTAAAGAGTAGGTGTGATAGGGTGAGAAAACCTCAGCCCCACATGGTGAAGGCATGCCAGTGCTAGGGAGGTGAGATGTTTCCCTGGTCAGTGTACCATCAGCGTTGGAGCAGGGCCCATCAGCTGCTCCTTCTGTGTGCTGAGGCTGGGCTGGTTGCTGTGTCTGGACACTTCTTGTAGATAGTAGGAGCCAACTAAGGGGAGATAAAATAGCTTTACTTTGAAAGTTTTCTTTATATCAAGCTGCCAATTGTGCTTTTAAGAAGAGTGGATTGTGTCTGAAATGGTTTATAACATGCCTGTGTTGGCGTAATGGGACATATCAAACTGAGGGTGTGTTTCCACACTTGTCTGAAGCAAGTGCAAGTCCATACTGCTGCCAGGAAGAGGCTCTCACCTTCGCTGGTTTTCTGCTTCGGACCCGTTGCCAAATTGTGCTGCTCGTGGGCTGCATGGTCAGCAAGATGAGGACCTTCTTTAAAGATCCCATTATACCATTCTGATTGTTTGGCTTTGTTCCCTCCAGCAGGCTGATTTGCTGTGCTGCTTCATCCCTCAGGAGTGTTTCAAACATTTGTTGCCTGCCTTTTTCTTCAAGTATCCGTTCATCCTGGAAACCAAATGTGGCTTAAGCAGCTGTGACACAGAAGCACTGTAAAATACAGGCTAGGAAGAAAAGTCAGTACTCTTCAGGAAGCATAGGTTGCCTGGCTGTCAGAAGTGTAGGCTATAGTTCAACGTGTGCTCTACAAACAAATGGAAAACTGTGTGTGTACTGCTGTCACGTCCAAACCGTGGATTACTATGTTGTGTAGCTTTGGTGAAATTAGAGAAAATAGTCTTGAAATGTATGTCAGAATTTCTAGGTACCAGAATCTGTGTAAACATGATGTTAGTTCAGAAATGATGAACAAATTGAGACCCGATGGAGTTATAATTAACATGTTAAACCACAGTGAGCTGATTCCATACAGTCATGTTTGAAACTATTAGCTTGACTTTCAGAGAGGTTAGTGCTCTCTGTCATAGCCTCTGTTCAGGGCTTTTTTCCACTGCTCGTTGTGCTAGGTTCAAATTGTGATGGGATGACCAGTGCTTTAAAAAAAAAAAATGACAAAAACCCAACCAACCCAAAGGTCATTTATTAGTCTATATAAATTTCAGGTTTTGGATGTTGGCAGTCCAGTCAGCAAGGCTTGTAAAGTAGATTTTAACACAAAGAGCAAAAGTAATTTTTACTGCAAACTCAACTGCAGACTGTTCGTAATGTGTTTGAACTGTCAGGGGTCAGCCACAACCGGATAATCAGCGATGAAGTTGAACTTGCTGTTCAGAGCGTCTACACATCTACTTAATATTTTGCTTTCCGTAGAACATGTTGTCGCCACCTTGTATAATCTCCATTGTCACTGTATCGGGCTTTTAGGGTGTCAGGTACAGTGCTCTGAAGGCCTGTGTGTTCTGGAGCTTAGAAGACAACAAAGGTACAGAAGCTTGAGAGGCTAGAAGACAGATTGACTTTGGTGAATATGTTCATAAAGAGGGAGAAACAGTGTTCCAGTTCAGCTCATACTATAGTCAGTTGCTGATAAAGGCAGACCATTTCTTGTTAAATATGTAAGGGTTCATGGAAATACACTTTCTCCTCAGACTTTATTGAATGCTTAGCTAGCACATAAAGAAATTAAATTTCTGGGTTAAATTCTAGGCATCGAAATGGGACAACGGGCATTACAGAAATTGAAGGAGTGATACAGATGGAGCTGGAATTTCAGCTGAGTAGCAAGGAGTACGTTAACTGGAAAAACATGAGACTTGGATGTTGTCTGGAAGTACAGATGTAGACAGATCCCAATCAGCTGACAAAAATGCTTCTTATCCACTGCATTGTAAAGACTGCAATAAATCCAATAATAAAGCTGCTGTTTCAGGAGTCTTTGTATAGAGTTCATAGTAAAGGCAGGAAGTGTTCAAGGTACTGCATTTATGTATTTTCTGGATATTGAATCAGTACCCTGCCTTAACTCATACTCTTTTTTTTTTCCCCTTTCAGATTTTCTATTTTGTACATACGTTGTTTTGTATATACTGTATATGATGACTTCGGTGGGCAGTGAACGTACCCGGGGCACTCGGGACAAAATGCAGATTTCAACCACACAGCCGACACAACCACAGAAACAAGTAGTACAGGTATGTGATACTATATAGTCTTCTTGGAGTTGAAAGTGAGCATGTAATGATATGTGTTTTCTTCCCTAAGTCAGTAAAAACTGAGGAAAAGATGGGAAGAAAAATCACTTTTTATTTTGTTATTTGTATGTTTGTTATCTCATACTCAGTAGTCCAGCAGAGCATTAAGTTATTCCTGTATTCTTGTTCCTAAAGGACTTTGTGTTCTTCAGCAGCATTTCCCATCAGGGAGGAGTTCCATGTCTGTGCCTGTGTCAGGATTTCTGTCCTGTGACCTCGATGTCCTCAGATCTCAGCTCTTCCATATGCTAGGCTCCTGATGCTAGATTATTTCTGGTCAGTAGAGAAATTTGAGTGGGTGGGGAAAACTTTGTTAGGTGCAGGCTGTGTTCTACAGCATTATGCAGCATGTCCGCAAGTCGCAAAATTCTAAGCTTGTGCAGTGTCCTCACAAAGTGAAACGAAGATGGTCGTGGACTGCAATTATTTTGAATATCTGTGAGATTGAAATTAAGCTCTTGCCATATTGCCTTGATTCTCAGCAGCAAAGTAGTTAAGCACACAGTGCTTGTCTGGGTTACAGAGGGTGCAGAATGTCTGTGCTTCTGGCAACTCGTTATTCTCCTGTCAGGTATTTCTCAAAGTTGGACTCAATTCAAGAATTGCCTCGGTTCTCTTCTGACCCAGAGTGCATTTATCTAGAGATGCTCTCCTGCGAACTTGTCTTTTGTTGTTTTCTAGACTGATCTTTAACATGGGAGGGCTCTTGTTTTTCTGTTTTGTACAGTATTAATTATATGAGCTCAAGCCCTTATCTCCTTGTATTGCCATGCTTCGCATAGTGGTGATTCATGCTAATGTGTGGATTTAGAAAGTGACTTTCAACAGATAATTATTTTTTGTTTCATAACAAGTAAAGCTGCAGGAGTATGGCGAGCAAGTTGACAGAAGTGGTGGTTTCCCCTTTTTTGACAAGACAGGAGAGGATTACTCTGCCCAGTTTTGCGTTCCCTGGCACAAGCCAGGCATTGGCAGATGGGGACACAAACAGACATTGGAAGGTGGGAACCAGACCAGTGAAGAGCTGTGAAGGTGGTTGAGAGGCTGGAGCACAGGATGAATGAGTGGTGGCTGAGGGAAAAGGATTGGTTCAGCCCTAGGAAGGCAAGGCAAGGTCATATCTTCTATTCAGATACCTCATGAAAGTGTGTATAAAAGGTGAAACCATAGTCTTCTCAGACAATGGCACAAGTTGGACCACTGGAAATTCCAGCTGTTGAAAGGAGGAAAAAAAAAATTGTTTATCATGAACATGGTCACAGATTAGAGAGGCTGTAGGATCTCTCTTTGGCCCCAAGCAGTTCCTCTGATGGTACATCCTTTCAGTGGGAGGTTGCACTGAGTATCACTGAGGACCTCTCCAACCTATGGGATTCACTGATTTATTTTTTTTTTAAGCATTAAATCTTTTTCTGGCCTTTTTCTGCATTTTTGTCTGCTTATTCTACTTTCATAATAGATAATGGTTTGGTCAATTCAGTGGAAAAGATTATTATTTAATATACAGCAGTTATGTTTTAGTGCAGCATCACTGCAGTTGTCAGGTAGTCCTTCCTGCTTAGTCAGGCTTTACAGATTGACAGAAATGTGGGGGGATATTACTGTTTAATCACCACTGATTCATTTTTCTGAATGTAGCATGTTGTTTTCCCAAATGGAGATTTCATTGTTATAATATCACATTGATCATCGTTTAAGTTACTTAAGAAATTACATTGCAATTCTTTTGCATTGCTTCTGGATAGTAAATGTACCATTTTGTTATAAGATCTGGGCCTATTATTGTCACATAATTTTGTGTTCTGCACACTTCTGTTTTCTGGAAGTTCAAAGTTGTTAGTTAAAAATTTTGTTCGCTCTGTTATGCCACAGGGATAATACATCTTGTAAGGCTGAGTAAAGTTTTAGCTGTCTTAAGATTAATTATACTTTTTTATAGGATACTACAGTGTTACTTGTAACGATGATGCCTTAAAAATAAAGAACCACCACTCACTGGAAAAAATCCAAAACTTTTTGTGACACCAATTTGGTGTTTTTATAGTAAACACATCTTGTGGGTTTTTGTTGTGTTTTTCTTCTGAATCTTTAGTTCCATCTGGGTGTAATCCACTGGCATAAATATTGGTGATATTGCACCTACTTGTTTCTAAGCTTTCTGCTTACACAGGAAAACTGGAGATACTGTCACACATTTGATATTGGTAGAAGACAAAAATATACCAATCTTATAACGTGGACTTGAAAAAAAGTTGACATATGGAAAAAAATGAATCTTTATGGCTTCCTGTTCCTGGTCAAATATGCCATCATGTCTCTACAGAAATTACATCGACTGAATGTTTTTACTCTGGATATCTTTAAAGGAAATCTCTTCACTAGCTTAAAAGGTGCAGTGGGCCAGAGGAGGCTGAAATTAGAACGAGAAAATGGATCAACAAGCAGACCTTTTGATTTTGCTCTCTGCTGAGCTTTCAGCAGACACCAAGAGTGAACTCCTCTGCAGAGAGCACCACACTGATCCCGAGGCTTTTGTGGAGGGTGGCACCAGGGCTTCGGTGGGGAATTCCAGACCAGGCTCTCCTCTGTGTTACTGAGTGACGTAGGAAGCTGTCAGCATGACACTTCGAAAATGTGAAGTAGCACAGAGTATTTAACTCTGTTACAAACACTAATTGTCTTGGAACATTGCCTCTGAGCATAGCAAATGTCGCTTCCCTCAAGTAAGTGCGACAGCTGCAGTAACTTCTCAGAAAATAAGCAGCTGGTGATGTATGGTGGAGTAATTTTTAGACTCTTCTCAGCATTTACACTTGGCAACCTCCTCTAGAGCTTGTATTTGTGGTATTTGCTCCAAAAGCAAAGCAGTTTGAGGCTGACTAAGTCTGAACTTGTGAGGCACAGAATTTCATGTGGGTACCCTGCAAAGTAACACTTTGAAAGGTGAGATTCAGCCAACTGCCCAGGATAAATCCTTTCTGGCAAGAATTTCGGTTGAGGAGATGGTCCCCTTTCTCAGTGAAGTGCTCTGTAGCCCATCAACTCGCGTTTTGGATCCTGGCTCTCTTCAGTGTCAACCTTCTCTAGGATGAGATGGAAGTCTCTTCTGTTTGAACAGAAATCAAATTAGGTCCAGGATCATGTAGCACAGTTAGCTGTGGTGTTTTCATGAGAATGCAATTCACATGTACTGCAGATGCTACACTATGAAGAGTGGCCTGTATAATGAGACATTAGTGTTCTTGACTTGCTTTCTCTCTGGGGAAGCCATAGGCTATTGGGATTTATGGCACGCACTGCATCCATCTGTTTTAGTCTTTCAGCTTTTGGAGAAGTTGCCAGTGTGGATTTGTGCTCCAGAAACATTACAGAAGCACCAAATATTTCATCAATAGCAAGGTTGTTTAGCAGTTTTCAAAGACCAGTATTTGCTTATAAAGAAAATAAGTGCAGCTGTTCATGGGCAAAATCTTGAGGCATGACTCAGTCTCTTTTTAGCTGCTTATAAGACTACAGAGTCAGGTGGTTGTTGGGAGAGCTGTGGAAGGTGATGTGAGCAGTAATCATCAGAGATGTGGTTAATTTAGAAATACTGTTGCCAGTTTGTTATGATAAAACTCTAACTCTGGAGTGGTAAATACTGAATAAAGGTAATAGCATCAAAGTGTAGACTTCTGTGATAAATTGCATTTATTATATGGTTGTCTTGTCTATGTGGTGACCTTTAAGTGTAGTTCAAACACATTAGAACATGTTGAAATTGTTTCTGTCCCAGCTAACTTTTTAACTATAAAATGGGCATAGAGGAGATCTTAATCCCTTCCCCATAGCACCTCTGTGCTTGTGTATGTTCTTTTTAAGAATCTGGAGAAAAAATAGTTATGCTAGGAAATACTTTTAAAAAATATATTTTGTACTTTATTGAATGTTTGCATTTTTCAGGCAACAGCAGAACAGATTCGCCTTGCTCAGATGATCTACGATAAGAACGATGCAGATTTTGAAGACAAAGTGAAACAAGTATGTTTCTTATGGTCAGAATTTTTATGCCTTACAGTAAGGTGCTCCAAAGCTGAGTTACATTTTGGAGCTAGAGCGTCTGTTTCTGGTTTAGATGAAACTTTTTTCAGAAGGACGTAAGTTTAACTCGGAAAAGAGGCTATTATTGCACTGTAAAGTCTGTTTACCACACAAAACATTCTGTGGTAATATAGCTGTGGCTGTATAGTTACATTGGTATTTTCCTTTGCAGACAAGCTTTTAAGCCAGAACTCATCTATGCTCATGTCTCTTCCAGACTGTATGTCTCTATTATGGTCCTGATACTTAATGATTGTCAGAATAAAGAGTGCATTCAGCTTGTCCATATGTATGTGCACATGGGAAAAATGTCACCTGTGTAAACTGAGTTTTATAATATCTTGGCTGTTTTTCAGGAAAAGTAAAAACCTAATCGTATCTTAAAGGCGACTTGAAGTGTTATTTTAAAAAAAATAAATAATCTGACCTCCCAGATCTGTGTATGTATTAATGATAGAATTATACCGTGAAAATGAAATCTCACACCATTTCCTCTACCATGCTGAGTTTTGGGTGTAAATGCTCAAACTTTCATTACCTGATTCCAGCTGAGACTGTTGATTTGAGCAGTACTGAGGATCCAGGTCCCAATTCTGCTGTGGGTGTTGGTGATTTTGTCCTAGTGAACACATCATTGCAACTTGTGAAGAGCCTAGGAGTATACCCAGAAGGAGAGAAGATTTAGTGTCGATGCATTAATGCAATGGAGGAGCAGATTTCTTGATTTCTCTTCCTTTCGTAAAACTTCCTCTGAAGCATTGTTAAGTGCTCTTTGTTTATTTTTTATAAACATATAAGTAATGTTTTTTTATAAACATAAAATAGTTTTTTGTATAAAAGAATAAAAGTTTTTTCTTGTTACAAACTTGTTCTGTTTCTGTGCCAGAAGTGAAGTCTTGTACTTCCTGGAGCCAAAGGACCCTCATAATAGTCCTGTAGCTCTGCTGTTGGAAAGAATAAGAATTAGGTTCTACATAGGAAATCTCCAATATTTTATATTGTGCATATATATTTTCAGCTCATGTAGTTTTTTTTCTTTGGGTGAAGTTGCTGGATATCTCATGACAGACTGTGATTATTTCTATGCCATGCTACTCAGGATGTGCACAGCAGGTCCATGGAGCATAATTCAGCATTAGGTCTCTTTAAGCAGCCATTGCTTATGCCTTTTGTGTGGCCTTATGCTGAAATGGATTGAGGGAGCTGATTTGGCTGAAAAATAACCATTTTCTTAGTCTGGATGTTTCTCCAGATGCATCTGCCATGGCTTGCCTGTTGTCTGTTCTCACACAGTAGGATAAAGAAAGGGGAATTTCATGGGGAGGGAGAGAGGATGATACTGGAGCTATCCTGGTCTTCTACATCTTTACCCTCATATACTGCTGTCTCTGGAGTGACAGCATTTGCCGCAAGCAGAAAGGAAAAAAGGTGTGAAAGTGTGTTTTCATGATTACCATTTAATTTGTGTTTCATCCTATCTCTTGTCTGAATCTCAAGCAGATCTGTAAAATGTGGATACCTTTATTTAGGATTTTAGTTAGCTCTGGCACGGTAGCTATGCACTTTCTTGGGAGAGTTAGTGGTACTAACTCTAATTTTCTTATGATGATAATTTAGATGCTTTAACATGTCTGACTTTTACTGCCAGCTTATGGAAGTGACGGGGAAAAACCAGGATGAGTGCATAGTGGCACTACATGATTGTAATGGGGACGTGAACAGAGCAATCAACATACTGCTGGAAGGAAGTTCAGACACGGTAAGGTTTTACTTTCATATCTAACAGCTCTTTGTTTGCTGCATCTTTCTACTTCTGAGAAGTGATTGGGAAAGTAGAATTTTGGAAGCTGTCAATTTCCATGCCTCCATTAAAGTTGTTTTGAAGGAGATGGGGACCAGGGCAGTGTCTTTACTGCATGTATACCTTAGAGTAGGATGAACCCTGAAAACGTTGAGGCTGTTGAACTGGTCCTCCAGCTTTCACTTACATACAGCAATTTCAACTCTGCAGCAGAAGTCAGTGCTCTGTCAGACAAGGGCCTGGGTTTTGCTGCACTGTTTCTAATTACTCTGTAGCACCACCACAACTCTGAGACCTGAGACTGTTTGCCACAAAGGGCCATCTTTATAAACTTAAAGGGCAGGTAAGTATTCTAAGTTGTCCGACTTCTGTAGGCATGTGTTGCCAGTATTGAAGTTGGAGGAGCTTTCCACATCTGAAAGTTACATTGACAACACTACTAATGGCAGAAGAGGATACAGCGAAATAGTTGCTCCTTTCACTGTGTTGCTTATTTGCATGACTTCATTGAAAAACAGAAAGAGGAGACCAACCAATGTGTATGTAACAACAAATAATGTTGCTTATAATGTCTTGCTGTCGTTGACGTTTTTGCTGGAGGCACTTCTTACAGCTTATCCAAGGCAGTAAATAGATTCCGTCTCATCTGAATTGGGAAAGAGATCTGGGCATCCTTCATGCTGAACGTACAGTATTTCCTGTGATTTGTCAGCATGTATACCCTGGCTCGTTGTTAATGAGGAAACTCGCCCCCACACAACCCTACCCTGCATCTAGGCCACGTGCTGTTCTGACTGAGGGGACATCCTATTCTCTCCCCCTTTAATTTATAAGGGCAGAGGTCATCTAAACCATGCTAAGAATGTAATACTGAATGAGATAGAAAATTGGAAGTAGAAGAGAGCATTTCACCTTGATTATATCTGTATTGGTATTCTCTTGTACTTCTCTTATTTGCTATTTTCTAGTTGAAGATAGTTTTCTGGTTGATAGAGAACACTAAATGCTTTCTGACTTTAGCAGATTGTGACAGGAAATAATGACATAGAAGAAACTTTCAGAACTCCTCAGTTAGAAGCAACATATCCATATGTTCTGCTCTTTCGACAAGTCCCTCTGAACCCACTACCCTTCGGTATTAAAAATGCAACTTGGAAACAAATACAGAGAACTTAAAGGGCTCAAGGAGAAAGGAGTATTAATTGAAGGGCATGGAGAAATTTATTCTTTATAGAAGTTTGTGGGCCTCCAACTTGAAGGGTTTCTTTTCAGGCCAGTGTAGTACAGACAGTTTAGCTGTGGATTTGATGTAGAGTTGGGAACAGAGGTACTACTAGTTCTGAATGCAAATTGCCAAATCTCTTTTTCTAGTTTCACTCTGTTTTGCACTAAAAGTTTTTTTTACCTCATTTAGAAGAAGATGTGCCTATCCAGTTTGAGGAATTAGAAAAGTAGGAGTGATAGCTAGAATGTCTATTTATGATATCTTTAGTATTGTGCTGGGTTTTTTGTTTGGTTTTTTAATGCTGTGATATTTCAGGCTTTATGTTGTGTGACTTGGTCTTTATGAAGACTTTTCACTTGCAACTGCTGTGACAGTCTAGCTTTGAGTAACAGAGGCTTGTGGATGAGAGTAGAAGAGGGCATGTTTCTTTGCCCAAGACTTCTATTCGTTTAACTTCCTGCAGGTGTAAGACCCATTTTATACCTGACCATGTTTTATTTCCTAAACCTCTGAAGATAGAACAAAGGGAACCTCTCAGATTACTTTTCTTTCCATCTAAGATCAGGCCAGCAAGAAGGCTTTTGTTACAATATTTTCGTAGGTGAGGCCCACAACTGTCATTTGGATTGCCTCAGGCATCCTCAGCTGAAACTGTAATCTGTTAGCTCCCTTACAAAAAACAACAGCTTTGATAGTCTGTGATGGATTCCCATGCAGAGAGGTAGCACCATCCTCTGTCTTAAACAACATGCCCGACTTCTTAAGGCTTTCCTCAAAGTTCTGTTGTGGGAAAGCATGGATCTGATGCTTGCATAGTCATCCTTTTACTGATCCTTCCCAAGTCATGTAAAACCTTACTAAGGAGACGCTGCTTCCTCTTCAGCTTTTGCGGATCATCTAGTTTTGGCTAGTTCTTAAAATGATGTAATATCTTTTGGCACCATGCCCACCAGTGACAGTAGTGCATTCTGAACTCTACAGGCTTGGTTCTTCTCTTACCAGTGCAGTTATTTTTTTTCCTGTGGAGTGACTCTAGGAATGTTTTAGTGTGTAATGCAGTTACACAAGACTATGGCAGGTGAAGCTGTATGGTAGTTACTGGAGGAAACAGTTTTCGTCGCACAAGTAACATGGTGTTGCTCAAACATGTAGTTTCTAATCCACGCTGTCTGCACTTCACCTAAGTTGGTTTATGGTGGTGGCCGTCTATGCCGGAGGTGAAACTGAATTTCAGTCGTCTTTCTGACCTATACTATGTCAAAAAATAAGAGTGAGTAACTGTTTTCTTAGTACCTATTCCTCAAAGGAGACACCAAAACATTGAGTTTATACTTGTAAAAAGCTTTTTCACCTACTCTTTCTCAGTTGTGTTAAGTTTTCTCAATTCTAGACAACTTGGACTAGCTGGTCTTTGCCTACCTCATGAAAGCTGCTGAGTTGCTGTTGTCTGAACTGCGAAGACATAGGATGGGACCTAAAAGTACTGATAGCTAACCTTTTTTATTCGATGAGGGTGCCTGTCAGAAGCCGTGGCTTTTTGTAGTGCTTCACAGTTGATGGCACCTTATTTGCATATGCACATTTCCTGCCTAAATACCTTACCTAGACTATGAGTTCTTGGAGATGGGGACATGTAGAAATGTATCTGCCATCTTAATGGTTTGCAATAATACCTTTCTTCTTTGCTTTGCAACTATGGCTCAATAGATTAACTATGCAGTTGCATAATACATCTGTTGCTATGCGATTCTTAGAAAGGGTTTTAGTCATTTTGTTTTCAACTCCTATGGAGCCAATATGATCCCTGAATTTATTTTAAAGATGGAGTTTAATACTCAAGCTGAAGCCTGATGTTTGGACCTCAGTCCTTTGTCTTGTTTAGACATGATTTTCTCTGTATTTTGCCATAGTTTTTCCTGTATTTTGCTGTGCGTGGTGATGTGTGGCTCTTAAGAGTGGATGGTGCGTCTTATGGCTCCAGTTTTCCCAAGCCGCTGTTCTGCCAATCTGTCTGTTGTGCTTGAATGTTAGTATGTCTGGATAATGTTTTTTGGGGTCATGGGGTTTTTTTGTTGGTTTGTTGGGGTTTTTTTGTTCCCTTAGGCCACATACTTATTTTCATCAGTCTCCTGTTCAATGATGCTTATAAGCATTTTTTTTGTTTTCTCCAGAAAACGAGATAGCTCTGTGCATGCTCCCTTGCTACATTTATGGAAGTAGTTGAGAGGAAAACTGTTGCTTGCTTCACATGTTTTCTGTACTGTGTTGTATCTAGGCTTCCTTGAACTAGTGAAAGTCCATTATAGCGAGAAATATTTGGGATTCTTGCGTTCCATAAGAAAAATCCAACTTCTAGAATTTGTTTCTTTCTCATGTCTTACAAATGGCAACAAAGGCTGCATTTTTGGGATCAGTGTAGTTTGCAAGTTTGTGAGGTTATGCAAATAATTGTTTTTTTCCATGAACTGGAGGGGTGTGAAGTGGAAATATGTCTTGAGAGTTTTTTCTTCCTTTTGACTTTTGTATCTAATTCTATTCCACTCAAACAGACTTCTTGGGAGACTGTAGGGGGAAAGAAGAAAAGCCTTGGAAAGGAATGTTCAGAAAACAAAGAGAACAGAGAAAAACGAGGGGACAGAGAAGTGAGTCGAGGACGGGGAAGTTCCAACAGACGGGGAAGAGGAGGCAGCCGTGGCCGAGAGTGTACGTATAGGGGTTTGTAAAGATTCAGACACTTTTCCTGCAGCTGAAACTGAGTTGGAAGTGAATGCTTAATGGAGTAAAGCCTGTCTGAGCTATAGCTCAGCACTGAAGGGTTCGTAACCTGTTTGTGCGATGGGTATGCTTCATTTGTCTGTGTCACTTGGCTTTGGGATAGTCTGTGCTGGTTCAGAGACACCCAATTTAATTTAAATTTCTGTCCTTTTTTGATTAATTAATCTTCTTGTACAAGTTGCTGTTCTTTATTTAAGTTTTGGAATGAGTCTTTGTAGGACTGCTTGAGAGCGAGTATGTCGCTGCACAGCTGATGCACTTCTTTGTTTCTTTTAATGAAAAAATTATGCAGACTCCATCTCCTTTTATTAGTGGGAGAACCTGAAGATGTTCTCATCTTCTCATAAGGGGAATGAAAAGACTGGGATCATTATTAATCTCTAGCATATATTACTCACATAAGCCACCCAAAGGTGAGTTTCTGCAACAGAAAAAATTCTTTGTAAGTGGAAACGTTTAAAAATCTGCTACAGTTTATACAGATGCAATAATACATTGTACAAAAGCAAACCATGTTTCCAAGTTGGGGTATGGTCACATTAGATCACCATTGGATACATGTCACTCTTTGTAAGTTTTATCAACAGTATCAAAGCTGTGTATGTTACCTGTAAGGGCAATGCATAGCACTGATGAGCAGGGAAACTGAAATGAAAAAAAAGTTTAAATTTTCACTTAAAAACAGGAAAAATGTTTATATTAGCCGACTTTTCTAATTAATTATTGGAATATATTCAAATATTGTGCAAATGAAGACATTGTGAATCTTTGTAAAACAGAGTAATGTCAAGATAGGAAAAAATATTAATAAGACTTGCAGCCATGCAGTTGAAATTGGATCCATCAAAATGATGCTAGGTGCTGCTTGTCTCTTTCTGTAAACTGGAGGTAAAGATTTTTCAGATGATTACCAAATCTTTATGTCCAAGCATTAATGTTTTTTGTTGCTGTTATTAGGAGAAGTTGTGCATTACAAAATCTCAGCAGTGTTTTAAGTGTCCAGTTTTTTTTTTTCTTTCTTCAAGGAGCCAGCCATCATTCAGAGTACCTTCTCAGGAGTTTTTCACAAAATAGTTAAGCTACAGTGCTTTTCTAATGCCTCACCTTCACCCAGTCATCATTCTTCTGTTTCAAATACAGAGGACAGTTCTTTTAAGTTTCTGTGGTTGTACAGGGATGTGGTGTGGGCAGACAGGAGAAGAGTTGGTGTTCTTGGTTATCCCTTATTCCATCATTATTTCCACCCAGCACATTATCAAAGTAGTACAGCATGAGGAAGCTTTATTTCCCATCTTGTTAAATAGATGAGGCCATAATTAATTTAGTAGTGCAAGCTGCACTTTGTCTTTTTCAAAAAACAGAAGTGTGTCTACTGAGGGATGTTTCCCTCTTACTAGATATTTTGCCTCATAATTGTTGAGTGCAAAGTAAACATAACTTGCTTGTAGCTAGGCCTCTGAAGAAGAGGAGTGACAGATCTGTTGACCAGGCCACTGTAAAATTTTACCTTTTCATTTGGGGTTCAGGTTAAGTGGATGACAATATTGTCTCATGTATGAGTCTCTGAAGCTTCTCTTAAGCTATCCTCTCCCCACAGTTAGAGCTGAAGAGAATGGAGTGGACAACAATCAAGGAGACAGGCCTTCAGACCGTGGGAAACGTGGCCGTGGGAGAGGTGAGATGGTGGCACTGGTCTGGGACTGGCAGTGATTTCATGTCCTGAAATGGGACTCTCCCATTTGTTTTTTTAAACACTAAGCATTTGTTAGTAATTCTGGATTCCATAAGCACTTCAACCACCTTAATTTAGGTTCAGCCCTCCTCTTACCCCTGGTCATGTCTTGGTCTCAGAACAACTTAAAAGAATTGACACAAATTACTCTTATGGTAATTTCCTGTGTAGCAGGCTGGTGTGCTCTGGCTATGGAGAGCTGTTTTCCCAGATCAGCTCATGCCAGCCTCCTGCTCCTCAGGATGTACCTTGGCAGCAGGAGAGTACAAGATTCCATCTGTAGGGCTCTCGGGGAGGGATTTGAGGTGTACTTGTGCTGTTTCTTTGGGATGGATTCAGTTGTCAGTCTTCCCTTCTGTTTTTGGTAGCCAATCAGAGAAAGCATAAGCCACCTTGGAGGGTTTATTGTAACAGAAGACATTTGGCATAGAAGAGTTGATGAGAAGTGTGGGAAAAGAATACTGTGGAGTCTTAGGTGCAGCTCTGATCTTACCCTGTAAAAGAGATGGAAAATATGTTGATAAAGGATTTGATGTGGAATCAAGGGATGTGTAGGTGTTTTGGATTTTCACAGTGGAACATTGAGTGGAAAGGGGCTTGTTTTTTCTTAGAGGAGTAGAAGTGAAAATGAGTAACCCTCGTACAGCGCAGATTGTGTGGGGAAGTGGGTTATTAAATGAATTAAACTGATCAAGTGCACAGCTGAGCTAGTATACTTAATAAGTAATGTCTGACTTGTAAAAAACTCTGCCTTCGAAGGACTCTTCTCCCTGGAATATCCAATAATGAGGCATTCAAAGACAAGTATATCCAACTTCGTTGTTTTCAGATCTGCATCCTGAAGTAGCAGAAGGATATAAAAGCATATAGCTTCCATAAGGTTGCGAGAATGACTCAGTTGTACCTGTGGATGAGCAAATACCAAATGGTGTGTGCAGAGAGGTAGCTTTGCAGGGGAGAGTGCGGTACAGTTAACAGCTACAGGTTTTTGATGTCTTAGCACTGTTAATAAATGGAATGTAGGTCTTTCAGTATTTGTTTTATAAAATAATAGTTTATACTGAAATATAAGTTTCACTTCCTACCTTTAGAGGTTAATTCCAAATGCAGTTTCTTTTTTGCTTTGTAAACTTATGAATAGTATGCTGCTTTTGTTGTCAGCACTGTAGCTCTCTAAATGAATATATGTCTCAAGCCAAAGCTTGATCACTAGATCAGATTGACGTATCTGACTGAAAATTCAAGCAATTTCTGTTCACTGGCTTAGTGTACATAGTCTTACTCTCTACCAAATATTTTGGACTGTATGTTCATGTGAGTAAAGTATCTTAATGAAGTGTTCTCAACAGTCTGTGATAAACCCGTTGAACAGCTTCAGGGTCGTTATATTAGAAGTGTGTGTATTCTGTGGCATGAAATACTAATTAAATTTCATAATGCAAGCCCTCGTATAAAACTGTGTAATTCACTTCTCAGTATTTTAGGGATGCATGACCTTCTTTCTTTGGATATTGGTAGAAATAATAAAAAAAGCTTTGTTTCATTCAGTAGTCTTTCTTTTCTGTTATACAGAATAGTCAAATGTGGGATTAAGCACTTCAGATGAATGTGAATAGATTGTTGGTAGTCACCGCAGAACCCTCTTTTTAGAAATGTTTCATGCAGGGTGTGTGCGTGTGTAGGAATCTAGGCATTGGATACAAAATTAGGGATCAGCTAATACGAGCAACGTGCTATCTTGCTATTTTAAGCTACGTTCTCAGGCCGGAGTTATTTTATTGGCTGCTTTCTAGGGGAAGGTTTGCTGGGCCATTGTATTACTGCTTCACTGTAGAACAATCTAATTTAAAGAAATGATATGAAGGACATGTAGTGATAGGACAAGGGGTAGTGGCCTTAAGCTGAAGGAGAGTGGCTTTAGATTAGATACTATGAAGAAATTCTTTAGGAGGGTGGTGAGACACTGGAACATGTTGCTCAGAGAAGCTGTGGATGCCCTGTCATTGGAAGTGTTCAAGGCCAGGTTGGATGGGGCTTTGGGCAACCTGGTCTAGTGTAGGGTGTCCCTGCCCATGGCAGGGGGGTTGGAACTAGACGTGCTTTGAATGTCTAACCCAAACCATTCTGTGATTCTGTGATGTCATTGTCACTGGGGTGATAATGTGCTGTTTACTGAGGGGGGAAAAACCCTGATACTGAGTATTTCAGCCTTGGTACTTTAGGCACTGTCTGTTGTGCAGTAGAAGTAGAATCATAGAATATCCTGAGTTGGGAGACCCATAAGGATCATAGAGTCCAACTCCTGGCCCCACACAGGCCCAGCCCCTTCACAGCAGATGACTGAGAGCGTTGGCCAGACGCTGCTTGAACTCAGCCCAGCTCAGGGTGGTGACCACTGCCCTGGGGAGCCTGTTCCAGGGCCCCACCATCCTCAGGGTGAAGAACCTTTTCCTGATCTCCAGCCTAACCCTCCCCTGGGGCAGCTCCAGGCCATTCCTTCAGGTTCTATCGCTGGTCACCAGAGGGAGGAGATCAGCGCCTGCCCCTTTGCTCCCCCTCGGGAGGAAGCTGTAGG
This sequence comes from Psophia crepitans, assembly GCA_013399095.1. Lineage (NCBI taxonomy): Eukaryota > Metazoa > Chordata > Aves > Gruiformes > Psophiidae > Psophia > Psophia crepitans. Next base: position 198,612 of record VWZZ01002633.1, read on the forward strand.
CCGCCATGAGCTCTGCCCTCAGCCTCCTCTTCTCCAGGCTGAACAAACCCAGGGCCTTCAGCCTCTCCTTATACATCTTCCCCTCTAGACTCTTCACCATCTTTGTTACCTTCCTTTAGACACTCTCCAATAGCTTTATGTCTTTCTTGTGCTGTGGCACCCAAAACTGCACCCGGTACTCGAGGTCAGGTCGCACCATCGCAGTGTAGAGTGGGACAGTCCCGTCCCTAGACCTGCTGGCAATGCCGTGCTTGATGCACGCCTGACAGGAGCTCCAGCCTGTCAGTGAAGCAGCACAGACACAGCAGCGGTGCCCTGGCCATCGGCCAGCCCAGGCACATCCCCATGGCTGTTATCAAACTGTTCCCAGGCACAGCGCAGGCAGAAGATAAGCAGTGCGGCAG
>VWZZ01002633.1:199568-211786 GCA_013399095.1 Psophia crepitans
CCCCCAGCCCCTTACAAACCGAGCATGACGCCATATGGTATGGAATGTCCCTTTGGTCACTGGGGTCAGCTGCCCTGTCTGTCCCCTCCCAACTCCCCGCACACCCCCAGCCATCCCGCCGGCGGGGCGGTGCGAGAAGCAGCAAAGGCCTTGGCTCTGTGTGAGCATCGCTCAGCAACAGCAAAAACATCTCTGCACTGTCAGCGCTGCTTCCAGCACAAACCCAAACCACAGCCCCATGCTGGCTGCTGGGAAGGAAATTAACTCTCTCTCAGCTGAAACCAGGACACTAAGGAAGTCTGAGCCACAAATGGTTGAAGACCAGGAGAGTGTCCAGAGAAACTGCACTGTGGTTTCAGTTCTTGTGTTCTTACCTAGACAGCTAATTGACCATAGCTGATACTGGAATAGCAGGTAGATGAACTTTTCGACTTGATTCAACGTAGAAATTGTTACAGATTCATGTGTAGCAATTCTTCTGGTTTGCACAGTGAAAATGGATTTACTGCTTTTACTTCTGTTCCTCTATGCTCCATGAATGTGGATGCTGACAGGAAAATTTTTTCTAGCAAAACAGGGGTACAAATGAAAAGGAAAAACATTATGTTTTAATTTTGGGCAGCTTGACAAGGAGCCTTTCAAACTCTTGTTTTTTCTGCTGGCTCCGTAAGAAAGCAAAGCAGCTTACCCATTTTGTAAATAACTGACTATAGTCTAGCTTGTATTCTTGATCTCTTTTTTTAAAACTTTTTTAAGATAAGTATGTTATCCTTGAAAAATTTGTGCTTCTGTAATAGAATTGCATGTCTAAACATTTTCTTGTTTTATGAAACTTAGTATAGTTGGCACAGCATATGTTTTTCAATTCCTTTGCCAGAGCTGTTAAGGATGTTGGTTTTTCTAAAACATGAATGTAGAGCAGACTTTTTGGAGGTCACAGTCTGTTTAGTTTTGCTGCAGGTGGTTCTGCATTGGTTAATAAGCTCTTTGTGTCACATAAAGTTGTTTGGGTTTGGTTTTTTTTTTTTTGAGATTAACTATAACAGCGTTAGCATGTTATTTATTTTCTTGTAAACTTAACTTTAGAGTTGAAAGTTTTTCTGCATATGCTTCTAAAGATGGTTACTAGACTACATGCAGTATATAAAACTGATCTTGTATTATGAACTATAACTTCAGTGTTTGTTTTGGTAGTAGGGAATACCTAGAATACAAACTTTCTAGACTTAGACTCCTTATCTCCTCGTAAGGCTTAACCCTCTGTCGCCGTGGTGTCTGCTGGGGAGATGGCTGGCTCTGCGTTCCCAGAGCAAAGACCAGGGCTGTTCAGTTACTGCACAGTTCAAGATAAGCACCAAGCCAGGCTGCTGCCTGCCCTTCCGGTCTGCATTTTCTTTTCCTTTCAGCTGTTCTGAGGCCTCTTTCTCAACCTTAAAGTGTTCTCATCCAGTTCAAACTTGTCAGTGTGAAAATCTGAGCTTTGAAATAAAGCACCTGTGCTGCAGTGGAAGGATTTAGGTCTGCAAGCTCGCTAACTGGATTTCCTTCAGACTAGGCTGTTAATGGAATAGACCTGTCCGAGTAGTGGTACTACATGCTTTTCTTGTGCTCTGTTCTGGGTTTCAACTGGGATGGAGTTAATTTCCACAAGAAGCTGGGAGGGGACACAGCCAGGACAGCTGACCCAAACTGCCGAAGGGATTTTCCACAACATCATGCTCAGTATATAAGGGGGAACTGGCCAGGGAGGATGGGTCAGGGACAGGCTGGGCATCAGGTTCCAGGCAGTGAGCAAATCGCATTGTGTATCACCTGCTTTGTATAGTATTTTATTAGTATTATTGTTAGTTCCCTCTCCCTTTGCTTTTTTAGTAAACTGTCCTTATCCCAGCCCACGAGTTTTCTTCCTATTCTTCTCCCCGTCACACTGGAGAGGTTGTGAAGGGGTGAGCCGGTGACCATGTGGTGCTTCAATCCTGGCTGGGGCTGAACCATGATGTGCTCCCATGTTGTGTGCGTTTGTTTTGAGGGAAGAAATGTCAATGAGGTGAATGATTCTTTCCATACATGGACAGTACCGGGGTGAAGACTAGATAGTGCAGTTATGTGTGTAATTCCCAGTGGGTTTTACTGGTAACAGAAAATCTCACCACCTGCCTGGGTGTAAGTGTTGAATTCTTTAGAAATGATTCCAGAAAAGAAAAATGGAAATTGAGTAAGGGATGGCTAATACGAGCTTAGTCAACCAAGGGAGATGTGCTGGAGAGCAGAAAAAATCCTCCAACTGCCCACCGTTGAAGAGTTACAATGTTAAAGGAATCAAAAATGTGTTTTAAACAGTTGGTCATTTTAAATGTTGGGTAGAGATAGGAACAGCAATATTGATTAGAATCAGCTTTAAACAAAGTTCCGCCGTTCTGTTTTCCTGGAACAGAAATAAGTATTTGATGCTGCAGGCTGTTGTTTGTAGTTCCAACTGTAAAAAAGTGTGTAGAAATGTGAGGTTTTATATTAGGCAGGGCAGTAATTTTGTTCTTTGCGTGATGCCTCTTTTGGTTTTGTGCTCAACATGCTGATTGATTGTAAGAAAATGTATTCCTTAAGACTCACTAGAACATTTAGTGAGCTACTGCCAAGTCACTTGTTGCCTTTTTGTGGGTAGGTAAACATAATGATTGTAAATTACCACAGAAAAAAACCACTTTTCTGTCAGTGTCCGTGGTTGTGATCTAAGCCATATATACACATCTTTTTAAAGTAGTGTTAAAGCTATACTTTTTATGTTAACAGCCATAAACTGGCATTACTGCTGGGAGCAATTAGTCGTGTCTGGCTTCTGGTGGATTTAAACTGTATTAGAGGATTGATCTAAGTTTAAGACTAACCAAGCCACAAAAGAAAACGGGGGGCAGGCAGCATGGTAGCTGGGGACAACAGGGTTTTTTTGGTGACTTATCTTGCTGTAGTTGTCCTGGTTTCAGCTGGGATAGAGTGAATTTTCCTCCTAGCAGCTGCCATAGTGCTGCATTTTGGATTTAGGATGGGTATAATGTTGCTCACGCACTGACATTTAATTGTTCCTGAGCAGTGCTTATGCTAGGTCAGGGGCTCTTCAGCTTCTCCTACTGCCTCGCCAGCGAGTAGGGTGGGGGTGCCTGAGAAGCCGGGAGGGGACACAGCTGGGACAGCTGACCCCAGCTGGCCAGAGGGATATATTCCATACCATATGGCGTCATGCTGAACAAAAAAAAAAAAGCCGGGAGTGAGCTGGCCCTGGGGCAGGGTTGTGTCAATGGCCATTGCTTGGGAACTGGCTGGGCATTGGTCAGAAGATGAATGATAGAATGGCTTGGGTTGGAAGGGACCTTAAACATCACCTGGTTCCAACCCCCCTGCCATGGGCAGGGATGCCACCCACGAGATCAGGTTGACCAGGGCCCCATCCAACGTGGCCTTGAACAATTCCAGGGAGGGGACAGCCACAGCTTCTCTGGGCACCCTGTGCCAGGGCCTCAGCACCCTCACAGGGAAGAATTTCTTCCTAACATCTGATCTAAATCTTCCCTCATTTAGTTTAAACCTATTGCCCCTTGTCCTGTCATTATCTACCCGAGTAGAGTCCCTCTCCCTCCTTTTTGTAAGACCCCTTAAGGTATTGAAAGGCTACAGTGAGGTCACCCCAGAGCCTTTTCTTCTCCAGACTCAACAAGCCGAACTCTCAGCCTGTCCTTACAGGAGGAGTGCTCCTCTCCTATGGAGGTGGTGGACAATTGCGTTGTGCATCACTTGTTTGTATATTATTATTACTATAATATTTTCCCTTCCTTTTCTGTCCTATTAAACTGACTTCATCTCAACCTGTGAGGTTTTTTTTTTTCCTCCATTCCGCTGGCAGGGGGCAGTGAGTGAACAGCTGTGTACTGTTTAGCTGCCTGCCAGCGTAAACCAGAACACTAGTGTTCTGGTGTTTAACAGGTAGGGAGCTGTTTCAGATTGCTGACCTTCTGACAGAATCTTTTGTACTCGCTCACTGGTATGTTGAAAACTGTCAGTGCAGGAAAGAGCAGAGCTTGTGATCACTGGTGAAGAAAGCCTCGGTTGTAGTAGATCTGATTTAAATGGGTTTAAGTTACGGTGGGATTGCGTGCCTAGAATTTATGTCCCTGCTCTGAATTGCAGTGTGAAGCCTCATTTGCTCAGTGAACTTTTAGTCACTTAAAAAGGATCAAACATTTGCAGGTCATAGAATCATTGAGGTTGGAAGAGACCTCCAGGATCATCTAGGCCAACGATCCCCCCACCACCTATTACCCACTAAACCATGTCCCTAAGTACCACATCCAACCTTTCCTTAAACACCCGCAGGGACGGTGACTCCACCACCTCCCTGGGCAACCCCTTCCAATGCCCGACCACCCTTTCCCAGAAGAAATTTCTCCTCAGCTCCAACTGGCACAACTTGCAGCCGTTCCCCCTTGTCCTGTCACTAGTTATCTGCGAGAAGAGGCCAACCCCCAGCTCACCCCAACTTCCTTTCAGGGAGTTGTAGAGGGCAATAAGGTCTCTTACCTGGTGGGCATTCATAGTTGCTTCATGACTATCTGCTCAGTGTTAGAAGACTCTGTCCTCTAATTGTTTTAAGGCCATGCTTTAATTTTGGCAGCTGAGAGAAGTAACTTTCTTAGCATGAAAATTTAAGAATATTATTAGTGATCTGGTTGTGTCAAAGAGAGTATAAGTACTTCACACTAGAATCTTCCATTAATGATCATGATGTATGAGATTCCATGTCCAAGTTAGGGTGGTATTTCAGTAGTTAGTACTTACTGTCCTGTATTTGGAATTAATTCTTTGTGTCTTCTCTAGCTTTTGAATTTAGTGCTTTCTGTAACACCACTGGTGTGGTACTTCCCTTTTGTCTTCATTATAAAGCTTTTTGTTGCATTTCTTGATTGATTTCAGTTTTGAGAGAAAACATAGACACAGCTTTATGAAGTTAAGGTAATCCACCTGAATTTCAAGTTCAGCATTAACTTTCAAAATGATCTGATATAAAAAAAAACACCCTTGCTGGCAAGTAATCCAAGACTGTGCCTGGAACTTCAAGAACAACATGATTTCTTTCCAGCAATTTTTAAAATTGTTAGAGGTTCTTATGGCTGGTTTTAGCCAGTAGTTTATTGTGCTGGTATGGCATCTTGCACATGCCTTGCTTGAAACATCACCTTGTGTTTAAGGTTATTCTTTCAGGCTTTTGCATTTGGGAGGCTGGGGAGACTTACCTCCTCTTACAAAATCTATTTGTGCTTCCATGCTAGCTATTCCAGCTACTCTCTCTGTACCTAATATCTGCTTCACTCAAAAATATTTCTGCTTGACTGTTTCTGTGATTTGCAGCTGTCAATCGATCTTGTAGCTGAGGTTGTCAAAAAAATGTAGGTCTCTCTTCTGTGCGCTGTTAGTAAATGGTGTTTAACGCTGTATTGATAGCTGTGGGAAGTAAATTTATTACATAGGTGGCCCCTACAATGTCCCCAAGCAGATTTGTGTAGTTGATACTACTCCTAAAAAAAATTACTTGCTGGGCAGAAAGCTAATCCAGAGTGCACTGACTTCTGTGCATCTAAGAGGTGCAACCCTGATGTACCATGGACCAGTTTCCCATATTGGGGATTTTCAGCGGGTGAAAGAGAGAAGAGCAGTAGAATGGGTAGGCTGAGGTTGCAGTTGGTTGGGTACTGTGGTGTTGCTGGGTGTTCCAGATGGGAATTCTTCCTCTGCAGGTTTCTCTGTAGCTAGCAGTAGTCATCTGGTGTAGGATGTAGGTATGCTCTTTCACCAGAATGTGGGTAAAGCTATCCTGCTATTTTGATGCTTCTAAGAAGGCCTTGAAAGTTTTAGTAGACATATTAGAGGTTCAGAAATGTCTTTTAAAATTGAACACTAAACCGAGGCAAGGGGAAGAATGGGTGGGGAGGGGAGGAAAAGTAAACTCATTAAAATAGGAACTTCCTAAGCTGGTTTTACCACGTCCTGGAGCTACTGCTCTTTTTCAGTTTAGGTGGTCCTCTGAAAATAAGGGGTTACTTTGATCCAAATTCAAACGGCATATCATGGGTAATTCTGATGTTTGGACAACAAGTGTATTGGTGACTTAGGATGATAACTTTTGTGCTCTGGTAAACTTGTAGTTGCTTGGTGGCTTATAATTACCACATTTTGTTGTTAAAATAAACATCACTTTGTTCTTAGTCTGGTGGTGTTGTATTACAAAACACCTTCCTTCTCCTGTTCTTGTATTACAAAATATTCATATTCCTCAAAAAAACCCCAACACACTGGAAAAGCTTCAGATATTGAGGACCTAAAAAACATGAAAAAAAATCGATGTAGAAATACACATGTAAGAAATAGTTTTTTAACAGTTTACATAGACATGTGCTTTATGAATGGTTAAGTAATATAAAAATTTTCATGCTTTGTTGGCACTATGCAACATACAAAAATACAGCCATTCACTGTGCCAGGAAGCTTGTAGACTGAGGCTGGTAACCAAAATTGGAGGTAATAAATATTTATTTATTCTGTTAAAACAGAAATGAATATTCTTGTGGGTGGCAAGCAGGATGCTGTTTGAGCACTTTAAATTGGGTGATTTTCATGTCAGTAATTATGATTAAGGGGGAAGCGGAAGGAATGTGTGGTTGCAGGGTGGCGAAAGAGCAGAAGGGTGGGCGTGGACAGGTGGGCTGAGGCTGAGAAGGAAACAAATGGAGTATTTAAACTTTCTCCTCACAGGCAAGGAGCAACAGGGAATTTTGTGATAGATCAGGGTACACAAGGAGGCTGGAATTCTAGAGTGTCTTGGGCAAGAGTGAGAAATTAGAGACAAAATTTTGAACGATGTCTGATGATTTGGCAATAGCAGTCTAATGTGGAATGGGTCTTTAAGTCCTTTTCTTGGCATTTGGAGCTACTTCCCTAGATACAGAGAAGATAGCAAAGAATTGCAAGTCCTACTGAAACACGTAGTCTTAGATGGACTGTGGCTTACTTGCATGTGTTAGGGAAACAAACTCTCCTGTGAGAAAATTTGTGAAGTACATGATATTTAAATATGGTAGTTTTCTTCTTCAGCCACAGTATTTTCTAATGTTACAGACTAGTGATTGGCAGCTCCTCTGCTGTTGCTGTTAAATGGTGTTTTCTCTCCTAGGGTTTGGACGTGGCAGAGGGAGAGGAGCGGGGAGGTTTTCAGCCCAAGGCATGGGGTAAGAAACATGCAGAGCACAGATTTTGGCAAGGTTCAAACTCAGTGGCAGTATTAGTTGACTATATTGCCACTGTATGTATTCATATTACTGTATGTTTGATAAACCAATATAGATGCAAAAATTCACAAATCTGTTAGTTGATGAATGGATTATTTTTGTCTTAACCAGTATTTCTAATGAGACAGACCTATACAAACCTAATGTATATTAACTCAGTGTTAATATCTCACACCTGGAGAACCCATTTGTACCTGTCAGTAGCAGCCACCTAGTGCCTAGGAGGCTGAAAGTTCTGTGTGAGTGTGTATAGTCCTAGGTCAACTTAAAAATAGATTTGTTTTAGTGTAATACAGAACGTGCAAGTTCTATGTACAATCATACACATAATCTATGTACAATTATAAACTTTCTCCTGTTTTTGAGGTTTCATGCTTTAGCTGTTTGGACATACATGGACCCTAAAACAGAATCAGAAGTAGTTACTCAGCAGCTCTAAAGTTTGTTCTCAGTTTTGTTGGAATAACTTGCTTCAGAGAAATGTAGCGTTCACTGCTTTCACTCAGTGGTTGCCTTTAATGACATTTCATGTAATACCACTGATGTCATAGTGAACAGAAGGCTCATTCTACTTCTCTGAGAATCCTTCTTGTTCATACCTGTAGATGATAAATGGAAAAGAGGTTTTTCTTCAATAATTGTTTCTCACCTTTTAGCTGCATCTGTGTGTTTTGGCATTGGTATCAGGAATACATTCTGAAATAATTCTACTGATGTTCCAACTCCTTTCCTGCACAGGCCTGGTGCTCTTAAAGGATATGATACTGGTTTCTCACATGCTGAGAAACTATCAGCTGAGAGGGGCTTATCATTGTGCAGATAAACTAATGCTTTATAAGGCTGGAAGGAGTAGGTGTGCTGTTAACTGTTTTTCAGGAACTGTTTTGGTTCAGTTTCTCTACAGTAAGTTTTTTTGCGTGTCTACTCACTTTTTTCCTCTTACTTCTTCTCACTTTTTTTATCTCTGTCTGCTCAGAGAGGAAAAATTTTTCTGAAAGCAAAACTATCAAGATAAATTGTGTGGAAATCAAGATGTTAAATCTAATCCAACTTCAGCTAAAAGTGATGACACTTGTGTTCATTGAATGACCCATGTGTTCTCTTCCATTTCTTGACTTCTAAAACTCTAGGACATTTAACCCTGCAGACTATACGGAGTCTTCTGTCAGTGATGGCTTTGGGACAAAATCAGAGATTTGGGAGACTGGTCAGAATGATGCAGATGATGGAACTGGTAAGATGCTTCAAGAAGTGAAAGGATTGGAATGAAGACGTGTAGCAAATTGCGGCTGAAGTAACCATTCTGTTACTGTTCAGTTAACTTCTGAAAATGTGAATGCGTCTCAGATGACACTGATATTGGTTCATTTCTATAACTTAAATGCTGCTAATATGCAGAACACATGCTGTAGGCTGAGTGACTGTCTAATTAGAATGGAAGGCAATTTGTAATTTTTTTTGTTGTTTTAGTACTAACAATCTCTTGAGAGACAAAGAGATTTGAAGAATTATTGGAAGAATCTTGTATGTGAAGAACTGTTTAGATATCTTAAGTACTGCTTAAGAGTTCATCTAATGTTGTTAAGGAGTATAAGCCCTACTAAAAGGGATTGGTCCACAGGCATTGGGTACTAGGGTGTGAATATCTAAGTAAAAGAAGAAAAAGAAAAACTGTTTACAAATATGAATCCACACAGTGACGTTAGGATGGCTTTGGAAGCCTCACCTGTACAATTCAGGAATGTAAACATAAGAGTCTCTGAGATGGAGGAGAGTTCCAGGATCTGCCACCTTTGAAGAGTTATTAACTAAAGCATGAGTAGACACTTGAGTAGAAGCCAAAAGAGCAGTCTGCCTGTCTGAAGGTAGAGGCAGCTGTGTGTTTCTGTACGGAGTTTCAAGTGTGAAGTGTGCACTCATGGCTAAAGGCAAGAGGCAGACATAGTTTGGAAAAGAACCACTTGACAGCAGTGTCGTGATGATTCAGAAATGAAGAACGTGACCTGCATGTCTGTAATTGGGAAAACAGGATACCTTGCTGCTTCCCATATTCCATGACAGGAGATGAAGACAAAGGGAAACCCTGTATCAGGATGGAGAAATTAATGTGTTACTGTCCACATTTGGAAACTACTGAGTGATAGATTTTTATATTTTTTTTTTAACCTCAGTAAAGGGTAACTCCTCTGAGCTCTTCATTGCTGAAGCTTGTTCAGTTTTTTCATCAAACCCTGTGTCAAGGGTGGAAGGAGGAGACTGATGCCAGAGGCCTGGAGGTGCTCCATTGAGCTCTGCTGTGAGCCTCTTGAGACGAGACACAGCTTTCTAAACTTCATGCAAGCCGTTTTCCACTTAACCAAGGCAGACAATAGTAAGCTCAGGGTATACGAGAGCTTATTAGGCAGCTGTCTTGTCACTCTGAGTGCCTTTTAGTCCAGTGTGGGAGGGCGGCACTCAGTATATTAATGGTTGTTGTCTTTTGCCAAATAGGGCATCTTTCTAAGGAATTTCTTTTGGAATGATTTGGCGCTATAGTGCAAACAGAAATGCACCTTTTACTTTCCCTTACGTTAGTTTTTCAAATAAGCTTATCAGATAATGAATTAGAAGGATACCTAATGACTTAAAAATTCCCCTAGGAATACTGATGCTTGCTATAGGGTAGTGAAGGGCAGGGTGTGTTGTCACAAGTATTGCAGAAACAGTAAGGGTTAGCTTACTTAAGAAAGAAGATGTGCAAGAAAGGCATGAGGGGACTGGACCAGAGGTAGAAAATTCACTGGTTAGTTATTAATGAATGCAACCGTAAGGCTGTGGCTTATGAACGACTTTGATTTATGCTCCACTTCCAAAGTGAGCTCAAATGTTTTGTGACCTTCCCTGCTAACTCAGAGTAGCCTTCATTTGTCTCTCTAATGGCAACCACTGTGCCTTCTTGTAAGCATCTCCTTAGTCTTCAGTAATGGAAGAGTTCTGCCTAGGAATAAGAGTAGCTTGGTGTGGCTAAACAGATCCCCGTAAGTGTATGAATGTGTCTGTCTATGTGAGGGGTTTGCTGCTGAGCAAACAGATCGGTGGGAGTTCAAAGTGTTCTAGATGATGTGTGGAACTTCTTTTTGGATTTTGTGTTAGGCTGTGCACATGTCACCGAGAATTGTATTGAACTTAAGTAATGCAACTTAAGGCCTGTATAGAAAGTTGGGGAGCATGGTATGGAGAAGAAGGTGAGAGAAGGCAGTAGAGAATTTATCCTGGCCTTGCTGGGTTAATGTCTCTTAAGGGTATGAATGAGTGAATGTGGGGAGTTGCTGCAAAATAATTTGGTTGGTGGAGGTTTAAAGTAAACTAGTTAAGCGTGAATGTTCTTCTTGGGTACTTTTTTGCAGCTAATCTTAATTAACTTTCAGTGCAAATGGAAAAGGCACCATAACTGCCAAAACAGGAATGTCTCTATATGTAGCACTATAGGAAGAGTGGTTTATTTTACAGTGTTTCTTCGTTAGACAAGCTCTAGGGATGCCAGAAATAAGTCCCTGAGATCTCTTTAAAAAGAGTAGGCTTTAAGATGGAATCCTTTAGTTTTGCCCAAGTGGGAAGCACTTTTAGCCTTGTGATGGAAAGCATCTTGAGGGTTATTAGAGGAGGCTGCAGTGAGGGTAGTAGTTTTAAAGCAGAGGAGAGAGTGCTGGGAAGAAAGAAGGAAGCAGGGGTTGTAGAACACAGTGATGGACAACGTTTGGTGCTGGAAGCAGGTTCTACGAAGTTCAGCTGTTGATTTGGCTTGTTAATTACAAACATCAGTTTTAAAAAATTTTTCCCCTTGTTATGTGAGTTACAAATCAACAGTTCCAGTAATGAATAAGTTACCAGTGTGGCATTACTGAAGATGTGAATGAGGGTGATGTGTATGTATGGAAATCCATAAAGCCTGCTGTGGGCTAGTGAAGAATGGCAGATGCACAGAGGAAGGGTAGGATGGAAATCCCTCTCCTTGTTCCTCATTACCCGGTCCCATTTCTTCTTTCATCTAAAAAGAAAAAAAAAAAATTAGCTCATACTAGCTACTTGGAAAACTAGTGTCTTTCATCTGCGGTTACATTAAAAAGGAGATAACTGGGATACAAAAACAGTTTTGTGTATCAAAATGTTTTTGGAAGACGTCATGTAAATAGAAACTCTCTTTAAGCCAGTGCTGGGAAAGGATCAACATCAACTTTTTTGATTAAAAAGAAATGCGCTATTTGTTTCCAAAATGTAGTTGTTCACTCTGAAAGCACTCTAGAACCTCTCGTCCTGAACCGTTGCAGATGCCAGAGGAATCACAGTAGCCTGAATGAAAGGTGTTTCTAGGTGCATCATTGTGTAATCCTGCAGAAGAGCTAGCTGTTCTGTGGAGGTAAAAGTTAGCATTGTGGGTTGAAATAAAGAGTAAAGGGCAAATCTTTGATAATTTCTAACATTTACATATAGAATCATAGAATAGAATCATTAAGGTTGGAAGAGACCTCAAGGATCATCTAGGCCAACCGTTTCCCAACCACCTATTACCCACTAAACCATGTCCTTCAGTACCACATCTAACCTTTCCTTAAACACTTGCAGGGACGGTGACTCCACCACCTCCCTGGGCAACCCCTTCCAATGCCCGACCACCCTTTCCCAGAAGAAATTTCTCCTCATCTCCAACCTGAACCTCCCCTGGCCCAACTTGCAGCCGTTCCCCCTAGTCCTGTCCCTAGTTATCTGTGAGAAGAGGCCGACCCCCAGCTCACCACAACTTCCTTTCAGGGAGTTGTAGAGGGCAACAAGGTCTCTCCTGAGCCTCCTCTTCTCCAGACTAAACAAGCCCAGTTCCCTCAGCCGGTCCTCATCAGACCTGTGCTCCAG
>VWZZ01002633.1:212084-229111 GCA_013399095.1 Psophia crepitans
GATGAATGTGTTTCAGAAGGTTCCTGGTCAAGTAAAAGGAGATGCTTAAAGCAGTATAGTTCTTTTGCTTTTGTACTTGGTCAAAGGTGATGGTAGCAGGAACTTTACTGCTGATGTTTTCTTTGCTTGTGGTTATGCAGTTTGGATGAATGCTCTGGCTGTTGCTGGGATAACCTTCTTTATGCTTCTGTGGGTGTGCAAGGCCTTCAGTCCATTTATTGCTCTTACATGTCTGTGCCTACTGTTTCCCATGGAAGGGATCATATTTTTGCATCTGTAAGATCATTTTGTTCCCATTGTCGCATGCTGTGGACTGCGCGCTGTGCTCCGGTGTTCCCCAAATAAGCTCCAACACAAGTTTTGCGAAGAAGTGTTTTACAGCTACGTTGGATGCTTATTGACTCTTTTGCTGCCATTATATGAATTACGTAGGTTTTAAAATAAAATTATGCTAGCAGGGGAAGGGATTGAGGTTGCTCTACCTTGAGGAGAGAGTTAACGGATTGGAAAGGAGCCTCCAGAGATGTAGCTTCAGTCTGGAATTTGAATATGTTGAAAGTAGAATTATGGATGTTGTAGCAGGTGTTGTGGTTGTATTTTGTTCAGGCTGTGTGTGAATTTGTGTATGAAACTGGGAGATCCTGTGGGAGGGCTGAGTAACCTCTCACTGTAGGTGGGTCTACAGGAGGAAGTTATTCCAGTGTTTGGGATTAATCACTGGTTGCAGGCATGCGTTTATGCAAATTATGTTTTCTACCATAGTGACTGAGAAGCTCCTGAAATCAGAAATTAAAGGGGAAAAAAAAAAAAGCCCTCCCAAACTTTAAATCTGCAGACCAATTTTCCTGAGCTTCCCATGTTTCCAACCACCATCTCCTCGCTCTGTGTTCCACTAATAATGAAAACAGGATTACTTACGAAGCAGAAGGGTTGAGTAACGACATTGTGATTTTAGCTTGTAATTGTTTTCTTTCCTTCCCCAAATTGCAATAGGGGCATGGAAAAACTCGATAGAAGAATGGACGGCAGAAGACTGGAATGAAGATGTAAGTGTGCTTTGTTGGATTGACTGATTAATTACCCTTTGCAGAGTTTCTGTGTTGTCTTCAAAAATGGAATGTTCAAAGTAATACTTTTTGGTATGCATGCAGTATTTCTTACTGTGTTTCTTGCCCTTAATTTCTGTTTAAAATATGTATATATATTTAGCTAAGTTTATTTTTAAAGTAAAATCTAATTGAGAAATACTAATTTGTTTTGCTGGGTGGACAATATCTAGATAAGAAAATTTTATCACACATTAAGTGTTTGTGAATTACAGTTCCCACTGCTCAATGCTGATGGCTAACTATATACTTCCCCCTACTATTGTGTACAGAGTTAAAGCCGTATTATCACAAGACTTTTATGTAGTTAAGTGCTGAAATTTTTCACCTGTAGACTCTTCGTTTGATGCTTTTTGTTTGAAATCTACATAATTGTTCCACTCAGTTTACTTTATGTTCACATTATTAAAAAAAGGAGCTAGTAATATACTGAAGTTGGCACTTAATTGCTTCATTCCTCTTGTTTCATCGTGATGTGTTGTCTAAAGTACTACAATTTTGGTTCTTCGTTCTTTATCAGGCAAGAGGTGTCGTCATGTCTGCAAAATACTTGGCACTTGTGATCGTCATGTCAAAAATCACATTTGTGATTTTAAATTTTGACTTACAGTATTAAAGCTTAAGCAGTTAAGAAAAATGAGATAGCAGGAAATATTTAAAGGAAAACTTAGTTTTTAAGAAGTCTTTTACCTTTTAAAGTAATATCCGTGATGTCAAGTTTATTTTCGGAAGAATAAGGGATTGTCTCAGAACTCATCCCTTTTGCGTTCTCTTGTAGGGTGGCATGTCAGTGTTATCCCTAAAAATGTGTGAATGTGTCATGTAACAGATGTGAAAACTCTGTCCTTACCTAATGAGGGCTGTGTCTTCTGAGAAAATTAAAAGAAACTCTAAAATTACTAGGTTGTCTGTATCGGTTACTGACATCACAAGCTGGCATATTTTTTAAATCTGTCCTCTATTTCTGCAGTTTATGCTAAAGGTAGACTAAGGGCTAAAGACAGTGAAAATTTCTGGCCTTGTTTCTTACGCATCACAGTACACTATCAGTAGTATGGGAGGAGTGTTGAGCAATGCTGACTAGGGATATAATTTTTCTTTAATTAATTATTAAACCTGAGTAATTTGCACATGAATCTTGGAAGAGCAGCAGATGAAATCTCTAGTCTGTGGTTAATTTTTATTAATTTTAGTCCTGGAAAAATCTCTGTAACCTAGGAGAAAGTTGTTCACATGCTGATGTTCAGAAAGAGTGAATGAAATGGCAAGCTGCAGATACGTTAGCCCAAGACATGCCTGGGGAAAAAGTAAAGGAAAAATTGATTCATTTGATTCCAAAAAATAAGGAAAAAATAGAGGTTTAAGAATACAGCTTGTGCCATTCACTGTAGTTTTATGGAAGATAGGTCCACTTCAAATCAACCTGACCTTGGCCTTTAAGTAAACGATGAGTTAACTGTGAAAGCAGGGTATGTCCTTGTAAGACATTTGATATACATCTTTTTTTCTAAAAAAATTTCTATGCTATCACAGAACACGTTAAGTGGGTTAAAATCTGTCTTGCGAATTTTGGCAAGTAGATCTTTTGCAGGAGGACCCTGACGATGTAGGCATTTCTAGGAGGGCCATAAAGGAACCCAGTTCCAGGCCA
Organism: Psophia crepitans; assembly: GCA_013399095.1. Lineage (NCBI taxonomy): Eukaryota > Metazoa > Chordata > Aves > Gruiformes > Psophiidae > Psophia > Psophia crepitans. Next base: position 214,842 of record VWZZ01002633.1, read on the forward strand.
GATACCATCTAGCATCTTTATCAATGATTTGGAAGTAAAAATAAAATCACCACTGAATAAAATGTGTAAGATATTCAAAAATTACTGGAATGGCAATTAAAAGTAAGCCAGTCATTTAAAGAAGCCTAGATCTCTGCTAGACTTAACCTGTTCCAAATGAAGAATGCATTAATATAGCCAAGTGCCCATTTATTTTATAAGAACAAAGGCACACCTCCACAACAAGGGACTGTTCTCTGGAAAGCAGCAGCTGAAAAACTTTCAGGGTCATAGTGGATGATGACAGACAAACAGCTCAGCGTGATCTCCTAAAGGGCTGATGCTGTGGCAAAAATAAGTCTCTTTTGCTTGTAGGCACTCTTCACTGTCTTTATCATTCTTGTTTTATCTTTCTGTACACAGACTCTACTGACCTTGATTCTAAAGCACTGCATCCGATTATGCATTGCTTTTACAAAACAGAAATTGTGGGAAGTAGCTGAAAATTATTTCGTGGTAGAAGAGGTCCTTGAGAGTGAGATTTTTAGTTTACTGAATCTGAAATGCATTATATTAGCATATAATGGGCTCTGGTTTTAGTCTAGTAGACAAAGGCATAATATAAACCTGTGGCTGGAAAATGGAGCTATGCATTTAAATGAACAACAAACAAACAATTTAGCAGCATGACTAATGAATAACAGCCAAGGAAGCTGATGTATTTGTTGTCTGCAGATAAAGACCAGGTGTTTTTGTGAAGAATATTTTTCTTTAAATGTGATGTTCTCTAGTCAGATACACATTAGCAGCAGGTGAGTGAAATTTAACTTTGTTTGACCTGAGGAGGATTAGATTTTTGTGATCTAATAGTCCTGTCTGTTATTTCTCTTTAGTAGTAAGTATTGAGCAAGTATAGTAGGTTGTCAGCATGCTCTTAAATAGAGTGTAAACTGCTTGCAGTGAAAACAGGAGATTGTATTTCGTTAAAGGGATATTCAAAGCATGGACAATGAAGTACCAGACAAAGTTGCGGTACCGTAGATGGCTCTGGGTTTTCCTGTTAAAATTGTGATCATATTCTCCTGCCTAAAAAAAATAAAGTTTTACCACAGAAACTATCAGAAGGAGAGAAAGGGAATACATACAAATTGCTGTAAAGTGGAGGAAGGTAAACATTGTCTGTGCAGTATTGGTAGTTGTAGTTTTTATTTGAAACTGCAGCAACACTTAAAAAAAAAAAAAAAGAGGAAACAGGTGTGTGTTAGTGGGAATGTTTCCTTTACCAGGAAGCATCACGAGAACTTTATTTTCTTTAACTTCAGTACAGCATATCACATGTTCATATGATTTTGTTATTTCTGGTTTATTGATGTTGAGTTCTTGTGAGGGTGCTGGAATATATTTTCCTGTTCTCACCTATCAACTGACCGTAGGAGCTGGTAGCTAGCTGTTAAGTATATTGTCTAGTGATTGGAGTGTGATTTTTATCATAGGAACAGAAGCTGAAAAGCACAGGCATTTCACTGCAGATGTAGGAAATACCCTTGTGAGGCTGCTTGCAAATGGTTCACGTCTGTTCTTTCAGTTCTGGGAAAGTGCCAGAGCCTGAGGGAAAGATTTGTTGTGCATGGTGACCGTAAATAACTTTGTTAGGAGCTGGTAATACTACTTCTAAGAAATACCAAATACATCCGTGGAATAAAACTTTTCAGCTGCTGCTGCACGAAGTATGTGTTTTGACAAATGCTGTAATCCCAGCACACTTTTGAATTAGGTGCTTGATTGGAGCTTGTGGCAGTGAGTTTGCCAGAAGGTGTGGTGTAAACTCCAGTGTAGCCAAGTTGGTAGATGCACACTTTTGTTTTGCACGCTGGCTCCTTTGAAGAGAACATTTCCTCTCTTGTATGTCAAGTATGCTTTTGGTTGTCACAAACATCTTCAGGCACCTGAATTTGCTTAGTTTTCAGGATTGATCAGTGTTCTGGGCACAGTTATTCTGGGTTGTCCTGGCCTTATCCTTGGTTATGTGAACATAAGAAACTGTTGACATTGCAAAGAATGTTTAACCAAGGGATTGCAGACCATAGGCTGCGGCTTGTGCTGTTAGCTGACCTCCTTGTGCCATACAATGCAGGAGTCCCATAACACAACAAAAAGTACAGTACCTGTTGTTCTAAAATAACATGTACAGTGGGGAAAAGGCTCAACAATAGTTGTAGTTGGAAATATGCTTGAGCTGATTCTTCCTTTGGTTAGGTCAGTACATAAACTTGCAGGCTGACAGCATATGCACAGGGCAGAGTTGTGTTCAGAAAGATGGGATTAAAATATGTTGCATTGGTAGGATGGGAAGGGAATGGAGGGAGAAACTGTGGTGGTACTAATTTTTTCATGACACACTGTGTTCCACATAAGTAGGTGCTAGGAAAGTACATAAAAAAATCTGAACTTTGAGTGGTAAGTGATTGCTCCCAGTCAGTCCTTCTGCATCCTGCTTAAATCAACAGTGTCTCATAGGAGAATCCCAATCACATGACTCTGTTCAGGGATATACGTGCTTTTCGTAGACCTGCCCATAGGATGGCAGATGAAATTGACTCTTGTCCGTGATGTCCTTTAAACTGGGCTGCTGGCAATGTACACAATTAAAAATGTGTCATTTCCTGGAAGAGCTGTGTTCAAATGTCACATTCTAAAGGGATTCTTTGTGAGTGTTTGAAAAGGTCAGTTATTCCTTAGTCTAAATACAAAGCTAGGCCAAAGCAGTTAAGGCTGAATTTGTGCAAATTTAACTTAAAATATAACCATTATACGTACATATCTTTATCATGTTAAATCTAACCTGTACTAGCTCTAAGATGTATTCTGGTTTGCAAGTATTCCTGGCTAAGAAATCATAGAATCATTAAGGTTGGAAGAGACCTCAAGGATCATCTAGGCCAACTGTCGCCCCACCACCTGTTACCCACTAAACCATGTCCCTAAGTACCACATCCAACCTTTCCTTAAACACCCCCAGGGACAGTGACTCCACCACCTCCCTGGGCAACCCGTTCCAATGCCCGACCACCCTTTCCCAGAAGAAATTTCTCCTCATCTCCAACCTGAACCTCCCCTGGCGCAACTTGCAGCCGTTCCCCCTAGTCTTGTCACTAGTTATCTGTGAGAAGAGGCTGACCCCCAGCTCACCACAGCTTCCTTTCAGGTAGTTGTAGAGGGCAATAAGGTCTCCCCTGAACCTCCTCTTCTCCAGACTAAACAGTGCCAGTTCCCTCAGCCGCTCCTCATAAGACCTGTGCTCCAGCCCCTTCACCAGTTTCGTTGCCCTTCTCTGGACACGCTCCAGGGCCTCGATGTCTTTCTTGTGGTGAGGGGCCCAAAACTGGACACAGCACTCGAGGTGCGGCCTCACCAGGGCTGAGTACAGGGGGACAATCACCTCCCTGCTCCTGCTGGCCACACTATTCCTGATACAGGCCAGGATGCCGTTGGCCTTCTTGGCCACCTGGGCACACTGCCGGCTCATGGCCAGGCGAGCATCAACCAACACCCCCAGGTCCTTTTCCTCTGCACAGCTTTCCAGCCACCCCGCCCCCAGCCTGTAGCGCTGCCTGGGGTTGTTGTGGCCAAAGTGCAGGACCCAATACTTTGCCACATTGAACCTCATCCCGTTGGCCTCTGCCCAGCGATCCAACCTGTCCAGGTCCCTCTGCAGAGCCATCCTACCCTCCGGCACATCGACACTTCCCCCCAGTTTGGTGTCGTCTGCAAACTTACTGAGGGTGCACTCAGTTCCCTCAGTACCGACCCCTGGGGAACACCACTTGTGATCGAATGAATTAGCCCTAGGAAGTTGTAGCTGTTTAACGGCTTTTTTTATTTTTTTAAAAAAAACCTATTACTAAACAAAACAAAAATCCCACAAACCAAGCAAACCCACCAGCAAAGAAACAACCTCCCCTACAAAACAAAATCATTCCTTTTTCCCTGAAAATCCCAACCAACCAGCTTCCCCTCTTGAGCTACCTGTGCAAGTATCTATCTTTACTGTAACAGCATGGTGAAAGCAGTAGTTTTTCTGCTGTGGATGGTCTCACTGGTTATACTCGTACAAGCAATTAGATGGTTCTTCCTCTGTTACTGTTTTTGAACTCATGCTTGCAGAGCGTTTGTTTTAAGGTGTTAGTGCTGACCCTAGCAGAAATGCCGAGAAGGAACCATTAATGCGAGTTCACTGTGCACAGCTGAGTGCAAACGTCCTCTGCTGGTGATGAAATTTAAACACAGGGACACATGGAATGAGTGGGAACTGTGCAGTTGTGTTAGATTTCTGCAGCAGGATTTATCAGAGCTCCTCTATGCAGTCCTGAATTATGTCTGCACAGGGTTTCTTCATGCTGATATGCCGGTTGTCATGTTAATTACTTTCTACTGGTATATTTTTCTGTTAAACTATTTACTCAAACTGATGTAGTTACGTTGGTATACCTTGTGTGTGTTTAGTAGATCAAATTTCCTAACCACTTTAATTAAATTGGTACTTGATTCTGTGGAGAAGACTGATGAAGCTTGTCTGTGTGTTTTTGTCTTTTTAAGCAGAGCTGCAGCATAACTGGTTGTCTTTCCTTTTGTCTTGAAAGTGCCTGACCAAGATGGAATTTCTGCTGATGATGTAGCACTGAAGTGTGAGTATGTGTATGATTAAATTACCTTTTCTCCGGCTCTCTCTTTTTCAGCTTTCTGAAACAAAAGTCTTCACTGCTTCTTCTGTTCCAGCTGAGAATCATGTGACTCCTGGACAAAGGTAAGCTCTTCTATGTTTTTGTTATACCTTAAAAACCTTCTGCTTGGTGAAGCAGTGTTACTTGTACATACCCCAGGGCAGCTCTCGGTCAGAGATTAGTCAAGCTAATTTCAAAATCATAAAAGCCTTGCTTGCAAATCACTGTTTTTGTGGATTCCTGTGTTATCTATTATTGACTATGAAAGTGGAGCCAAACTTAACAAATCCACAAGCATAATACTGAGAAGACCCTGTCTTTTGCACAAAGGCTGCTTTTGGTGGAGGGTTGCTTTTTTTGTTTGGTTTGGGAGTTTTTGGGATTGGTGTTTTTTGTGTGTGTGTGCTTTTAATTGCCATGAAAAAGGTTTGGGCATTAAGGAATCAGTGCTAATGAAAGTGTTGCAAGCAGCTCTTCAGCCCAAGCCTGCAGTATATTTAAGATAAACTTAAGTCAGAATTTTTGGAGTATTTTCTTTTGTCTGAATACTTTGCTTTTCCTTGCATAAACCTATGCTAAACGTGTTATCGGGGTTACTAAGCCATGGTAAATGTAAGAAAAGTCATGTTTCTTGTCATGCCTTGGTACGTGTGTTAATTTTTGATATGTGCCTATCACCTGAGAAACTTAGTTTTTATTTCTGCTGTTCTTGTGACTTCCATATCATCACACATTCACTTAGTCACTGCATGTGTAACTTTATTGTTCTCATGCTCACCCAATACACAGGTAGGACTTTTATCCCGTGCCCTTTTTAAAGGGATTGAGTGATATACAAATAATGTGGATTATCAATAATATAGGTAACAGTATTGCAGGCAGGATCCACTTATGCATAATGTATCTTTTATGAGTTGTCTCTCGTTACTTGGTTTATTAATCTTGTAGGTTAGTTATGTGATACAAGATGTTATAAATTTGATAATGTTTTTGAGAACAGTGGAAAGGTAATTTATATTCTAACTGTTGTGGAAGGTTACAGCTAGCAGAATATTACTTTCTGGAAAAAACCTCTATTGTATCTCTTTATGTATGGCAGACAAGCAATATTTGAAAAGACTGTTAAATCAGTAATAATTGTGTTGCCAGAACAGCAGCTTTACTATTGTTAGCTCTTTCTTCAGTTTCAGCGCAGCCTGATCATCATGTTTATTTCAGCCAAACTTTGCTTTTTCTTACAGCATTGATTTGGTAACACTGCTTCAAAAGCCGGTGGCTTCTTCCCAAGAGACAGAAGGCAACTCATTTGAGGTGTCACAGCAGCAGACCTTTGGCCAAGCACTCATCTTCACAAATTCTCAGCACAGCACCCAGATGGTATCAGGAACTGGCAGCTCCAGTGCTGTAAACTCTTACACTCCTCAAAGTCTGGTAAAATTGTCTTAGACTTTCTAAATATTCTTAATCAGTAAATATATTTCAGGTTAAGCAATTTTTCCAGTACTGTTCATTTCATGAAATGTTTCAGTATTTGAAAAATTCAGGTTGCAAATATTGAATATTAATTTCTGTATACACACACAAAAAATTCTTTTATTCTGGTTTTGCTAAGTAGTTGTTTCTTGGTTTACGTGAAGTACTTGTATTAATCTTTTAGTAGATAACAAGTGCATTTATTGCACGCTGTGATCTGGGATAAAATAATTTGTTTATAGTGAAGAGTTCTGTGCCAGAAAACTATGATGTGTTATTTCCAACCACATATCTGGCTTTTTTTTTTTTTTTTCGTGGAAACCTGCCTGTTTCCAAGTCAATTGTGAGGACTTGAAATTGGGCACTTACATTTATTCTCTGAAAATCAGTTCAACTGTGGGTGGAATACATGCTATTTTGAGATGCATGGATGCAAGGAAATCAGTATTGTTGCAATCAGTGGTGGAAGTTGTATTGGTGATAACCAGAGAGAATCTGCCCAAATGCTGCAACTGCTGGATTTTTTATTGGTGTTTGGCCAGGACAGGGTTAATTTTCAGGAGCCAGGCCAGATGAGCCAAGCTGGCCGGGGCTATTCCATGCCACATGCTGTCATGCCCCCCATAAAAGGGGGCTGGCGGGAAGGGTCTGGTTGGGTCAGTGCTGCTCCGGGATTTTCTGGCTGTGGGCTGTGTCTGGTCTGTTGGGTCGGTCCCATGCTTGGTAAAGTGCTGTCTTCGTCATCGCCTTTGTCAGTCCGTGATCTGTAAATTGCTCTCCTTGTTATGGTGTTTGTTCACATCCCATTATAACCATTGCTGCTTTGTTGTTGTTTCCCTCTCCCTTTGCTGGCCCATTAAATGGTTGTTATCTCAACTCAAGGAGACTTCACCTTTTCTCATTCTCCCCCCTGTCTTGCCAATGTGGGGAGTGGGGGAGCGGCTTCGAGGTGCTCAGCTGCCGGCTGGGGCTGAACCATGGCAATTGGTCATTCGTTAGTAATCTAGAGCTGAAGAGATTTTAGTTGATGCCAAATAGCAGCTGTAGGTATTGACCCTATGGTTATATTCAAATTATTAGTTAATTATTTAACTCAGCTCCTTCTGCTCTTCTTTTTTGTCTTCTGGTAGTCTGCAGTTCTCTGTTCTGGCTTTGGAGAACTTGGATCTTCTAAACTGGCAAACTCTACTGGATCCCAAATCTTGGACCAGTTGAAATCTCCGGGGTTGGGTCAGTTTACTTCTCAACAAAACAACAGTAGCTCTACCACCACTACCGCAACTACCACATCATCCTGGGATCTAAAACCGCCCATTACTCAGTCATCAGTCCTTAGTCAGTTTGGTAAGTGCTTTGACATAGCTTTCTCTCTTTCTGTATGAGCCTGTAAGATTCCTTAAAGCCAATGAGAGTTTGAAATGGCCTTAATGGAAGACTTTTTCTAAAAAATGTTTCCGGATAATAGTTTGTTACAACATTGTAAGAGTTACACTTACTTGCTGATAACAGACATTACGAGTATATCACAAACTAAGTTTCGACAGGCTTAAGCCTATCAGTAAATGTCATTGCAGCTTTAGAAGTTGTTGAGCCTTCATGTAATGACATCTTTGATTTAAAGTGCTTGAATATTTAAGTGGAACTTCGATATGACTTTGTTTCTCACCAAGTCCTGGAAAATACTTACTTTCATTGTGCGTGTGATGCTTCTAGCCGAGTATAACATTACTGGTTTTTTTTTCCCAAAAAAAAATTTTTCTCTCCTACCCATTACATGAATGAGTACTATATGTTTTCTTCATTACTTGGTGTCACATCCCAGTGTTCTTTCCCTAGGGTGCTCAGAATGATGCAGGTCACCCATTTTGTGTATTCATAATTGTATGGATTTTTCATTTAATTGAGTAAAATTAGTAGAAACAGTGAAAATGACACAAACTTGTTTTTTACAGTGTAGTTTCTAGCAGTATTCTCACTGTGAATACTCTTGTTGTATATGTATATGTTTCCAGATAGATAAGCAGCCAGTTTGATAGCAGTTATGATCTTCTACATGCAGCAATTCTAAAAAAATTGTTTACTGCATTCTAAATTGCTTTCTAATGCACTTTACCAACTGAATTAAAAAAACATCACCTGGCAAATTCTGTGGGTTTCTTACGGTGGTTGACTAGTCTTCTGAGCCACTGCCTGACTTTCAGCATCTGAAAAATACAAAAGGTGAAGACTTAGAAAAAACGTGTCTGTGTCCAACATCTCTTGACTTTGAGCCAGATTGAGATGGTAGATAACTTCCTATTTGTGTTGACAATCTTCCCCTTTGTAGGGGCATGAAATCCTAATTCGTAAGACTTCTAAATTACTGCTATGAACCCCTTGGAAGTAATCACGTTTTATCAGCACAGTTAATTGCAGTGAATCTTGCAGTGTTTGATTAAAATAATCCATGGCAGTTTTTGAAGGCTACTGTGTGATATTAATATGATGGTATGGATGGGTTTGTTTTTATATTTTTTGAAGAAAGCTAAATAATGCTTGTCCACGGCTGTTTATTTGAAGTAGGGAATATCAAACGTTGGCCTTATTATTGCAGTGGTAATGTTCGATGTGAAACTCGTGTCATGTCTGAAAGAGACTTGCACACACTATAAAATCATGCTTGTCAAGTATGTTACGTCACCCAGATTGTTTCATGAAGTGTAGAACCATGAAGAGCAGAGTTTAATGCTTTAATTTTGGTATTTCTTTTTCCCAATGCTGATCAGACTTTAAATCCCAGCCTGAACCATCCCCAGTTCTGAGCCAGCTGACCCAGCGACAGCAACAACAAACGCAGGTAGTTCCTGTTCCTCCTCCTGGGCTGGAGTCCTTCTCCTCCCAGGTAAAACTCCGAGAGCCATCACCAGTAGACACCTCTACAGCTGTTAGCAAAATGTTACAGCTTCCCACCATATCTATGGGTAACCAGGCAGTGACTGCCCATCAGACTCAGCAGAAACAGATAAAACCGCCCAAACGAAGGATAACTCCAGCATCCAAGGTGCGTAACTGAGTGGTGGCTTGTTCTTTGCAAAAATGTACAAAAGCTTATATCAGACATACTGTGGCCAGCAGGACCAGAGCAGTGACCGTCCCCGCGCACTCAGCCCTGGTGAGGCCGCACCTCGAGTTCTGTGTTCAGTTTTGGGCCCCTCACTACAAGACAGACATTGAGCTGCTGGAGCTTGTCCAGAGAAGGGCAGCAAAACTGATGAAGGGTCTGGCATACAGGTCTGATGAAGAGGCTCAAGGGAGACCTCTCTGCAACTACCTGGTTGTAGCCAGGTGTGTGTTGTTTTCTTCTCCCAGCTTACTCCAAGTAACAAACGGCAGGACAAGAGGAAATGGCCTCAAGTTGTGCCAGGGGAGGTTTAGATTGGATGTTAGGAAAAACTCCTTCACTGAAGGAGTTGTCAAGCACTGGAACAGGCTGCCCAGGGAAGTGGGGGAGTCACCGTCCATGGAGGTATTTAAAAGATGTGTAGATGTGTTGCTGAGGGACATGGTTTAAGTGGTGGGCTTGGCAATGCTGGCTTAACAGTTGTGCTTGATGATCTTAAAGGTCTTTTCCAACCTAAATGATTTGGTGATTCTATTCTATATGTAAGTTGCTAGGGAGAAGGAGATGAAAGACGATGGTATATTTCTTGTTTGTAAAGCAGGAAATTTTACGCTGAATAGTTTTTAGGTCCAAAATACAGTGATGTTGTCTTTTCCAAGCACATACCTGATTGCTCTGTGTGGAAAATTACTGTTGCTGAGTGATTTTTCAATTGACCTAGTAGCTGTGAGATGAATGTTGACTGAAGAGAGATGGATGTTGATGACACTGATCAGCTCCAGATCAGGGCACAGACACAATGAATTAATTTCAGATTACAAGAATGTAGTTAATTTGTGATGTAAACTGGGGGGTTGTCGCAAAGGTAGCAGCAAAGGCTGAGGCAGTAACTGAAGAAGCCTGTACTTAGGGGAGGAGAGGGTGTTGATTACTGATATCTTCAATACAGACAGTGCATGCAAAGGAGTTACGGCTTTCTTTTTTTATTCCTTTAAGATTCCTGCCTCTGCAGTGGAGATGCCTGGATCAGCGGATGTGACAGGGTTAAATGTTCAGTTTGGAGCTCTGGAGTTTGGATCAGAGCCTGCACTCCCAGAGTTTGGATCAACTTCAAGCAGTGAGAATACCAGCCAGGCAACCAACAATAGCTTGTACTCAAAATCTGTGAAGTATGTGTGAGTTCCCCTGGTGCATTCTTACGTCTTTTTTTAGGGGGTCAAATCTGTGCCAAAACCATCAAAGCATGGTCACCATGTGTAATGGGAGGGGGAAATATGACAACTTGTAAGGCTGTTTTCTGTGGATGGTATCTTAGAGGAGAAATTTCTTTTCTAATGACAATCAAAATCTCCCTGGATGGGTAAATGCAAAGCTGGAGATGACATGAATGTAAATAACCTTATAATAAGCTACCCTTTATAGAATTGCTTTCTCACATTCAATTGTCCTGGTTTTCAAATTTGTTGGAGGGTTTATTCCTCACAACCGAATTTTTTCTGCTTTTGATCCAGGAGAGATGACCCTCGTGCCATATATGTGTATCAGTAGATTGGCACCGTATTACAGATCTAGTGCTCCTGTGGGATGAGAAAATAGCCAATGATAAATGGCAATGTACCAGTAACCCATTTTTTTTCTTTCTTATTCATTGAAAAATTGGTTTCAGTAAAAAACTTCCTGAAGTTAATTAAAAAATACTGATAAAAGTGAACTTTCACATTAATTCCTAGTTCTGTAAATGATTTAAGCTGTGTAGAAAGTAAAACGCTCCTGCATGTCTTTAAGTATTTTTTCCTCTTTGCATAGTTCATTCTGCTAGACTATTAATGTAATGTTAGAATTCTATTGTAAAAAGCGATTGTGTTTCTCATAATATACCAGACTTTATGGAACTAGTTGTTTAAAAAAAGATTATGATCGTTAGTTTATCCTTCAAGAAGGTGGAAATAACATGACTGAAGAGTGCTTGTGTGTAAACTTTTTGTTTTGATTGGGCTGGTTGGAGGAAGGTAGATGGTGCTTGGTGTAGCTGATGGTTTTAAAGCAGTGATTACTGGGGACCAAAGCAAAATTACAGTTTGTTTTGGTTTTTTTTCTCCTCATACTTAGACTTTCTACTATAGATAATGTAGATTTGACTGCATGTTTAAGGCAGTTCTAGATAACTGTATAGGAGCTGACATTCTCTTAAAGATGTTTGAGATGTCATTTACCAACATGATAAAGAATTTTTACTTTTTCCAGTGATCCTTTGAATACCTCTTTGCCAATATCCAATACAGTACCGCAGTCCACCTACACAACCTCTGCCATCACCTCTCCAAGTTTGACCTGCTCATCCCAGAGCACTAGCCCAGTAACAACTTCCTCCTATGACCAGACTTCTGTGCATAGCAGGATAGCGTACCAAAGCTCCATGGCTCAGTCTGAATCAACCCCTGTTGTAGTTACGGTGAGTGAATTTCTGAAATAAGACCTTGAAAAAGGTCAAATATTCTTTTCTGTGTTAGGCTTATACTACCCTGTTATGTTAACACTTTTAACCAAGCCAAGTGGTATTTTTGATTCTCAAGCCCAGCTTGTTTGTTTGTTTTTGGTTTTCCTATTGTGTAGCCATTTTTGTCCATACTGTATTTGGCATCTAAGAGCCTCTGATTTTATGGGCATTGACATCTTAAATTGCTTTTTGACCTTTTTTTTTTCTTAGTAACACTTAATAGTCTACTTGAGTTTCCTTCCCTGAGGCTTAGCTTTTAAAAAGGGAACTATCTCTGTATGTAAATATTAATCATGGTATTTTGCCATAGCTTGACAGTTTTTATCCAAAGTTATTTTGTTTATTAAATTAACGCTGTACCTAAAAAATGGATCCCAAACTGCTCGTGACCCCTCCAGCATTATTCTTTTGTTGGATTTAAACACCAGTGGGAATTAATTTCATATTTTATTTTAAAAAGTGTAGGCTGAGGCCTAATCTAGGACAGAGAGGATCTCTCTTGGGAGATTCAAAAGCACCTATTCTCTTTGTATACAGAATGTAGGTCTGTTCTGAGAGAATTTAATTTATGAAATATTTAAGGAACTTGTGAGAGTTTGAGTTTATTTACTGCTAGCCTTTGTTATGTAATGGCTCAGTCACACTTGTCTTCTGCACTAGCTCGTATGTACTGGTGAGGATCAAGCATAGACTATCCACTTCTGTACTCCAGCGTTATCCAAAAAACAACTGATCCTTCTCAAGTCTTATCTTTCAATGGAAAAAAATTGGCGTCTCTGTGTAACTTGGATAGTTAAAATTGTGAGTTGCATTAGATCAAAAGCACAACCGTTTCCTGTATGTTAATGCAATTCTTTCTTTCATATTGGTGTGAACCTGGAATTTATGTTATATACAGTACCTGGGAAGGTCTCCTTCTTATGGGTGTAGTATGGGCAGTGTATGGGATTCTGTATGTTCAGGACACCTGGCACTTGAGACAACTATTATGTGGTTTTGTTAAAGCCAGTACAAAGTTAATTTTCTGCCTTTTTTGTATTATTACAGTTTTAGAATGAATATAGAATTTTGCATGAAGCATGTTCAATGTGTGATTCTATTCTGTCTTAAAATTTAATATACCTCTAAGGTGATTTATCATTTGTTTCTCCTTTGTTTACAGAACGGGCACAGCAGTGTTAGAACACAGACCACTCTTGACAGTAAGTTTGCAAAGCTTGGTTGTGCGCAGGACTCTTTTTTACTTGCTGTGTGCACAGCTGTAGCAGTGACATCTGGGTTAAGGTTTTATATTGTTCTCACTGACTAATTTTTGGCTGACCCATTTGAGTTTTGTACTTGCTTAGGATGTACTGCTTGCTTCTTGGCTAAAACTGAAGTATGAAAGCAGCCCTATTAAATCTACAACTCTGAGCAGTCTTGGAATTAGGGTAACTGTTTTGCTGCATTTCCCTTTTTAATTTCTCTGCCAAAAATAATTTAATCTAAAATAAAAAATAAAATTAAAATTTAATATAACATTTCTTAATTCTTCCAATTCTCAGTTGTGAGGCTGCAATCAGCTTTTTAGCCCTAGTGGAACAGTCACATTCTTTGACTGTTACCTCTCACGGGATGTAGTGCTACCTGTACCCAGTTACAAGCCCACTTCCAACCTTAATGATTCGATTCTATTCTATTCTATTCTATTCTATTCTATTCTATTCTATTCTATTCTATTCTATTCTATTCTATTCTATTCTATTCTATTCTATTCTATTCATGCTCCCTCTGCCAAGTACTGTGCTGCTTTGCAGTGGAGTAACAAAGACACAGTACTGGCTCTGATACAGGCACTACTGTTATCTTCACCTTGGTCTGTTTCTAATGTGGTATTTTACTTGTAGCAGCCCTATAGCTCTCTTCCTGGAGATAAAATGATTAAAGTGTAGTATTTGCTTTTCTGACCTTTATGCTGCTCTGGGAGTTTTCAAGGGCAGCAGTGGGAATTAACATCTCTTGGAATTCCAGCACTTCAATTTTAGGTCTATCCTCCTCTTAAACATCTCTTCATCTACCTAGACTTCAGCAAAGTCTTTGACACGGTCTCCCACAGCATTCTCCTAGAGAAGCTGGTGGCCCATGGCCTGGACAGGTACACTCTTCATTGGGTTGAAAACTGGCTGGATGGCCGGGCCCAGAGAGTGGTGGCGAATGGAGTGAAATCCAACTGGCGACCGGTCATGAGTGGTGTTCCCCAGGGGTCGGTGCTGGGGCCCATCCTCTTCAACATCTTTGTTGATGATTTGGATGAGGGAATTGAGTGCACCCTCAGTAAGTTTGGAGACGACACCAAGCTGGGGGGAAGTGTGGATGTGCCGGAGGGTAGGATGTCTCTGCAGAGGGACCTGGACAGGTTGGATCGCTGGGCAGAGGCCAATGGGATGACGTTCAATGTGGCAAAGTATTGGGTCCTGCACTTTGGCCACAACAACCCCAGGCAGCGCTACAGGCTGGGGGC
>VWZZ01002633.1:229169-240629 GCA_013399095.1 Psophia crepitans
GCCCTGGAGCGTGTCCAGAGAAGGGCAACGAAACTGGTGAAGGGTCTGGAGCACAGGTCTTATGAGGAGCAGCTGAGGGAACTGGGACTGTTTAGTCTGGAGAAGAGGAGGCTCAGGGGAGACCTTATTGCCCTCTACAACTCCCTGAAAGGAAGTTGTGGTGAGCTGGGGGTCGGCCTCTTCTCGCAGATAACTAGTGACAGGACAAGGGGGAACGGCTGCAAGTTGCACCAGGGGAGATTCAGGTTGGAGATGAGGAGGAATTTCTTCTGGGAAAGGGTGGTCGGGCATTGGAAGGGGTTGCCCAGGGAGGTGGTGGAGTCACTGTCCCTGCGGGTGTTTAAAGAAACGTTGGATGTTGTCCTTAAGGACATGATTGGGTAATAGGTGGTAGGGGAATAGTTGGCCTAGATGATCCTTGAGGTCTCTTCCAACCTTAATGATTCTGTCATTCTATCAGTGGGGCAGCTCTTTTATACTTCTGAGTAGAAAGAAATTGAGTATTTGGACCTGTAAACACTGTTTTCTAACTGCCAAGTTCAGTTTAAACTGGAGTGGTGTATATGCCCTAAGAGTTTTTTCTGAAAAGATGGTTATATATAAAGACAGCTTTTTCATTGGAAAACTTTTTTAGGCTTGTGTACAGAACTACTAAATAATTTATGAAATTCACTACAGGATTTGGTTTTTTGGTATGTTTCCTGATGTTTCTGTAATTATTCTGTAACAGCTTTATTAGTCCCTTTTCCTATGCCAGTTCTCTTTTGAGAGTGCTTCTAAGATATTTTTTTTTTGTATGCATATGAACTGGAATGAGTCTTCTTCCATGTGTCTATTTCATGCATCCAAACTTTTTTGAAGTTCTTTCATAACATTTGAAAGTACTGACCTTTTTCCTTCTGTATGTCCTATTCTTAATTGGTCATCTCTCATCTTTGCTGCTGTTGTTCTTTAATATAGAGATCTCATGCTTCTTAACCCCTTAGTTCGAAGCGTGGCTGGTGTGTTACAGTTCTGATCACCCTACTTGTCTCCTGGTTTTCTTAGTCCTGCACATCATGTTTGGGCAATCTTGTAAGGCGCCATGATGAAGGTGGTGATTCTGTCCCTTCTATTGAGGACATCTATTTTTGCTTCAAGAAGGGATCTCTGCTTTAAGTGTATTGAGAGTCATAAATGTTACTTACTTATTTTTATATGAATCTTGTCAGGAAGTATCAAGTGATACAGTTACTGCCTTCATGACTTTTTCTGTTTGTTGCTTGAATTTTCTTCTTTGTTGTCAGTTGTCAATACTTATTGCCAAGACCAAGACCACTTGATTTCTATTTGCATAGCACCCAACAACAACCTGACTTGGGTCACCTAGTGAGGAAACCAAACCAATAATGTGAACAAACTGTGATGCATAACTTCCAAGCATATATTTGACTTCTGTTGGGTGGCCGTTCTAAGACCGTCTTTACATACATTGCAAGTTAGTGATGATCCACTGGGTAGTGGTCTCTCCTGTGGTATGGAAGCATGACCCAGTAGAAGGCAGGGCTCATCTCTATTTCTGAGTTTTATTTGTAGGTGGGTGCCACTAATTCTTTATATTATCTTTGCATGACAGGAGAAGTGTAGAAACAGCTGGGAATTATATTGGGCAATAAAGTGGTTCAGTGTCTTATAGTATAGTGATCATTTGGAAAGGCACATCTATGGTAAACAAGTTTTAGTCTGTGTAGCCTAGGAAGTATGTTCATGCTAAGCGCTTTTTGTTATCTAGGTTAAATAAAGTAAGTCAATATCTGAGAACTCTAGCTATTGAAAGTGCTTTGCTGCACTCAATTGTGGCATTTTGTTGTAGGTTCTTTTATTCTACTACATTAGACATTTGACTGAGTACTCCAAACTCATAATTTCTGTGTGCCCTTGTACTCCAGCCACTGAAGTCTCAGTCACCGAAGGTGCTGTGTAGGTTGGAATGAAGAAGCAGAGCTGTAGGTAAAAGTAGATTAGTACAGTGCCTGGAAAAGCACAAGTTACTTCTGTTTGTGGAACCAAATGCAAGGAATTTTAAGTGAGGATTGACTTGTGAGCAAAAGCTAGTAATCCAGGTAGTGGGGGGGCGAAGGGCAGAAGACTGTAGTTACTGCAAGTCTAGCAGTGAAAATTCTAAATCTGTTGTAGGTGAAAAGCTTAAAGGGAAAAAATTGTATTTCTGTTGCTGTTTGGATTTTCCTTAATAGCCAGATGGCCTTATACTGTTACTGGTTCCTAATGGTTAGGTTTCTGTAAACCAAGGGGACAATACTACGGTGTTCCTGAATCCAGGCTGGGATGTTACATACGCTGAAATTTGTCTTTGAATGTCTCTTTTTAACTTGTTGCAGCTACTTCATCAGTTCCAGCGCCTAGGACGGAGCCTTCTCCCTCACTACCTTCTCTGCCTAGTGTGGTATCCACCACTGCTTCGCTTCTGTCTTCAGCATCACAGCATACAGCAACATTGCCCAGCCTGCCTCAGTCCAGTGATTTGGCCAGCAGCTCACTTTCCCAGTTAAGCAGGTACAGTATGAGTTGTGATAAAGTGAAAGGGGTTCAATTTTGGGGAAGAGGCAAGCACGAGAGTGATTGTGTATGGGGGCTGTCAGGCGCTAAGGTCCTCTTTTCTGACATTAACTAGAATTAAGGGAGACATTCAGAAGAGAACAGGATGTTTGTGGTTGCAAAATATAAACTCTGGGCTGCCTCTTAATGATAAAGCAGCTGCTGCCCCCAAGTGTTCATGGTATATAAACAACTTTGTGTTTCAAGGGGCCCTTGCTTCGATTACGCCAGCTAAATTAGCTAAATTGATTCCCCCAGTTTGTTTTTCCTACTTTGTCCACAGTGCTTGCTGTTTGTTTAGCGTCATATGTTTGAAGTCATTCCTTAACAGTTTACTTCCTGGCTAATTTTGAAATAGTGTAGTTTCATCTTTATTTGTATTTCTTAAAATGAAAAAAAACCCCAAAGTAATTCCACAAGGAAAGTGTGTGGTTTTTTTCCTTTTCTAAGACATTTCCTTAAGACACTATGAAATACCAGAGTGGTGTTCCTGGAAGTGAATTCAGCACAGCTTAGTGCATTTGCACTAGTGGTCTGATTTTTCTCAGTCCTGTTACTTGAGCTTCATCCTCAGGCAGGTGACATCCTGAGGCTGTACTGATTGAGTTATTTTTAATCTCACCTGTATTTGTTGATGTAAGGAACATATTTGATGGGATTTTTTTCCTCTTTGACAGCTAGGACGTGGTTGATTCTCTTTTAATACATTAGTGTGTTCTGTTGAATAAAATGGTAAATGTATCAAATAACAATAATTACTCCATTCACATTAGAAACATTATTTCCCCACATTTGTTTGTTCAAAGGCTGTGTACGTTGATAGAAATTTTAGTTGGAGGATTGATGCAATTTGGCAGGTACCGAGCACCATGAAAAGATGATTCCTGAATTCCAAGCATATCTGACACGGTTGCACTGGCAGTTCTTGTCTGCATCTCTACGATAGGTTAGATGGTGAATTAAAGCTTATTAGAAGAGCTAATGAGAAGAGGGAGAGTGGGCAAGGGAGTGGTATAAAACTGTATGCTGGATGGAACTATTTCTTTCCTTGCTGTCTGAAGTGGTGTCATTGTAATTCCTGCAGATGGGGAACTGTTTTAAATAATCCAGATAAAATTCATCTATGAAACTGCCAAGATTTATTGTGGTCCTACACCTCAAAGAGCTGCCAAAAGTCTTTTGCCCTTAAATTAGGGCATATAATTTAGGTTGCTGCTTCGTTATGAAGAGTGCTGTATTTTGTTGTGGCTATTTCAGTAGAGATTACTAAAATACCTGTTATGGTTAACATCTCTCTTGCTTATGATTTCACTCATAGAGGGACTTTTTGAGAACCGAACAATACATATTTTTTTTCTGCACATTTGGTTCGTTTGTCTTTGTTCAGTGTTCATTCTGTTTATTCCATACTGTACTGTAAATCATGTTCTTGACCTCGAATGTGAGGTATAATTTTTGTCTGTGTAAATATTTAAGAATCAGTTTGTCACCTTTCAGGGAGACATTTAAAGATGTTTGGATTACAGATTAATGTTAGTTAATGCCAGTTCACAGGCCTGGTCAGCTAGGGAAAAAAGGTGGTGCTAAAGCAGAGTTGCTTCCTAAAATGAAGTTATCTGCAGATGTTTTTCAGCAAGGGTTTCGTTATTTTCGTATTTCACAGTGTATGTGTAAAACTTCAATGGTAGTTCTAATTCACCTTTTCAAAGAGGAAATAGCTTTTGTTGGCGTGCAGTGGTACAAACCAGCCTTGATTAAATTGCCAGATTCTGTAGTAGTATGGCTAATATTTGGGCTTTCACAAATGCCCTTCATTTGCTGCTTTTTTTGACTCTTGTCTTTTGAGGGTGTGTTGGGGTTTTGGCAGAGTTATGGGGCAAATACCCCTCAGTTCTAATTGTTTGAACTAATGTTACACAGGCTAAAATGGGAGAAGTACCACAGAGAGTCAAAGCAAAGCACTCTCTCACCTGATTAATACCTCTGCTCCATGGCAGGAAGCAGCAGTTGCTCAGGGAAGGAATGAGAAACAAGCTGTATGTTGTGGGAGCCTTCTTCTGTTTTTGGACCTTGAGTCTTGGAGTCACTGCTACATTATTCCTGAAGCAGCAGTTGTTTGTCTAAAAATACAGTAAATCGATAAACGCAAACGGTGTTTTAGATGGTTCTTGTTAGTTGTCTCTGAACTTTTTTTTTTTCTCCTCCTTTTCTCCATTAAGATAGTAGGATTTTCGTTAAAATGCCGGTAGGGTTGTGTGTATATATACACAGATTTATATACGTGTCTCTGTATGTATGTATGTATGCATATACACCCCCTTACAGACAATTTTTCCTTTAAATGATATCCTATTGTGTATGCATATACACACAGCTACAATTTTTATTCTGGAACTAATATCCTAGTATCTACTCTGTGTTCGTGTATATATGCACACATAGATACATATTAAAATAGTTTAGGAAAAATTCACTTTAGTAATTCTTTGCAATTTGTTTCTAGCTCCCTTTCCAGTCATCAAAGCAGCCTCTCCCCTGCCTCAGTGTTGTCTTCAAGCACATCACATGCAGTAAGTCCTATTTGTGTTTCAACACGTTTGGCATATAGTCAATTTATCTGATGATTAAGACCCTCTTAAAGTTCATTGTGTCGCAGTACCCTAAGAACGGAAGCGAGCTTTATCTCAGGGGGAAAGGACTGCCAACCCTTCTGGTGGTAGAAAAAAAATTCTTTACCACTTATGAATTGTAGTAGATCAGGAACAGCTATTACAGAGACTTGCCAGTGACACAACTTAGAGGAGATTTTCATGCCAGCAAGGGGGAATGGAACAAAGAAAGAATTTCTTGTAACAAATGCATTAAAAATAGAAAATCTTTAGAAGGGCTGTCTGAAACTGCCTCAGAATGTGGACCGTTGGCAGTCTCCAGTGAAGAGGTTAGCTGGCAAAAGGCAGGTGATGGAATGATACCTGTCATGACAAATGCCTCATGACAGATGATTTTAGAGTTTACCATGTGGCATTGTTGTCACTTGTGTATTTAATGCATTTGTGATAATAAGGCAAATGGTATTGAACATAGTGCTCTGGATGAGGTTGCACAAACAGAAGTTGGAGTGACACTATCTTGTTCTTCGATGCGGTACATTTGTGTAGTCCCAGTTGGGGTGTACGGATAGGTTACTGCTTTTCTTTATCCTGTATTTTGGTTTGTAATGCTCCATCCCTACTGAATATGTGGCTTAAATATACACACTTACACAAATGTCCTTTTTTGTTGTTAGAGTTGTTTTGACTTCTGTGTGTCAATGACACTGTTTTACAAGTGTGATCAGCTTACAGCTAAGTCACTGTTGTGCTAGATTCAAACCAGGAACTCCTTTATCCTCATGTGCTCTCCTAACACATCTGATCTGTGTTTCAATTTAACACTTAATCTCTTAAATTCCAGAAGTGCATTGAGGAAATCATGTTAGCATTGTCCTGTATTTTGAAAACAAATACTGTCTTTGGGAAGAATATTTAACATAACACATACTAGCTTAAAGAAGTATAGAAGCAAAGGGCGAGAAATATTGCAGTGGAGTGACATTTGAGTTACTGTGATATAATTTTGTGATGATATAGCAGTTTGAATTTAACTCTCATGTAGCAGTTTTCTTTGAATACCCACAAGCTTGCAACTTAATTGCTTGCTTGGTATGTAGATAATGCATATCCTTTTCTTTTGCATGCGCTACTGTTACTTAAAAGATTGTTGGTTTTGTTGGTTCGTGTTTTTCCCCACCCAGCATCTTCCACTGTGGTTTATTTGCTCTGTGATCCTCATTCTTTTTCTCTCCTTTCTAGCACACTAGTGTTGAGAACACAACTTCGCTCCAGCCCTCAACAGCCTTTTCAACTGCTTCAACCTCAGCCACTAGCACCACCTCTTCGGTTGTCAGCATGGCAAGCAGTATGAACACTACAAACAGTCTTGGCCTGAGCGTTACCAGTGTGTCTATACCAGCTGCTACCACACGGGCAGCTCCTTTAGTGTCTTCAGGTTCGCAAATATTAACCAATCATGTGGATAGACAGAGGACTTCAGTCAGTAGAGCTGTCAGTTGAGCATCTCACCAGCCATAACTACGCTAAGAAATCCACACTCTTGACTATCATTTTCAGCATGTTTTGTTTGCTGGTGTATAAAATAAAATTGGCTGGATTTGTGTATTTGAAATATTTGTTAAGTGTTACTTGGCATTTATATAGCATGTTCCATCCCCAGAGAGCTTTATAAATAGGCACCAGAGCAGTTCTGACTTTGGAAGTTCTGAGCTAGGAGATCCCCCAGTTTGTATTCCAGGCTGTGGTCACTTCTTGGCTGTGAGTTCACATTAGTTTTAATTTCAGTCTTCTCTGTGACGTGAATTCGCTTGGCGGTATCAAAATATACTGCAGTGTCCTCGTTAAAAAAAGCCACATCTGCAGAAAGGAAAGAAAGTATCTGATATCTGGGTCATTCTACAGCAAATAGCACTTCAGAGAAAGGGTCCACAAGAGAGAGAAGGTGGGAAGGCTTCTTGCACTGAAGTGGAAGTGATGCTAAATTCTCTCTTGCTTCTCTGATTAACCTGATCTAAAAGGAAATCCTGTGGAGGGAGGTGAATGATTTAACTATTAGGATCAAACTTACAGAAGGATTTCTCATTTCTCATTCCCATACCTTGTAAATGAAGTGTCTGATGGCTGGCCAGAGGTGTTTTTTTTCACTCTTCTGCTTCCTAGAACTACTTCATGGAGGCAACTGAAGCTGTTTCAATTTTTTCTTTGGTATTCTCAGCTGCAATAAGTCACTCCCAAGAAGTACACTGGCAACATTTAGGGCTTTCCAGTCTATTGCTGTTGATAAGGGAGAAATGTTTTGACAGCGGAAAATGAAAGGAGAGAATTTCCTCTTAGATTGAGAACAATACCTAAATTTTGCTTTCAGGAGAGGAGTGAGGAAATGAGAAGTTTCTGCAATTCTGGTGATCCTCTTGGACAAAGTAAATGACATAATCATACTATTCTCTGATGGGACAATTTTAAGTCTTAAGTAGCCTCTGTTTTCCTTTTCTTGAGGCATGGTTAAACTCTTCAGGCTATTTTGAGCATTTTCATCAAGAAGCATAAAATTCCTCTACGTAGTTCTGCTCTTTACAAGCTATGACAGTGCAGTTGCCAGGGCTTGTGAGCTATCTTGTCTCAATGCTGAAGCCTTTTCTTTTCTAAAGGCTTGTTAAAGTGTCTGTATTTTGATTCTACAGGCAAAGCTCCCCCAAACCTACCCCAAGGTGTGCCGCCCTTGTTGCATAACCAGTATATTGTGGGACCTGGAGGACTTCTGCCTGCCTACCCAGTAAGCAGTTTAATTGTTCCTGTCCTTGGTTGCTTAACCCTTGATGCAGTGGGCCCTCCAGACCTGCTGCTATCTATGCCAAGGCATTTCTATTGCCATGTGTAGCACCTGGAATTCTTGTTCCAAATGCTGAAGAACATGTGAAATATATTCAGTGGGGGTTTATTGTTGATAGTAAAGTGCAGAACTGTTGATACAGACCATATCTGGCTGCTGTTGAAGCTAAACATGCATGCTGCTGTGCTTTTCAGTGGGATCACCTTTTAGGTATTTTGAGTAAAATTAAATGCATTCAGGTTTGTGTTACTGGAATAGATTTACTATAGTAATGGTTGAAATGTGCCACATGTCCCATCTGTCATACTTTGAAAGATTGCACATAGTTTTTTGATGTCTGACCAGGATCAATATATTTTTGATTATCCGTTTTTTGAATCAGAAACTTTTTTTTCTAATCATCTTCCTATATCACGCTGAATGGAGGAGATACCATAGGTTGCTTTGTGGTCTAGTCATTAAATCTTAAATCCTGATGATCTCAGAAGTAATGATTGCAGCAAAGGCAGCTGTTGCTCTCCCTCCCAAAGCTGAACGCCCTGTAGATTTTTCACGTTGATGAATGATGCATCTGTAAAAACAGTATTGAAGGTGGGACAGTCAAACTCTCTTCAGAGGACCGCTGTCACCAAAAACAACATCAGAGTGACAAGCCATTTTAAGCTTAACTCTACTAGCCTTAAAATGATAGAGTGCACCAGGATAGCACAATGTGATGTAGAGCTGTACACCTTTAAAATAGACTGGGCCTAGGTCAGACTGTTTAAAGACCCAAACCGGTCTGCATCAGAGAAAAGTGTTATAATGGTGTTGTATTTTTATCTGTCTTTAAGCAGATTTATGGTTATGATGATCTCCAGATGCTTCAATCCAGACTGCCAATGGTAAGTAAATGGCTTGGTTTATTTAATTTCGAACAAGTTATCTTCAGTGTTGGTCATCTGTGCAATGCAAACTGGTTCATTTGATGGTGATTAAGAGCTTATCGTTATGTTCTATATTCTGTTTTCTTAAATACTCACAAACAGTTTCTCTAGGTGATGTAAATTAGTGTAGAACAACTGTTGTGTCATGCATTTGTCCATCTGCAAATTCCGTAAATAGAAGCAAGGGTGCTCTGTGCTTTTGAGTGGAGGGTTTTTTATTTGTTGTAGCAACAGTATGTCATATTGTCAAATGCAGTTGAAATCTGAGTATGAATGTTTTCTTTTACCAAGAAGTAGGGTTAAACAGCAAGTACACAAATTGGAAGCCAGTAGGTACATTGAACAGGTTTTCATAGGTGGAGATCTTTGTGTATGCATCATGGCAACAAATGCAGGTGAACTGCAGGAGGGAGAGTATATGAGGTTTTCTTCCTTACCTGGATCCAAAATGTAAATGATGAGAGTGAAACTGAACTGCCAGACAGACTCACAAAGAGCCTCAGCCTAGATTGCGGAAAGGTAAAGAATTTAGTTTTCAGAAAACTAGCGTGAGGAACTTGGAGAGAAAGTTTGGCAGCATGGAACTGAGAAGAGCCATGGGATGCAACAAGCAGTGATCTGGAAAAGAAGTATCACTGGATGAATGCTGTAGTTAAAGGTCCAAGTCAGTACCAGATCTTTCATGTGCAGGTGGGACAGCCAGAGTCAGATAGTCGAAGGTGAGTACAGGGGTGTTCCAGTCAAAACCGTGTTCAGCTGCACATCCTGAACTAAAAAAAAAAAAAAAAAAAAAAAAATATAAAGTTGAGCATATTAAATATCTAATTATCATGGTTTAGCACCAGCCAGCAGCTAAGCACCACACAGCTGCTTGGTCACTCCTCTCTACCACCTCCAGTGTGATGGGGAGGAGAATTAGAAGAAAAAGGTAAAACTTGTGGGTTGGGATAAGGACAGTTTACTGGAACAGCAAAGGGAGAGGGTAATAACAACAGTACTAATAAAAAAAATATACAAAGCAGATGATACACAGTGCAGTTTCCTTGCTGCCTGAAACCCAGTACCCACCCTGTCCTTGAGCAGTGACCTCTCTTCCCCGCTGAGGTCCCCCTTATATACTGAGCACGGTCATATGGTATGCAATATCCCTTTGGCAGTTTGGATCAGCTCTCCTGGCTGTGTCCCCTCCCGGCTTCTTCTGGAAATTAACTCTATCCCAGCTGAAACCCAGTACACCAATGAAGGCATGATTCTTGGAACAATTGTCAATGGAAATTAATTGGGATTATTGCCAGAGCAGAAAAATGACAAAATATTTGCAGTTCTGGGGTACAGGAGAGACATCATGTGGTTGGGTGCCCTGGATGACCCTGGTTGGGTGCCAGGTGCCCACCAAGCCACTCTGTCACTCTCCTTCCTCAGCCGGATAAGGGAGAAAAAAAAATGATGAATGGCTTGTGGATCAAGGTAAGAAAAGGGAGAATCGTTCACCAGTTAGTGTCACAGGCACTCGACTGTCCACAGACTCAACTTGGGAAAATGAATTTCACTCCAATTAAATAGAAGAAGAATAATAACAAATAAAAACAAATCTTCCACAACACCCTCTTTTCTTCCTGGGCATAACTTCACTCCTTATTTCTCTACCTCTGCCCTCTCACCAGCACCAGGGGATGGGGAATGGGGGCTGCAGGGGGACAGCCTGCCTCACCGTGGTCTTCTACACAGGGTGCAGGGGAATATCTGCTCCGGCACCTGGAGCATCTCCTGCCCCTCCTTCTCTACTGACTTGGGTATCCACAGGGTTGTTCCTCGCACATCTTCGGACTCCTCTCTCTGGCTCCAAAGAACTGCTCATAGGTTGCTATCTTTTTTTTTCCTTCTCCTTAACTACGTTATCCCAGAAGAACTACGACCATTGCTGATGGGCTTGACCTTGCCCAGTGGCAGATACATCTTGGAGCTGGCTCCTGTTGGCTCTATTGGACATGGAGGGGAAGGTTCTAGCAGCTTCCTACAGAAGCCAACCCTGTAGCACCCCTTCAACGAAAACCTTGGAATGCAAACCCAATGCACGTGGCTGTATTGGTAGAAAACACTTTGTCTCAAAAAGGTGCTATTCCAATTCTACCAGGGTATGGTTCCTACTTTTGACATAATGTTTCTTTATACTGTCTGGGGAGGAGTGCTTTTTCAATATGGCTGTAATGCAGGGACATGGAGGCACTAGAAGAAACGTGCCTCATAATAGGAAGCTTTAGCTCTAAAGGATAAAGGAATGAACAATTATTAAAGTTTTTCACATGTAGTAAAAGTACCGAGAAAACGTAATTGCAGAACAACTCATACAAAATAAATACAGAAAAGCACACGGAGAAAAATTACCCTATCCATTAAGCCAAATAGAAAGGTAGAAAACAAGAAACTGTATGGATTCATGCCATGTTCATGTTGCCCCTGAGTCAAAGAGTTGATGCCGCGAGGCGTTTTGAAGCAG
>VWZZ01002634.1:13345-30751 GCA_013399095.1 Psophia crepitans
GGAGAGTTTGCTGTGTTTTTAGTGTTTATACTTCTCATTCATGTTCATACAACACATTCGGACCTCAGCCACATGAGAGACTTTGGGTGCTAAAAAATTACAGCAGCAACAACAAACACCAATAATCCAAACAATAACAACAACAACAACATCAACATAGAATCATAGAATCATTGAATCATTAAGGTTGGAAGAGACCTCAAGGACCATCCAGTCCAACCGTCCCCCCACCACCTATTACCCACTAAACCATGTCCCTAAGGACCACATCCAACCTTTCCTTAAACACCCGCAGGGACGGTGACTCCACCACCCCCCTGGGAAACCCGTTCCAATGCCCGACCACCCTTTCCGAGAAGAAATTTCTCCTCATCTCCAACCTGAACCTCCCCTGGTGCAACTTGCAGCCGTTCCCCCTTGTCCTGTCAATTATAATAGTACCATATTTTATAGACAATGTCCATGTGGTCACGTCAGGTATGTTCCTGATAACTGACCAGGCTGTGGATCATGCACAACACTGTTGAGATATGAGGAGGATGATGGGTGGAACTCAGGCATGATGAGGTGAGGTGAAATGTAGTGAAGTGAATTGGATTGCTAAAATTACAGCCTACCTCCAAGACTTTACCTGAAGCATTTAAACTCTATTCACAATATCTTCCGATCTCTTACATACCACTGACCATCTCTCCATCCTTTTACTTCTCAGCACCTCTGAAACAGTGAATAAACTTGATCATCCCAGTGGGGCAAGCTCTGGCCTTGCTGAATTCAGACTTTTTTTTTTAGATTGAGCCAATAGGGGAAGTTAATTTTTTCACACTAGTTTTTCCTCCTTTGTTTTTCCTGTCACAGATCATAAGAAGGACATGTTACACAATGGAGATCTCTCTTCATGATGACACAATTTACATGACCTGAGCTGTCTAATAACAAACAGGCCCAACCTTATCCAAGCAATAGCAGATTCCTCCTAAGAAATGCAGCTGTACTGTCATGAAACCAAAAGAAAACAAACCAAAACAAAACAAACAAAAAAAAACAAACAAAAACTGCATTGCCAATGAGTACAAAGTCTATACATACTCTGAAAGATGCGGTATTCATCAGATTCCTTCCTCTATGCCTTTAACTATGTCTTTGCCTTTGGATGATTTTTATTTCTCTCTGTGCAGTCACTCCAAAGTCCTCAATGCCCCTGTTTGTACAGTTTAAATTTCTGCACAAATTTATCCTCATATTTCCTTGCTTTTGTAGTTACCTCTTCATCTAGTATGATGGAAACTGAGGCATAAAAGATGAAGTGATTTGTTCAAGGTCGTTTGGGAGGTCTGGCAGAACCAGTAATATAAAAAAATATAATCTTGTGCTTTGTGTATTTTAAACACAAAACCTTAAAGATGCTGTTCCTGTTCTTGTGTTTATCAATTAACAAGTACAGTACAACTGGGATAATATAAACCAGTTACACATTTACTGATTATTTAATTACAAAAGTAACAGCTCACCATGTTACATTTCTAACTTAAAGCAGTAGAAAGGATGATCCATGTCATATCTGAAAGTACTTTACTTCCCATACTTCCTCTTTCATATCTCTGAAAACTTTTTACTTTTTTTTTTTAAATGAATCTGTAATCCACATCCACAAAATTTCAAAAAAGTATAGATGGAAGTTAGGCATTTTTACTGAGAGTCTAACACTAAACCCCCATCAGTGCCTGTGAAGATCATCTTCCAAATGTCTCAGTAAGGTCTGAGATAATGAAGGTGTCACTGTAGATTTACAAGTAGATAGCATTCTGTGATGAACTTTATCTTAAAATAACTGTAAGCATAATTATTCAGCATAAATGAGCCCCCAGGGAACAAATTTTCTTGAAAGAGACTGCCCCTAGTCATAGCACAAAAGCATCTTCAGCAGCCACATCTTACTGAAAAGGAATCAGGAATATGTCTTTGTTCTCTTTACCTGCTTTCAAAATATAAGTGTTCTGTGCAAATAATAGGTGTGAGTGCCAAAGGGTTATGTACAAAATGAGCATTCTTACCTAAAATGCCCACTTACATCTTCTTTCTTTTTCTTTAATTTTTTATCTTCCTTCTGATGCCAAGCAGACAATCAATCAACCAAAGCAGAATGCCAGAGAGCTTCCAGTGCAGCACAATACATGGCAAAAATTCATAATTTCTTTAGGGAAAGGAAGAATTTAAGAAAAGTTGGAAGAAACAAAGTTAGTTTCAAGCTAGATATTAGGACACTTCTCCAGAAGTAATTAATATATATTAAAAGGAGGATATGAACCTGGACCACCGTACTAACACTGCACTGATCTGCTGCTGTTATTCTTACTAAAGAAAGACAAACTTCTCCACAGACTGGGAGAGAAAAAGTTTATTCTGATTGCACTTCTTTCAAACAAGGTTTGTATACAGACTGGACAGTGGAAAGTTTAATCTCAATTACCTTGTTTTTCATTTC
The DNA here is from genome assembly GCA_013399095.1 of Psophia crepitans. Lineage (NCBI taxonomy): Eukaryota > Metazoa > Chordata > Aves > Gruiformes > Psophiidae > Psophia > Psophia crepitans. The sequence goes on from VWZZ01002634.1 coordinate 15,831, forward strand.
GTTTTTCTTTTCTGAGAAATAAATTACTGAGCAGGAGCTAAGTTCCTTTTCAGTCTTGGAGACAATCCCTCGAACTGTCCCTTTCTGATGGCTGTTTCCCACCACGCTGCCAGTGTTTAGTTGATAATAGTTAATAATAGATAAGAGATGTGCCAGTGCTTGTTTGCTTTCTTGACTCACACTTACCAGGGCCTATGAAAACAGGGGCGAATGGGAATAGAAAAGCCCTCTCTGCCACATCTTGCCCATGGGATGGTCACCCCATTCATGACCTCATCCATTCTCTGTTTGTAACATGGAGATACAGTGTTCTTTTGCATAAAATGCAAGTTCTTCAGGGCAGTGATATGTACCTGTGTACTTCAAGGACTGGTCTTCAACGATGTCTCTGGATATTGCTCCATTTTGTAATCTGAAGACTACAATGTTTGAAACTACTGTTAAAAACCCCTCCTCTAGACTATGACATCTTGACTTTGCAGCAGGTGCAGTGGTAGCCATTTGTTTTGAAAACCTAACAGTGTTTATGTGTGAAGAGACAGAAGGTTATTAACTTTCTTTTCCTACCTTTTTTTTTTTTTTTTTAAATGAGGATTCATAAGTTACGGAAAATAAACTTGATGCTTTGAACGCAACGCTGGACTCAATAGGGATTCTTCTGCTTAGCACCGCTGGTGACAATCAAGCAGCAATCACCAATCAATTTGGTTTGTTTGGAAGTGTCAGCAATTTGTGAGGCAAGTAGAGCTGCCAAGAGAAAAAGGTAAGGTAAATCGGCATGCACGTTGTTTGAATACAGATTTACAGTGGGTAACAGGATATTATTAATAGAGGAGTTAAACTCTCTGGAATGCAGTCTCACGTTTCAACATGGTTTGCTTAAATGAAGATGGCCTCTTCCTTTTCAGACCAGAGGTGGGGAAATTAACTGGTTTCCGAGGAAATCAGTGTCCCTATGATTGTCTAAATGGTCTGTACAAACTCAGCATGCTTGTTTGCAGTGGAATTTCAATGAAAAAGCACTACAGTCACAGTCTGATCACAATAAAAAAGTGATCACACTGAAGCACCTGTAATGAGAAGAGCTGTCCAATGGACTGGGATTGAACGTCTTTTAGGAGGTGGGGTTTTTAGAGAGAACTTTCCACACTAAATGTATGAGCATCTACTTATCTTAACTTTCACTCCGACACTAGCTTTCAAAAAAAATAACCACTTTTTTAAAATGTTGAACTTTTCTGGCAACTGTTTTTTTTGTCCCAGTGCAGAAGGTCATAGTTCACCTTCTGGATTTTTCTAACTTTAAGACACATGAGCCAATATAAATCAGTCAATGTCTTACAAGAACTGTAGTCTTTCCACAGAAACCTGATGTTACCTTTCATCTTATTTTAGCAAGATTTCTTCTCTTCTATATTGTATAGTAAAATCAGAGACTGTGAGGTCAGAAGAGCTCAAGAGGTGACAAAAATCCTTCTGTGGTGGCTTCTTACCAGATCCATCTTGTTCAGTTAGCCTTGAATTGGTTGCCTTCCAACTCGGTAGTAGCGCAGATGGCTGGGTGCCATCCTCAGCAGGAGTGAAATGAAGAAAGTGAACAAAATCAGATCGGCTTTGCTATTATTAAAGGCAGATACCAAGGAAGATTAAGCTTAAAGCTGTTGTGTTCATCAGAGGTTAGACTCCTGTATTCCCCGTTCTGTTAGGTAGCACTTTACAAGATGCATTGCTGACTGCAACTATATCTATTTGGGAATTTTCTGATATCTAAGCAAATATTTTCAGCCAATTAGTGCAACAGAACACGTTTGATGTATAAGGCTTCATCTCATTTAAGTTTCACTAACTAAAAATTAGTCATTTACTCTTACCCAGTCACCCTGGCACCCACCTGAAAAGTTCAGTCATCCCCTTCACTGTTTAGGGATGGGATGAATTGCCTGTGTCTTTCCATTGATCCTACAGTTAGTACACATGGCTGGTTCAGAAAAGACACTTTGCTTTTAGGTTGCTAAATACAACAGAGATTACTCTTGTGTAATTATTATTTGATACAGCCACTGCAGACCACTCTTCAGTGAAGCAGACTCATCTCCGAAGTCACTGCTGTTGCAGTTAAAAGGCTGCTAGAGGTGCAAAGCAAGGTTTTTTGGCAGGCTCGCAAACACATCCATGCTGCTCTTCTTATGCAGCCTGAATAAGTAGGTGCACCCCCTCCATTGACTCTACACAGCCATCAGAAACGTGTGCCGCCATGCCAGTCTTAGTGGCTTAATTTAGTACTAGCATTTCCCTGAATAAGTCTTCTTTTCACAGTCCTCATGTCAGCGAAAAGGGAAATAAAGTTCATGGGCTTTTTGCTTGCTTATTTTTAATATATATTGATCCACACTGTTAAGATGACCAGCAACTGACAGATAGTCCTTCTGAGGATATGAGAAACACTATAAGATCTTATACTGTTTTTGTAACTTCTCCTCTGCTCGGGTTCAGTGAGGTTGAATGCCTGCTTGCTACAGTCCTACTTTATATTTTTAGGAGATCTCACTAAATTTTGGACAAATAGATGAGATACAGTAAAACTGCTAACTGCACATTAACTCTGCTCTTCAAATGAAGTTTTTTGAGTCTGATAGTGCTATGGAATAGATTGGAGCATAAATCCTCATGTTTTGTGATATAAACCTACCATTTGCTGATGTAGGCTGAGAAGAAATTTCCCCTCTGGGCAACAATTATCCACAAGGTTGGGAGCTTGGGAAATCAGGTATTATATGAGCTCTGGTCTTCTATTGTATCAGCTGTGAAAATCAAGAGAAGGGTAATATTTGCTGTCAATCCCCCAAATGAGGTACAACCCACTAACAGATCAAAGCCCTGTAAAGCTTCCAAGCATTTGACATTATTTATTATTACAGATATACTACTGACTCTCCATACTTTTATATGCACTGACCACACACACACAAAGAAAAAAAAAATAAAAAAGAGAATGAACTTATGCAATTGAGAAAGAGAAAGCAATGAACCCAATGGGTTTTGAAAACTAGTTTATTAGCACAGAAATGCTGTTATGCCAGGAAGGTATTGCTAATGCAGATGAAAGAACTGTATTTTGTAGTAGTACAGAAAAGGTACAGAGGTAGCTTGACAGCTGGAAAAAAATAGCCCATTAAAATACATCAAGAAAATAAAATTAAAACTTTGCATGTATAGTTATTTTCAGTGTCCAGTCAGAAGTGTTAGTAGAAGTCAGCATATTTTTTCCCCTTCAACAGTATTTTACAATATTACAGTGCAGACAAGACCAAAGAAATCGCAGTAGGAGTATGTGAGAAAAATAAAAATTATATGAGGCTGAGGTTGGGAATAAAACAAAACAAACAAAAAAAAAAAAGAAAAACAAACCAAAACACACACGTTAAATTATCTAGGAAAAAATAATAACAATTCAATAAAGCTGTATAACAGTGTGTCAATAATTGATAACCTTGAACACCAGAAAGGTCTGAAGAAGATTTTGTAAGAGAAACAAATGAGCTGTGAATTTACAATATAAAGTAAAATAAAGTTCACTGCAGTTTTGTTATTCATTAGCAGGTATACCATATAATAGGTTAAAAAATGCTGTAACTCTTTCCTTTCCCACCCCACCAAACACATAAACAAAGATCTCTACTTGCCTTTCCCTGTGTGGACAGAGGAAATGCAGAACTCCACTTGCTCTCCCCAAGAACTCTTCAGATTAATACACTCACTTGTTTCTTCTCTATTATCTTGAAGTCACATATTAGATGTTAAATGACATTTTCATGTTTCTGTTTAGAACATACAGCCATTTTCATTTTATGCTTAACAGGAAAAAAAATAAACAGATTATTATTTTAATATTTTTCTTCCTATTAAATGTGTTTTTTTTAATGCAGAGTATATAAAAATGTCTAAATTTGCACTTTCTTAATATTCAGTAATTTTCTATTTTCCTTGTCTTTACTACTTCTAGCTTTTTAAAATTTCTTTATTTTCAGAAAAATGATACAGTTGCAAACCCAAGTTAAAATGCAGTATCTTGATACCTTTAATTGTTCAAAAACTCTTCTGTGTCCAAAAAATAGTGAAGTGTCAAAATCCTATCTGTCTTTGTATTTACCCTTGTAAAATTGGTGAGAAATGAGAAATTAATAAATTGCTAAAAAGTAAAAGACAAACAGATTTAAAAAAAAAAGCAAAATGAAAATATCAATTCAATCCAAATATAATATTTGGGAAACTGGGGGAAAATACGTGACATCCTACCTGCTTTAGCTAAAAAATTTATTTTTTACATAAGATTTAATAAAATAACATAGAATAACATTTTACAAATATTTATTTTTAGTAAATCCATTTTTCAGTATATAAAAAAAATAGTGCCAACTAACTTGAACTCAACGTATTTATCAATATTTTTTTAAACCATAAAAAAAGTCAGGAGATATATGTATCTTTTCAAAGACACAGTAATGATGTTAAAATACATGGAGTGCAGATGTTCTGTCTGTATGACTCTTTCAGGAGAAACAAAAAAAAAGAAAATTACATTTTTATTTAAAAATCCAGAAGAAAATCTTTTTGCTTGCATTAAATTCCATGGAAGTAGGTAAACGGAATATTTCTTACGAGTTCAATGAAAACTGGACCAGGAGATCCTCCTCTCTCAATAGCCTGCATTTTTATTCTTCCTTTTACCTTGGTGTCAGTAAACTTCTATTGCTATCATACTAATTTATCATCATTAGCAAGATGACTATTCTAATCATAGCATCATGCACTGAGGGTAAAATTTAACTCTAAAGTTTTGTAATATTATTAATGTCACTGGATCTACTGTGATAACGATCCCTAAAGTGAAAACCTGAGTGGAAAATAAAATTTTAATTGTAATTTATCTTTATTGCACTTGCCCATCAGCAACCTGATGCAAATATTTATTTCAGCAGCTAACACTGATTACTGTTATTTCATTCATATGTATTTTTCTGATCACTTGGCTGTTGTGCTGCTGTCTGTCCATTCATAAATAGCAGCGAATAAAGAGACTCTGAAAACATTGTGATGCAACAAATCAATTGATTTTAAAAAATATTAAGTTCTTGCATTTGTTCACAAATATGTGGATTTGCTTGACTACCCTGGTTATAAAAACAGGTTATTGTGTTGCACAGAGAAACCACAATGAGAGGAGCATGCCCATCGTGTAATGACTACGGCATTTTCCTTCTGTAAGCATAACTGTGCTGCCTTTATATATTTCTGTTCACATGTATTCGTGTACCAAGATAGTAAAATGAACAGATAATTTTGCATGCTGAGATATAACAATGCTGNGAGAGAGGGAGAGGAAGGAAAAAAAGGTAAAGTACAAAGGGAAATCAATCTCTATCTGAACTTTTCTGAAAACAAATCCAGTTTGCAAATACAATTTATTATTTGTGGTTTTCTCATGTGTAATAGAAAATAAATGGGGAAAGCTAAACTAGTAACTTATGTTTCTCTGGAAAATTTCCTGGACAAGCCATGCCGTGTTTTTCAACATATTTAACATTATAAGCTAACCTTATCATGACAATTGAATGCGTAATTGTACATTAAAAGATTAAATTCTGGCTTTATTTTCAGTTTAAAATTTTATAAACCTCTTTAAGCCTGGCTTTTATTTAAGCTAATGAATTTCCCATTTCTTGTGTTTTTCCATGAAACTTTCAGAAATTAATCTTTTATCTAGTTTGGGGAAAAAAAGTTGGAGAAAGTTGCCTCTTTTCCCCATGCTTCCTACATAATTCAGAAAACAATATTAAGTTATACAACATAATTAAACATTATATAATATCATTTATGCAATAAGACATTTGACTGGAGTTGCACAGGGAACATTAATTTTATTTTCCACTTTTTTAGTGCTTGAATTATAATCTTGATATTATTTTACAGAAAGACAGATTATTGAGAATTACAGATCTGAATTACAATTCATAGAAGAAGTATCAATAAGGCAATCTTTTTTTTTTTTTAAATAGTGCCTATATACATAATAAGAGCTTGGTCTGCTATACAGAAGACTAAAACCCTGTATTCTCCATGCAGTTTAGTAACTAAAAAATGTCCCCCAAAAACATTTTGCTTTCAAAGTCACCTGAAATGTACCAGCTCCAAATGGCATCAGGACTACAGAGCAGTGAATGGCCACTGGCTGGGGTGTAAAAGCTATTTGCCAGGGATAGGTTAACTCATGAATCTACCGCAGTCCTAGAGCAAAGCCAAAAAAGCTGAACGTCAGGAGCTCTGACAAAGTTTGGCTCATTCAAAATTTCTTCCTCGTGTTTTCTCTGGAGCGCCAAATAAGCCAAAGTTCACATCCCCATCTGAATTTTCCTCTTGCATTTTTGGCTGAGTTGCACTGAATAAAATTAAGTGCTTCTCAACAAATAAAAATCCCTCTATTTCTACAGGGAAGGAGCTATCAAGATACAACCACTGAGATATTCAAATTTACTGAATGCTGACTTTGTAAGCCCCCGTTTAGTTGATAGCACAACCACGCAACAGTTAACTTCTGCACAAATCACATGGGCAGACCGTGAGTTTTGTTGTCAGCCGCGCTGCTGCAAACCTGCCCGGTTTTATCTTGGAGGTATAAGCATCTCAGAAAGTTTTATTCCTCTAACAGCAGATCTTTAATTAAATAGAATATTGTAAAATAAATAAATGCATCTGTAAACATGCTGGAGGGCAGAAGGACATGTTTTTATTTATATGATTTTAATAAAAGATATGTTTCTAGTTAAATCCCTGTGTGAGTAATCGAATATATAAAATGCAGTGGGAGAAAGTGGTGTCTGTACGCTACAGCTTTAACCAACTTCACATTTTCATTTCAAAATTATTACTGCTTCCTTTTCTTTTTCTTCTTGCCCTTTCCCCCTTTTACTTAAATCCTTTTGGGCAGTACTTAATAAGCACAGGCTTTGCCTTCTTGGATCAGAAACAGGATTATTCTGACAAGAGTCAAAACACACCATGCAGAGAAACGTACAAAAAACCCCTTTGTGGACAAAGCTGAGTAGGGGTTTTTTTCCATAGATGTTCTCTCCCTATTGTCTTCAAGTTAGAGATTGCTCTGACTTGAAAAAGTACCCTTTATTATCCTTCCTACTAATTTCTGTAGAGGATAGGTTAGACACTTAGGTATCTAATGACTTTAAAAACTGTGCCTAAATCCTTGGTCTCATGGCAATGAGTCCCACTGTCTATTTCTACCATGCGTGCAAAAGTGTTTTTCTTCATCAGTTTGATTTGAGTTAGCTCTGTTTCATTTAACGTCTCCATGGTCTTGATTGCTGCCTGGAATAACATCTGTCTACCTATTTCTGACTTTTTCTGCAAAATGTTTCTGCTGTACACCATACTAGCATTTCACCTGTGAAAAACAGCATAAGGAACAAGTGGAGTTGATTAAAACCTCCTATTTATGCTCAGCCCAAGGGACCGGACACAGCATTTTCATTTTTCTTCTGAACATTCCAGTGTGAAGTCTTGGAAAGAGCTATGGAGTTGATGGTACAGAGTCCTGGTGCAGGAGCCACACAGATCTATAGAAGTTAAGACAAACTGAGTGCACACTTCAGGGTTCAGCACATTCTCCTATAATGCTTCACGTGTGCAGACGTGCTTCATACCAGAGTAGTACCAGGGCTGTTCCACTCACTATGTTATTTATTCTGGCTTCGAGGAATTCACAATACACTGAGGTGGTTGATTCTTTCTTCCATTAAATGCCTGAAAAAGAAGCATTTATTTTCCTGTTGTTTCAAATATATTTTTTTTTCCCTTCTTTAAACATTGAAAACTTTTTATGGAGATTGAAATTGCCCTTGGTTTCACTTACAAGACACAGTTTAGACTTATTTTTCCTGCTGTGAAAAGAAAGGGTTATAATACTTCACAATCTTAACTGCAGCAGGAATGCCTAGCTTCCCTCTGCAATATTGAGCAGACCTTTCCCTAGGATCACATGCTATTTAAAGTGTTTCATTTTCTCCTGGTACAAGCAGAAGCCTCATCAAAACTGTGAATTTCAGATAAGCTTTTATCAGACTTTTGCTGTAACCATCTCAGAAATGAGCTGTCATCAGCAAATTTAATCTGTCTCTGGCTGCTTTAATTGTTAGCACCATTTCTGCCAAATCCTTCAGTGTCCTCATAGCATGGAAAGTTTCTTTAAGACTTTTAATTCAGTCAGCAGAGATTGCATGCAGTATTATTTTTTTTTTCATATTTATGACTTACACATTTGAAAAGGTGGAGGACCTTGATTGAACAGCTGAATTATGGAAATGCAACTGCCTCACTAGTGTTAAATACTGAGTCTGAAATGTGCACCTGAGGGGGTTTTGGAAGAGCCCTGCCAGCAAGAATAAAGCTCTGGAAGATATTTTACTTTATTTGGAGTGAGAATAAATAGAAACAGATTTTCTTTAATGCTGTGTGTCACCGAATTTTATTGGAGTCCACAAATAATTGCAGAGGGTCCCCAATCTTAAGCATGCTGAAGTACAAAAAAGATGGCTTCATGATTCAAGTTGTTGCAGGAGGCCTCAGCAAAACTAGATTGAGCCTCTCACTTTGCCACAGGCTTTCTGTGTGACCTTGAGCAATTTTCTTTTGCATGGGTTCTCAAAGGATTTGATGATATAAAAATCTTTGGAGTCTATGGGAATGAGGTGCCCAAATGCTTGTGCACAGCTGAACCCAAATGCCTGGTCCTACCCATGAGCACTAATTACTACTGAATTTTATGTGCCAGTTGGTTGCCTACCTGACGAGCTCTGTGAGGTCTTCCTACGGTTCCTCAGAGGCAGTTTCAAATCTGACACTCCAGACTGGGAATTTTTTAGGTATCATGTGAAATTCTTTCACTGTTAAAGTCTTCTTACAAACCATTTATCAATATGCTAAGCAGCATATTTACTACCTAAACCAAAAGAGGTTTCTTTCCTATTCCCTAGTGAGTACAGTGACAATGAACCCATAAATTTGGAGCTAACTGGATGACGTATACTGCACAACTAGGTAAACACAGCATGTATATATATATATGTATATCCGTGAGACACTGTGGTTATAGCTCGGGACCTCCCTGACATAACACACGTTTTTCTGGTTAACTCAGGCATTCATAGAATGTTGTTTCGTTATAATAGCAATTACACCTTGCTAGGCAATCTGTCCCAAATACAGTTAGGTATGGGAATAAGACCTCTTCAATTTTTATCCCTGGGAAGTTTTAAAGTTAAAGAAGTATCTCTCAAAAATGTAAAATATAAAATCTTTGACTGGGATAGAAATGGCAAAGTTATGTCAGTATTAGTAAAACTGTGATTCATGGACAACAGTGGTTCATTAGGCACCAATAAACAGTTCTAGCTGATGACTATAGTCAGCATGTGATGGGAAACTATAAAACAATAGAATTAAATTTATCTAATTCCAAAGAACTAATTTGCTGAGTTTGGCCTCTTTCGCTTTATTATTTCAAATGGTTGGCATTTGTATTTCTTTATTTTTGTGAAACTTGTTTTCCTATATGAGGATCTTGCAGAGTCCACAGTAATTTGTTTTTACTTTGAATGTGTGCTTGTTCATTTGGTTGTTTGCTTTGGATAATTACATCCCTCCTGCCATATCATTCCCTTTTGTAAACTATGGGAGTTACTAATACAGCATGATTTGCAAATTCAGATTATTCTAAATGAATATGCAATTTGAAATTCACTTTGTGCGGTTTCAAGCATCCAAGTTTGTAATATGCTTTTGCATTCATGCCAATGAAGATCAAATCTGAAAGCTCAAAAAAGTGAAGACAAAAGGGTATTTCTTCACTTCTTCCATCTGATTGGAGCCTTTTATTTTGATTCTCAGTGAGAGCTGTCTGATCGTGACCCAAGTTTTACATCTCTGACAGGCTTCCTCTTGTTGACATCTTTGAGACTGGCAAAGGTGATATTCCAGCCCACCCAGCATGGTTAAGGCAAGCTCTAGAATTCAAAGAATTGGAAGGTAGAATTAAGGATTTTCTATTCTGACCCATTTAAAAATTCAAAATTAAAGGCAGAAATGAACAAAATGAAAATTAGTATTACATCTATGTATTTTTGTTCTCCTTCTTTCTTACTATAAAAATCAATAGGAACTTTGTCTTCATATCTATCAGGTGAAGGAAATGTCCTATGCATCACTGATAAAGTCAGCTGTAATTTCTGTCCCAGCAGGAAATTGTTCCTATTCCTTAAAAGTAGTTCATGCCTTCTCCTCTCCACGCTATCCAGCAAGATGTTAGGATATCTGGGTTGTAATATAATCTTTGGTGATCCCTGCTAGGCAGGAAACATGTAACATGCAGCCTATCAAATTCATGAGTTGATATGAATTCAGTCACAAGATGCCTCTTTTCTCAGAACGTATAAATATTGACACATACAATTTAAGCAGCTAAAATGCTTTATGTGTGGTTGAAAAGATGGAATAAATTCCACTGCAAAATTTCCTGAAAGCAAAAAAAGTATCTACAGTTATAAAGTCCCAAAGGAAGTCATGTCCAATGAGTGGTTTTAGTAAATTGTAAAAAGTCCCCAGTGGAGCTGCCTGGGGAGACATTAGCATGATGATGGTACATTTTTCTCACACACAAGGATGGACCCAACAGGGATTCTTAATGCCACAACAATCTTTTATCGATATCTCTATATTAAAAATTTTTGAGTGGAAACCTGATGACTGTACCTAAACTGTCTCATTCAATACCAAAGTCAATAGGAGTCTCTTCATGACTTCTTTGGGCTGCTGCTCAGAATCACAACACTGCATCACATATCCTCTCATCCCTCTTCAATTCCTTCCAATTCACCTGCCCTTTTGTCTTTGCACCAGGGAATACTGGTAATGCTTTTGTGATGTTTCTTACATATTTACATCAAGTCCTACATAGTCACATCTGGGAAGTCTAGGACTCTCTCTATCTCCTAGAAGAGAAAATAATGGATGAGCCTAAAGAGAGCTAAATGAGCTGATAGATACATATTGAAGACAGAAATATGTAATTAGATGGAGACTGAACTAGAATGACTTGTGGCATAACCAATGATATGCCTTCAGGTCCTCATTTCCCAAACCATCCGGATTGGGAAGCTCGCCAGGCCCACCATGATTTCAGTCCTGCTGGACTGTCTGGTTTTTTTTCTGTGAAAATCACTGCACAGAAGGGAAGGAAAAGAGTAAAAGCACTGGTACAAATTCAGGTCTTGTTCCAACTGAGAGGCAAGCCACAGCCAAGATGTACAACCTTATCCAGAGCCCAGAAGTGTTCCCAGGCCACCTTGCAGAGACAGAGCCCACTTGTACCAAATGTTACTGTTCGTATGAGAACACCTAACGTCAGTGACAACAATCGTCCTTGCAAACAATGTACATGAAGAACTGCAATGTACTGATGTGGACTGCAAAAATAAGAATTCATAAAATGTAAGACCAGCAGGGTATATTATAGTTTTTGAAATAATGCTGGCTAGGGCTGGTGTTGATCCTGTTCCAAGTCCAAGACAAAACAGAAAACATCTAATCTCCATCTCGACTGAATGAGAATCCACCAGAACCTTAAGGTATCCTGTTGATTAATTAGCCTCATTGTGTGGTTTTAGAGCATATTTCTTACGTGAATTGGTTCCAAAAAGTGAAGTTACAAGAACTAGAGAGAAGAGGACTGACCAGCATGAAACATGTTTTCACTTTCTCAAACCCTGTTCCCTTTTACAGAGCGGGATAGAGGCCCCCAGGTACTCCTCAACTGAGAAGGAGAATCAGATGTCCTGCACCTCATGCATGGGTGGATCATCAGATGCAATATTGACGTTTAAACATTGGATTACCACTTCTCTCCTTTCTGAAAACATTTAGCTTTTAGCTTCTAAGATAATATTAAAAACAATGATGAACTAAAGGAAACAAAATATAATAAAAGTTATTATCTGATAGTGTCATTTTTAAATAGCGTCTTAATCTAAAGAGTTCAGCTTTCTACTTTTATAAACCTGTTGACTGCATATAGCTTATTTTACCATAGCAATCAGTCAGTCCATGGTGATTTAATTCTATTCTACTCTTTTTTTTAAGTCCCATCTTCCTGGGTTTAGTTTTTTGTTTTGGTTTGGTTTGTTTTTTTCCTCTAGACAATGCAACTCAAAAGTTTTCGTGCATCTCCTTGACAGATACAAACATTATTCCCATTGTGTCCTTACTGAATGAAAAATTTAAAGTGCAGAGCTGGCATTGGAAGATTGACTGGATTCTAAATGAACTTTCTGATACCAAATGTAAAACTAGAGGGAACAGAGCACCAGTAATGAAGTGAAATACAAGGTTAAGTATTGGAAACTAATTAGTGAGTTCATCAGCAACAACTCTTTGATGGTCTGAACTGCTTCCAGAAAGATAAGGATATATTGTTTGAGGAAACAATTAAATCCCATCCCATACTTGCATAGAATTATTTCATATTCATATGCAAATCCAAAGACATGTATACACTCAAAATACTAATGCCGTATACAGGCATAGACTTTTTCTCTTCTTGTTTCCACCACTATGAATCAGAGGTAAATTAACAAGAGGTCTACAATATAAAATTGCCGTGATACGAAGGAAATTCAGACATATAGTCTGTCATCATCCTTATTACAGAACCACAGAATGATAAAATGGTTTGGGTTGGAAGGCACCTCAAAGGCCATCTAGTTCCACCCGCTCTGCTGTGGGCAGGTTGCAGAAAGCCCCATCCAATTTGGTCTGGAACACTTCCAGGGATGGGGAATCCACAGCTTCTCTGGGCAACCTGTTCCAGTATCTCATCATGCTCACAGTGAAGATTTTTTTCCTAACATGTAATCTAAATCTCCCTTCTTTTAGTTTAAAGCTATCGTTCCTTGTCCTATCACTACATTCCCTTGTAAACAGTCCCTCTCCAGCTTTCCTGTAGAACTCTTCAGGTACTGGAAGGCTGCTATAAGGTTTCCCTGGAGCCTTCTCTTCTCTAGGCTCAACAAGCCCAAATCCCTCAACCTGTCTACATAGCACAGCTGCTTCAGCCCTCTGATCATCTACATGGGCCTCCTCTGGACTTGCTCCAACTGCTCCATGTCCTTTTTGTACTGGGAACCCCAGAGCTGCACACAGTACTCCAGGTGGGGTCTCACGAGAATGGAGTAGAGTGGCAGAATCACCTTCCTTGACCTGATGGTCATGCTGGTTTTGATGCAGCCTAGGACACAGTTGGCTTTCTGGGCTGCCAGCTCACACTGCTGGGTCATGTTGAGCTTTTCCTCAATCACCACCCCCAAGTCCTTCTCCTCACAGCTGTTCTCAAGCCATTCTCCACCCAGCCTGTAGCTGTGGTGAGATTGCCCTTACCCATGTGCAGAACCTTGCACTTGCCTTTGTTGAACTTCATGCAGTTCACACAGGCCCAACTCTCTAGCCTGTCAAGGTCCCTCTGGATGGCATCCCTTCCCTCCAGCATGCTGACTGCACCACACAGCTTGGTATTGTTGGCAAACTTGCTGAGGGTGCACTCAATCCCACCATCCATGTCGCTGACAAAGATGATAAACAGTGCCCGTCCCAGAACCAACCCTTGAGGGACGCCACTCATCACTAATGTCCACTTGGACATTCAACCATTGACCCCAACTCTCTGAGTGTGGTCATCAAGCCAATTCCTTATCCACTGAATGGTCCATTTGTCAAACTCATGAGTCTCCAATTTAGAGACAAGGATGTCACGCAGGACAGTGTTACATACTTTACACAAGTCCAGGTAGATGTCATCATTGCTCTCCCCTTTTCCATCAGTGCTGTAACCCGTCATAAAATGCCACCAAATTTGTCAGGCACAATTTGCCCTTAGTAAAGTCATAGTGGCTGTCACCAATCACCTCCTTATTTTCCATGTGCCTGAGCATAGCTTCCAGGAGGATCTGCTCCATGATCTTGCCAGGCACAGAGGTGAGATTGACTGGCCTGTAGTTCCCTGGGTCTTCCTTTTTTTCCCTTTTTGAAAATGGGGGTTATGGTTCCCCTTTTCCAGGCAGTGGAAACTTCACTGGATTACCACGACGTCTTAAATGTGATCGAGAGTAGCTTAGCAAATTAATCCACCAGTTCCCTCAGGACCTGCAGATGCATCTCATTAGCTTCCTTTGACTGGTGCACCTTCAGTTTTCTTACAAGGTCTCAAACCTGAGGGCCACAAAGTTGATCAGATGACTGGAGCACCTCTCCTACAAAGACAGACTGAGGGAGCTGGGGTTGTTCAGCCTAGAGAAGAGAAGGTTCTGGGGAGACTTAATCGTGGCCTTCCAGTACCTAAAGGGGACCTACAGGAAAGCAAGCAAGTGACTGTTTATTAGGGAGTGCAGTGACAGGAAGAGGGATAATGGATTTAAACCCCAAGGGTGATTTATATTGGACATTAGGAAGAAATTCTTTACTGTGAGGGAGTAAGCCACTGGCACAGGTTGCCCAAAGAAGCTGTGGAGGCCCCATCCCTGGCAGTGTTCACGGTCATGTTGGATGGGGCTTTGAGCAATCTCGTCTAGTATAGGGTGTCCCTGCTCATGGCACAGGGGTTGGAACTAGATGATCCTTGTGGTCCCTTCCAACTCGAAACCATTCTATGATTCTATGATTCTCCTACAGTTCGTGGTTCTTCATTCGTGGATGAGGGAAAGACTGTTGATGTAGTCTACCTAGACTTCAGCAAAGCCTTTGACACGATCTCCCAGAGCATTCTCCTGGAGAAGCTGGTGACCCACGGCCTGGACAGGTACACTCTT
>VWZZ01002635.1:2609-92828 GCA_013399095.1 Psophia crepitans
GCCCAGCGATCCAACCTGTCCAGGTCCCTCTGCAGAGCTATCCTACCCTCCGGCAGATCGACACTTCCCCCCAACTTGGTGTCGTCTGCATTTCTTCATAAAAGAGATGCTTCAGTCCCCTCATCATCTTTGTAGCCCTCCACTGGACTCTCTCTAGTAGTTCCCTGTCTTTCTTCAACTGGGGAGGCCAGAAATGGACACAATATTTGAGATGTGGCCTCATGAGGTATGGTGGGTTGATCCTGGCTGAAGTCCAGGTGCCCACCAGAGCTGCTCTATCACTTGCCCTCCTTAATGAGACAGGGGGAGAAAAGGTGTAACAAATGGCTCGTGGGATGAGATAAGGACAGGGAGAAATTGTTCACTAATTACTGTCACGGGCAAAACAGACCAGACTTGGAGAAGAATTCATCTGATTTATTACCAAGCAGAGCACAGCAGTGAGGCATAAATCCAAATCTTGAAACACCTCCCTCCACCCCTCCCTTCTTCCCAAGCTTAACTTCATTCCCGATCTCTCCCTGCTTTCCCCCAGTGGCACAGGGTGACAAGGATGAGGATTATGGTCAGTTCATCATGTGTTTCGGCTGCTGCTTCCTCCTTAGGGGGAGGACTCTTCCCCTGCTCTGACATGGAACTCCTCTCATGGGAGATAGTCCTCCATGAACTTCTCCAATGTGAGTCCTTCCACGGGCTACAGTCCCTCACAAACTGCTCCAGCGTGAGTCTCTCTCATGGGGTGCAGGCCTTCAGAAGCAGACTGCTCCAGCATGGGTCCTCCACGGGGTCACAAGTCCTGCCAGCAAACCTGCTCTGGTGTGGGCTCCTCTCTCCACAGGGCCACAAGTCTTGCCAGGAGCCTGCTCCAGCATGGGCCTCCCACTGGTTCAAAGCCTCCTTCAGGTGTCTCCACCTGCTCTGGTGTTGGGTTCTCCACAGGCTGCAGGTGGAATCTACACCCCATCACCCCTCCTCCATGGGCTGCAGAGGGACAGCCTGCCTCACCATGGTCTTCACCACAGACCATGGGAATCTCTAGTCCAGCACCTGGTGCACCTCCTCCCCCTCCTTCTTCACTGACCTTGCTGTCTGCAAAAGTTTCTCACATCATCTCACTCCTCTCTCTGGCTGCAAAAACTCCTGTGGTTGTGGTTTGGATTTTGTTGTTGTTGTTTGTTTGGTTTGGTTTGGTTTTGGGATTTTTTTTACGTCCTTAACTATGTTATCCCAGAGGCACTACCACTGTTGCTGATTGGCTCAGCCTTGGCCAGCAGCAGGTCTGTCTTGTGTTCATCCCTGAGAAAGTATGGCAAGTGATACTTCTATTCCTCACAACAAGAACTGTTCAATATTTGATATTATGTCTAGATAACCACAATATATTCTGCTGCCAGCTTCACTATGATATTTTTAGAGCTTTTAAGCCATCTTTAGTTGGTCAGTGCCATGAACAATTTTTAATTTTATCTGAATGTTTGGCACTGTGAAGGGTAGACACAGAGAAACCGAAGTAGTAGGATCACAGGAAGTTTATTTTTTTGGTAAGCATGTAGGGAGTGAATACCCAATGCAAATACTAATTTACATCAGCCCAGGAATGTGAAAGGGTCACTGTCATGTGCTGATACAGTCACAATGGTTAAAGAAATTACATATAATGATAATCAGATGTCAGACAATAACTTGAGTTTGCCATGACTGTGACTGGAGTTTAAAAATCATTTCACTAGCAGAGGCTGTTTAGTGTTTGAAGGATAAATTGACTTTTTTTGTTTCTTGTCATCTTCAATTTACTTTTTTAATGCTATTTTCTCTCATACATCATTCTTGCATAGTTATAGAGATGTACTAATCAAATTGAATTGTCTTATTTCTCAAATTTTAATCACAGTAGAAAACCAGGGATTTTCAGGTAGCAGTAATCCCTCTTGATATTACTTGAAGCTTCTTTACTTTCATTCCCTTGTCAGGTTCACTTTTGTTCTTTTGGTTCTTCATCCTTCTCTAAATAGCTGTTAACATAGTTGCACCAAAATGGGTAATTTTGTCCAACTTCTTGAATGTGTGTTCATCCTCCTTTGACATATTTTAATTGTGGTGTTTATTAGTATGTGGGGAGGGTTCAGATTTGAATTCAAGGATAGGGATGGCCTGCTGTGTTGCCCCAGGACTTCTACAGAGATGACTTTAACTTAATGGTGGAGAGTCTCTCTCTCTTTACCACTTACCCTGATACAGTGAGGTGCGCTTCTATCAGGTCGGTATGTAGTGAACAGGAGAGTATTTTTTGGTCAACTGACCCTATAGCCAGTGAAGCATCCTCTCACCTTCAAAAGGAGGACATGGGAGATCTAGGAATTCAGTTTTCCCACCTGAGCTCCATTTAATGCTGGCATTTTTTGATGTTTTTCAATATTAGACCACTTAATGATATTGAACTTCACTTTTCTGTTTTACAGATAAGCTTATTTGCTTGTTTTCAATTTTCTATGAAACCTTTACATACTCCTGGAAAGTCTTACTCATAGATGTTAGTTTTCCTGTATTTTTTCTTTATAGTCAGTATAGGTTTATCTCATTAAAAATCTTAACCATATTGGTTGAACCTTCATTATTTTAACTTTCTGTCATTTTATTTGATTTGTTTATCTTGAATATCATGATTTCTTTGTAAGACGTTTCCTACTCTTGTTCTCCTGGCCTACCAACGTCACTGGAAGATAACTCTTTACAGATTGTTCTGTGTAGTTACCATGCATGTTGACTGATATTATTTATGGAAGTGCTTGACACTAGTTACTGTAAATGCTTAGGGAGCTAAATAAGTCTTCTGAAAGATGACCCAATAAAACATCTGTCTTCATACATAGTGATCCACTGAAGTGGAATTTAATCCTGTAATATTTTATGGTTACATAGCACTTTTCAGAGCATTTTGCACTTTTTATATGGAGAGTTCAAAGAGAATGCAACCATTGTCATTGCCCTCATGCTAGAAAAGCTTTAAAGTGAAGAAAGCTTTTCACAGCAACTAACAGAGAGCAATATTGCTTTTGCCGTCAATATTGCTAAAGCTTTGGCAAAGAATCAATGCTTCTGAGAAGAGCTGGCAAACGTGCTTTATCTTCTGCCAGAAGAGGAAGGGAAAGGGTAGAAAGTTGTCCAACTTGATTGAAGCTGCTTATAAAGGATGTCCACATCAAGAAGACTGGGAAGTCTCACACCAGCTGGCAGGTGGGTGAAATCTGTGCCAAGCCATCTCGATGACCGCATGGACCCACCTTTACCAATGCCAAGGCAGTGTGAGTTTTGTGGAATCAAACGTGCGTTTACTTTGCAGTTCTTAAGCGACAATGGCCTTTTCCTGTCAAACTTGCTGGTAAACAGGGGCAGTGTTACTAAAATTGAGATAAGAAGTGTGAATGAGTCTCACACTGGGACCACCTCACTAAACAATTTTCTTTAAAAGATTATATTGTGATTATTTTTCATCATTTTTCCTCTCTTAGACAGTCCTTAGTGTTGTCTTAGGTTCTGCAAGTGTGTTTAAAATACTCATGACTGTGTCCCTTAATCAACAATTAACTGTACATGCTACTTTATCCTGTGATTCTCCCTCAAAAGGTTGATACTCCCCCAAACTTCTTTTTACCTGTCTGCCTCATCTTTAATTTTCCCTTTCATAGATTTCTTCCCTTCAGTTTCAATTTGAAGAGTGGCTATACCAGTGTCTTTTCTCCTTATCATGCTGCTTTTTGATAAATCACTGTGAACCCTGAATTTTTTTTTTATTTATCTACTCATTAAGATTTCAACATTATTGCTGAGTTAGACTTGCAATTTCCTAATGACAGAGGTCAGAAAGGCTGTGAATCAAGTTCATATCAACATCTGTGAACTTCTGCATTCCTGTACTCTGACTCCTTGATCCACCGTGTCTGACTAAAGTTGCCCTTTATGGAGAAAAATATCCTCAGAATCTACTTTAGACAGTGTTTCTGCTTTCAAACAGTTTGGGATTACAAATGAACATCTATTCAGTAACTGAATTCTGTTGATATCGTACAAAAAGACTTAAGTCTATATTGTGAATTTACTTTTTCCCTAGTATTTCTCTGCAAGCTGGAGTAAACCAGATTAGTTTACCCACCACTGTGCTGCATCTACTTATAGGCCACCATCCTTCACTGCTTTGTGGAGAACCAGAAGCTACCATGGCAAACCTGCCTCTTGGCCATTCACTTGTCATGTTTTACCTAACTCTTGGTAAAAAGGAGAAGTTACTTTCACACTGTATAGCTCGTAGCCTTGAGATGATTCTTTTGCCCAGTGTTTTAGAGCAAGAAAACCCTCTCAAAATAGACTAGTCGTAGTTCACTTTTCTTCTTACTGTTATCTTAACCTTCTCTTTTTCAGAGACCAGCTGAGTAGGGAAAGGTTTAAAATGTTTGTAGAACATGTCATGAGAAGCAGTATTAGAAATGTTTCTCAAAACTTGAAAAAAACTTTAAACAAAATATTGTCATTCAGTCACATAAAGCAGAGTATTATATTTCTTACAGGCAGTTTTTCCAGCTGTAGTAGTGTATCTGTTGTTCGCATTCTCTTTTATGTTAGCATGAGAACTATCAACTTTTCTTAAGTTTTTCTTTTCCATAAGCACAAGTGAGAAAATAGTCACAAAAGGCATTGCTATGTTCATATTCACATTTACCATACCTAGAGGACAGGAATCCATCCCAGAAAGGGAAACTCCTTTTTATAAAATGTTTGCTCAGCAATTGATACTATTTTTAAGAGACCAAAAACCTAACAAATATTGAAAACCAAAACACGGATTACTTTATGTTTATATATATTTTCAAAGTTTATCCCCCAAATTATTGTCATTTTGGTAATATATTTAATTTCAGTGAATGTAGGAAAACGTGTAAGATTCACTCAAGAATCATGTAAGATTCACTTAAGCAAAGATTAATTTCTCAAATGAAGTTCATGTTATATGAAATTAATAACCTTCATCCAAAGCAAATTCAGTCAGGCTTTAACCTACCTCTCTGTCAGTTGTCTAGTAAGGACAAGAAGAAAATAAGACAAAAGAAAATCTGAGATGCAGGCAAAAATAGCGTTTAGATCACTTTAGCTGATTGAGAGAATATGAGAACCTGTTTCCTGAGCTGAAATCGGCCAGCAGTGAAATAAAAACCCTGCATATGAACTGCAGGTACGTCCCCAGAATTGTCAGGTCACATATAACAGATCATCCTTCCAGATACCTGGTTCTCAGGGAGTAGGGAAGTATTTTTCACACTTTGCGGAACAGAGGTCAGCATAGATTTTTCTTCAATTTAGAGGACAATTGATAATGAAAACTTTCTGATTCAGAAATCCTTAAGACTGCACAAAAATTAAGAATTTTCCATTGTCTTTCACAAGTTTCACTCCAGACAGTTCTAGTTCTTAAGGTCATAAAAATGAACGTTTCTTTTGTCTCCCTTCCCTCTTTTCTGCATATTTCTGTTTATTTAACAAAAAAGAATTTGAACTTACCAATATATGTGCCTTGTTTTTGTTGCTTTGTGTTATCTTCTAAATATTCCCCTCCCCCCAAAATATTTGCAAGTTGCACAAGAGGACAATTTTGTCCTTTCTCGATGTATTAGCAAATTCAGCTTCTGAGTGAAAGTGAGTCTCTGTAAGCAAGAGCCTTTAGGTTCTAAAACAAATTAACTTTCGCATTGAATTGCTTTTGGATCCTGCTGCATCCAAGGAGTAATTAAGGAGCTTCTAGAATTTTTTAAATATGTAATGTATATATGAAAATGAATAATTTAATAGTTTTTCATAGTGTAATGTGGTCCATTTAATAGCCCTAGTTCTTCAGCCAGTTTGAGTCCCTTTGTTATATGAAAAGCCTCCTGAATCTCTCTGAAAACAACAGGAGTTGCTGGATACCCTTCCAGATTAATGCTTGTCTATGGAAAGCAAAATTTACACCAATTACTCTAACTCCAACCATTCCTTACTGCTGCTGAAAAGAAAGTTGTATGCAAAGTATTTTGCAAGTGTTGGAAGTAATGTTGTGGAGTGAGTCTGCCTGGAATAAAATCATCCATGATTTAAAGTTTCTTACATTATTTCAGTCATAAAGTCAAAATCAAGAAGAAACAGACTTTGGGTTAGGCTTAGTGAGCATAAAAAGGAATAGAAATGAATTGGCAAGCAATATCAAGATAACAGTAAAGCTTCCCTTTTTTTCAGGAGTTGTAAGGATAGCTATAACTTTTCACATTAATTTGAAATGTAGCTGTATTCTGTATAATTTACATGCAGAACTTTAATTCTCATAGCTTCCAAACAGCAACATGTAAAGTTTGGTTATCTGTATTATAATTTGTTGCCATGGATAGCTTTTCAGAAAAAAAACCATAATGAATAGACACGTTTTCCAATACAACATGTGTCAATTGATGAAAATATTCTTGTTATGGAAGCTTCGCATGACCCACATAAAGAACTAAACTTTTTCTCTCATTCTGTAAGTTACCTATACTGGAAAAATATTATCGAGGGGTTCAGATTGATTTTGTTTTAGAAAATAGGTAAAATTTACCCCATTGTATGAAATGTTTTAAAACTGGAAAAATGACCTTGTTTGAGGGAAAAAAAGAGGTATTTTTCACATATTTTAATTACTGAATGATATGATCAATATATTGTCACATAATGAAGTACTCTGAATAATAACTTATACCAGCAAAGTCATATAATATGCATGACTTTGACGTTCATATGCCTGCATATAATTGACACCTAATTTCCACTCTCTTCCTTTATGCATCTCAATTCAGAGTTTCACATATTTTTATATCAGGATAAATTGTCTAAAATAGTGTTTTACAACCTTTATGAGCTAGATTTAATTTCTTATAAATTTCTTGTCACTAGAATGACGTTGCTGTAATGTGGCATTTACCATTATCTAAAAAGCTATGGTTTATTTGGGTTACAGAAATAACATTTTCTGTATATGAACTTTTTTCTTTTTGCAGTAGCTTAAGTGTTAAAGCCTGAAAGGATTTAGAAAGCTGCAGAGAATGTGTTAAGACTGTTAATGAAGCCTCTGAATCTAAGGACAAAATTAGCTCTCACACCCACACTGCGCAAAGTACAGCAACTGTCTGATAGAATTGCATCATGGCTTTTACCTGGGGACACTAGTATTATATTCACTTGAAATGATGAAACTGGGAAGACAGATGTCCCCAAAGGACACTTTAAGGAGCTTGTACCTACATAAATTGCTCGACAAAAATCTCTGAAATTTGACTCTGAAACCTATGTAAAAATGCTGACTGTGTGTGAATGACAGATAATGCGTTCTATCATGTAACGTTTGCTTTTAAGAGTGTACAGGAATGTACTTTTGATACTGATTAACCTGAGAGTGAAAGGAATTTCTGAAAGCAAAGGGTTTTAACTACTTAATTTCATTAGAGGGAAGGATAGGTCTGCATATGAGTTTGTGATTCATCGGAATCAAATGCTGAAGAACAAAAACAGGGCAGCTACTTGTTTCCTCTGTTTCAGTGAGTGGGAAAGATGTGTGTGGCTGTAGTCATGGAGAAGAAGAATCTCCAAGATCCAGAATATCTTGTTCTTCTCACCTCAGCCCACACAAGTTCCTTCTTTCAGGTGTAGCACAGCCATCAGGCCCAGAAGATCTGTAAAGAACAAGAGCACGAGGATTGCCATTCCCTTGGCGTCGTGCCGCTAGTCCCCTGCTGCTGATTTCATCTACTCCTTCTGGATTTCATCTATCCATTTAACCTGCTTGTATTTGCACCAGATCACGAGGATTGAATAGTGCTTGGCATTATCCAGCAATGCAGACTTGGAATAGGCTATAAGAAAGCATCACCGGGTGAAAAGGGAGTAGAGGGAGCAGGGAGGAAAGAATAAAATCAGATTCCCATACAGCACTGAAATAAAAATATTCTAGATAGGGATACATAATGTAAAATGCATATACAAATTTGAATGGATATAACTAATATTTGGTATAAAAGCACTAAGTAAATTGCTAAGAACAAAAAAAAAAAATTACAATTGCAAATGTATTTGAACTGTACATTTTTACAATAATTGTACATTTTTACAATAATTTAAGTGGTTTCTCTTCATCCATTTTACCCAGAGATACAGGAAGTGATTTACAGATCAGATGTTTACCAGCAATACGGTGGTGCTCTTTATCCAGCAGAAGCTCACTGATAAGCAGAAGTTATAAACCAATCTTTTTTCCTTTTTTTTTTTAACAGAAAACTTACAAGAATGGGAGCCTTAAGCAACTAGTAATTGAGAGGAACCTTAGGAGAGATTAAAAAACAAGGATATTTGTAGAAAGTGGTGTCCCTGTTTAAGAGTGCTCATGCCTCCACTTCCCAAGACAAAGTATAACTTCTTCATAATGGGCTAATGAGTGTGCTGTTGACTAAAAGGAAGCACTTCATACAGAAGGTTTAGTTATTTTTCCGTAGTGTGCATTGACTCCAATAGGAAAGAACTAAACATTTCTGTGTTATGTCTACTCATATCTCTCTAACTTCCACAGTAATATGCAGCAGCAAAACTCCCCCTGGGTACTTCCTCCTAGAGAAGGAAAACATGTTGCTTTTGATAAAAAGGAGGAGATGTATTTCATGTCCATCATTCCGTTACAATTCTTACATGGAGGTTCTTGTAGGTATCAGGATGTAACTGTCCTTCACTTTGTTAAGGTGAATGTTATTAAAACTATATAGCTCGTCCTTGTAAAATGGAATTTTTAGACCTGATTCTTATAACTGTTGTTAGAAGCCTTTATAAAATTAAAATGAAAGAATTTGGAACTACTGGATACCATCTATTTTTATTGATCAAAATTTAGAGTGATTTTGCATCACATGATCATATAAGGACATAAAAGTTTAGGAACTGATTTTGGAAGAATTTTAGAAATAAGGAGTCTAGTGCAAATTCAGGATATTAACATTCTTATTTTTATATTATTGAAAAATCATAATTGCTTAATTATGACACTGTTATTGGTATTTTATAGATGAAGAGGAGTAGTTTATAAACATGACAATAACATGAAGTAAACTAAAAATCTTTAGAAATCCATTTTACAGTTATGGGTTAAGACAGAAATGCAAAATCATAGGCCTGTTACTAAATATGAAAGATCAGTTGCCTGGGATACTGAAATCAATTTTTAAGTAGGACTGTCTGGAAAATTGAGAAAAACATGTATAATTAGGCAATAAGTAAGTTAAAATCCTGTAAAATAATTCTTGATAAAAAGGAAGAAATGTAGTAACTTGAAAATGACTTTAAGTATGTATACAGTTCACACAAGAGAATGCGTGTATTTTATCCCTTATTTACTATTTACTCAACTATTTATATAGATTTTGACTTTTGATATTTAGCTTTAGGACTTCTCTGGAGAAGGTTGGATCCCATTTATGTTGGAAACAGATGGATTTGGTCTTAACCCTGTTTCCATAAAACCTACAGTGTACTACAATTTAGAATGTGTACTCAAATCCTACTAATGGACATACAGATTCATTTAAAAATAAACCTATTTTTCCTTTCTGTGTAGAGGTGTAGAGCATGAGGTTCCTCACCATTTGTTGTCAGATCAGTAGTTAGAAAAGTGGTCTCTACTGTAATATTACCTATTACTTTTGAAATACCACAAGATATGAAGGAAATGTAAAATACTGAGAAGAAAACAAACAAACAAAAATGTATAGAATATCTAAAAGATATGCTAGAACAAATACATAGGATGTAGTTGTCAATGAGTTTGGCAACATAGCTTACTATTTTAATTGATTCAAAAACCTACAAAACTTGGAGAAGGAGGTGGGAAGTAGGGAAAGAATCAATGTAGTAATTTTTGATTTTTGTAAAAGGTTAGCTATTGCTAATTTTTGATTTTTGTAAAAGGTTAGCTATTGCCTTACTTGCAAAATTAATTCAAATTGGCTTGGATAAGAGCACTGTCATGTGGATTAAAAGCTGGCTGAAAGACTTGCAAACAAAGGGTGTTTTCAGGGTACCACAGGGATCACTGCTAGAACCAGTCATTTTTAAAATATTTATTAATGATCTGGGAGAGACTGTTAACAACATGCTAATATTAGCATGTGACGCTAAATTGTGAGGGGATAGAGATACTTGAAAGTTAAAAAAAAAAAAAAAGATGCGAGGCCTACAGAGAGATCAGAAACACTGGCAGAAGTACCACAGTGAGCTTCAGCTTCAAGAAAACACAGCCCAATTAGATCTGTGAGGAGAATTTGGGAGATGGGTGACATACTTAAAGAAACTTGAAATCAATTATGTAGGGAAAAAAAGCTGAAAGTAGGAGTGATAACAGCAAACCAAATGTGTGTAAGACATGTAAGAGGGCAGCGGAGGAGGATGATGGCAACTAGAACAACCTGTGAGCCCCTAGGACTGTAGTTTAGGCTCTCAGCAGCTAAATTGGAAATTATTAAGTTTTTTAAGGCAGGCACCTGGTAAATGCTGCAGTGGGGAACAGCCATAAAACGGCAGGCTACTCGTTTAGGGGTTTTCTTCCTTTCTAATCTCTTTGGATCTAACATGATGTTCAAAGACCATGTCACTCAAATGTTGCAGCTATTAAATATGGTCATTTAAGCTAATACTGGATTAGGGGCATGTTACTAAATTATTATGTATTCCTGTAGTATCAATGGCAAATATGTGGCAGAATCTTAAATAATGAATCAAATCACAAATAAATAATGGAAAATACAGTAGTACTGAATACCTCTGGGAGTGAAACCAATTTAGTGCACATACAGCAGCAAATAAACATTTTCAGATCTCAAAAATTTGATATTTCTGTAAGTGAAATACACACTTTCTATATCAGAATAATAAATGCTGAGTCATGGTTATGTGATATACTTACTACTAAATTCTTAAAGAAATAGATTGTTTTTCTTAAAATATTATTCTGATCACTTCAAAAACTAATGAACTACTTTTGGAAATTTCAGTATGCAATGTACAAAAATGCAAGTCTTTTAAATTTTATTTAGTAGAACAGTATCTCCTCCCCTACTTGAACTGTGCTAATGTAAAGAGGTAACTTTCTGTTTACTGTATCTGTCTAAAATTTGTATTTAGACTTTGGAAAAATAACCTAATGTTTTGGAGGCTAAAGTACTATAGAAGAGCATAAATTATTATAACTGCATTCATAGTTTAATTTTGCTAATAACTTCTTCCATGTGAGACCTTAATTTAAATAAAATTTGACTTTATTTTCAGCTGGAACAGATGTACATTCATGCTAGTTGTTTGTCTGAGAAGTGAAAAAACAGAGAAGTTTATTAACTTAAAAAAATGCAATGCCTTGCTGTGTAAAAAGAATGGATTACAGTCGAAGTCTAAAGCTATGTGCAAGCCATGAAGTTTAAATCTGATTGTAGGGGTTTCGCCATCCTGACTTAAAAAAAAAAAAGAAAGAAAAAAAGAAAGCTTTTTTTCCCAGTGCAGAGTTCTGAAGACTTCTTGCATACAACAAACCTGAATCATTAAAGTTGTGGTCTTTCCTTCTTTTCGTAAATATACAAAAACTTGATTGTCTGTCTGTTTTGCTGCTGGCAGAGTGGCAAAATGTTCTCTGGATGTATTTTGCTATAATTACTTATACACGTTGAAAACATGGTTTCCTCGATGGAAGTGGGGTTTCTCACTTTTCTTTTAGTTTTGTTAAGGGCTGTTTTCTCTCACAGAACTCCACAAAGGTATCAGTTATTTTCAGGATTTTGGATCCTCCTTGTTTGTAACCCTTTTTTATCCGATAGAGTAAGTCAACCCATTTATTTGAGGAATATATCACATCAATGTTTTAGAAACAACTATTTTTTTTTCAGTCTGTTCCAAAGAATCTTTCTGACCAGTTGAAGTTCAAATAGAGGTGCAGCAATAAGAATCTGTAAATTAAAACAGCATTTCTCTAGTAGTGTTCAGAGTGGTTTTCTAGCTTTATCAGCTGAAGAGAGGCGAGATTTGTTGTGGAAATATGTGTAACGTGGACAGCAGATCTTCTTCACCAGCTGTTTATTCTTACATATCTGCTTCCAGTTGGCCCGCGCTACTTGCTCTGGACATAGCCAAGCGGATCACGTTGTTGGAAGAGAATTTGCATTGATTCAGTAAGCATGTTTGAAGAGGCAGTGATAGCCTGGGCAGCATTTGCTGCATTAATTGTTTGGGAAACTAAAGGTGAATTATATTGGAAAATTGATCTGGCTGAGCAGTAACCATTATTTTATCTTAAAGCAGTTTATGTAGCAATGTTATGTATGAATTGCAGCCTCAAAAGAGAGCATCTCCTGTTGTAACTCTCTTGCTTAAATGAGAAGGAGCTAGAAGTCTGTTACTCGTTTCTGATGGGATCTATACACTTAGCATCCATTGAGGCTTTTTGGGGTGTGAGCACGTAATTGTAAGGGCTCTTTGTCACACACGTTCCTGTGAAATAGTTATCAGAACCTAGAGAAGGAAGTGCTGGGGGAAAAGCCTTTGTGATAACTCATTCATGAGCTACACCTCTTTGAAAAAATAATAGATTTTTCCATCTTCTGTAAAATTCTGAAATTAAATCGACACCAGTTGTGAGTTTTGTTGGTTGCGGTTCCAGTAATCTGTTTAGTATGCCACTGAAACCTGGGTCTGTCTGAGTGCTCTCTATCAATAACAAAGGTTCAGTTGTTTTATTTGCTTAGCAGTTCGCTCCAGCTTTAGTCAGCACATTGAAATCTACATTTTGAGTGCTTTTTTGAAACATTTGTTAAATAGATTTTTGTTTTCTGTTGATGATTAAGGTAACATTGTACAGCTCCAGACTGTAGTAAAATACACTGGGGTTTATTTGTGATTAAATAAATGCAAATCTGTCTATATTTTTTTTATTTAATTTCCAAACTGCGCGGCTACTTGGTCTATGGACATATTTATTCCACAATAGTACCGGCATAAGCAAATAAAAAGCTGGGTATGAAATTAGATTTTGATGGGAAAATGAAGTTCTGTTTAATTATTCTTTGTGTGTAGCAGTATTATAGATTTACAATATTTGAGGGTACAAATATAATATGCATCTTAATTTCTGATTCCAAAGACTGAAGTATATCTTTGTCACACCTCTAAATATAAACAAATCGAGTTCATTAAGTGAGGTTTGTAAACAGCTAAAACCTGCAAGGTCACTTTGCAAATCTTTTGCAACTTTTTAATCTTTTAAAGGTTTTAAAATATTAACTATATAATCCTTTCAAAAGCTCAGTGGAAAAAGCAGTAAGTACATTCACACCATTCAACTCCAAGGCAGCTAGAGCTAGGCTCCACTCTGGCACCCAGATACACTTGCCTGACTCCAGATTTAAGCATGTGCCCAGAGTCCAGGCTGGGCTGAGACCTAGGCATGCTCCAGTCCTCCTCTTTCTTCTTCTCCCTCTTTTGCATGCCATGGTTTTCAAGAGAATCAGCCAGCCTCGTGGATGGCAGTGACCATGGAGGACGCTCCAGAGGGCACCACTGACTCTGCCCTGAGGTCTCAGGGCAGGTTAATGCCAGTGAAATGAAGTGGTGTTATCCTGTTTCAGTGACGGGGCATTTTATCAAAGGTTTTAAGCAAACAAGTGATCATTAGAGTGATCTGCTTGTTAGAAGCAGTGATTGCTCTTTCTTGAAGGCTGTCTATTGCATATGCTTATTGATATACCGTAGAAGTATGACTTGCTATTAATGAAAAGGTGCTTGGCAGAATCAATTAATGTAGACATGTGTTTGATATATTACTGTTGCTCTTTATTTTTCTATCAGTTATTTATCGAACTTGGTTGATTAGCCCATTCTCCTCTGATTCCATTTACAGTGGTAAAATGTTCCGAAGACTGTTTAAAGCTTTCACTGTGATGTGTAAAGCTAAAACTATGAGATACACTGCTCAGATGCTCTTCAGAAAACTCCCAGCAGCGATGTACAGAGTTGCAGAAGACACGTTAAACCATCTAATTTTGCGTTTAATTCACAGAGAAGTAAGCCAAACATTAGCGGTTAATTGTCTAGAGAACTGGTAGTAAAACCAGGATGATATCACAGCTAACTGCCAGATAAAAGACAGCATAGGAGGTACAAGGCTAGTATCTCTAGAAGGAAATACAGGTTACCTAGCTTATTGCTAGAAAAAGCACCATCTGTTTTCCCTTTGCCCTGCAAAGAGGCAGAGGCATTGCAGTTCTGGGTTGGATTTTTTGAGTTTTGTATATGCACAAATCATAACTTATTTATTTTGTCTAGAACATAAGGTAAAATTAATGCTCAAAAAGGGAACAGAAAAATATTTTTAAAACTGTTTTCGCTTAAATTGGTCATAGAGTGTACTGCCTTAATCATCACTGTAATGTCAAGAGTTGTACTGCAGTTACACAGGTGCCAGAATGGTTTTACTTTCAGGGAAACTGTGGCTTATCAATTGTGTGCAAGGTACGTTGTTACCTTTAAAAAGTC
Organism: Psophia crepitans; assembly: GCA_013399095.1. Classification (NCBI taxonomy): domain Eukaryota; kingdom Metazoa; phylum Chordata; class Aves; order Gruiformes; family Psophiidae; genus Psophia; species Psophia crepitans. Next base: position 17,214 of record VWZZ01002635.1, read on the forward strand.
TTTATGGGATTTGTTGTTTATAGCATTTACTAATCATTTCTTGCCATTGAAAGAACTGCATAGCATAAAACTGCTTCATTTGTATGGTTTAATTGACTATAATTAGCAATTTACCACACTGTTTAAAAGGGACTGAGTAATCTCAGCTAAGAAGGATGAAGCTTATAGGATGAAGCTCCTGCACAAATTGCTTTCTCAAACAAAAAAAAAAAACAGAAAAAAAAGAATCGGTTTTAAATATCTAAAACAAATTTTGTGAAATTATGTAAAGTTGTGCTCACAGTATTGTAAGGAAGAAGACAACACCTTATTTAAATGAGTGGGATATTTAAATATTAATAACACCTGGTAGTAAATTTTATTATGGAGTATTTGAGAACTTGCAGTATAATAGTGATGTTTCAAAATGCCAATTACCACACTGATAAAAAAACATTGGGGACATATTAGTAAGAAACTAAGTTCTACAAATTAAGCTCATGTTATCTACAGCCTGCTCAGGCACTGATTTACAGGGGAGGACTGAAAATTGTATTTGGAGACGACCCGTGGGGCCTGGCCCACCTTTCCTCCAGGTTAACGTGGAGAGAGCTGTGCTGCCTCAGAGCTGGCTGTTCCCAGAGCTGGGCAAACAGCAAAAAAACAAAAGGGGAACAAGATATGTTATATACTTTTAGGCTTCAAATAATGAAATGCAACAGGATTTAACTTGGTGGAGAACCAGGGCAAACCCAGTGCGTTGTTGGTTCATTTGCAGTTCTATAAATTTATACCTGTTCCTCTTGCCTCTGTCTTGGAGTAAGACAGATATTACTGCAAATCCGAGTTGAGAAATCATTTATAGCTCATTCCCACCACCAGCAGCCTTTGACAGAAGTAACGTATTGTGTTCTCAATGCAGCTGGTCACTCCTTGCTGCTGCATTTAATAACAATAGATTCACTAGTACCATTTTTCCCCCTGTAATGTTCAGTGGTGACACAATTAACACTGACTTTTAAATTGTCAATTGACTTTGCTTTTTTTATTTGTCATTTGTTTTGACAAATGGGATCAGTTCACACCTCTGAATTGCTATGTCAGCCTGTCTGGAGCCCTCCACAGGTATCACTGTAAACCTAACCAAACCCTTTGAAGGTTATTGTCTCCAGCCAGGGAGTTTGGGGTTGGTGAAGCTAAGATTCTGGAGTACAGTTATAAAGGAATCAAAACTAGAAAGGATAATTATGCAGGCATTTTTTGCAGCTGCATAATTGCTTTATACGGCAGGTCATGATTGTGCTGCAGTAATAAATTGTAATGTTGTCCGTGCCTTTTAAAACGTTATCTTTGCTTTTGCATGCAAGGAAATAACAAATAAGATGTATTCCAATTTGCAGGTAATCCAGTTCATTTAATTCTAGTTTGCATACATCGCATTTCAGTTGAATTTATCACTACTGCCAAAATCACCTTTTAGAAAACAAAGTCTGAATAATTTTGAATAATCTTGGCAATGGTGTAAGCGTTGCTTTTATTTGCATTCCATTTTGTTGCCATTTCTAAGTTTTCAATTTCTTAAAAATATTAATTCAAGAAATATTTTTTTTTCATTTGCAAATGTTTTCTATTTATTCCAGCAGTTTATAGAATCAGTCACCAATTCCCAATGAACCCTTTTTTGTGTGTTTGGGGGTGTTTTGTTGTTTTCGTTTTTTAAGACAATTGTTTTCAGGATATTCATTAGCAGTTCACTAACAACGCATTAAAAGCAAAAGCCCTGTATGGTTCCATGCCACCCATGGCTGCATACTTCTAGCTTTAAAATGTCACTATAATTTGAATAATTTTTATGCATGTTTTAGAATAAAGAATACCTGTGTCATATATTCCTTTCCTAAAAATGAAATTGTTCCTTTCATATTAACAGAGATTTCACCATTTAACAAATGCTGTTTCAGATCCAATTGCTGAATATTTGATTCAAAGCTGTTATGCTAGTCTCAAAGTTAATAAAGTTTAGAAAGAACTGAATTTAAATGTGAAAAAGAATTTCCTACTACACCAATACTGAGTTTTCACTGAAGAACTCACTACAGGAAAAGTAAAATATGCTGAATTATCATCTGTAATTTAAAAAAAAAAATCTACCTGTAATGTTCTCTTGTAGAGTTTAATCATCAAAGCAAATGTTATCTGTACATTTCCCTTGGCAAACTGTATCAGAACTAATGGGGACTTCAGTCCAAATACGCAAAGACTGTTTCTGCTCTGAGGGGTAGAAATTGAGGTTTTTTGTTCATGGGCGTTTTTTTGCATGTACCAGTCAGCACACTTTTCTGTCCCATTAGTAATTTCATCTGGTTAGCTAATTTTTTTCTGTTGTTGGAGTTAGAATGACCTTTTCCTCTCCTGTGACAAGGTGGTTAGAAACTTTTATCAGAATTAAGCAAAGGCTATGTGTATTTGTTTGGTTAAAAAAAATAAATTTAAAAAACATTGAAATGTAAGTCTTTCCAAACAGGTGAAAGATTGCCTTGGGGAAAACGCAAGTTTGCTTGCCTAATCACTCAGGGTTGTGTGTTAACAAATAATTACTGTATCTGCAGTTTGATAGCACGTAGGCTTATCATTACTTAGATGTAAATGTGTCACTGTCTTATCTTTTTCCTGTATTCGTGCAAAGTCTTATCTTCTCTTAAAAATTAAATTAGATAATAACCCAAGTTACTTTTTAGACTTCAAAGAGGTTGTGACCTTTCTTCTTGCATCTTTAATATGTAATGTTTAAATATTTTAACCTTATGTGTTTCACTACGCAAGTGAAAATCAAATTTCATACAAAGTCATAAGACTTTGAACCTGTTCATAAACTACTTAATGGATTTAGCAACCCCTGCTCCAAAGTGACTGCCTATTTTCCAGTGACTAGTGTATCAACTTGCTCTCCCCCTTGAAGGGGAACCACAAACTTTCCTTCCTCTCTTGTGAAGACTGAAAAGTAGGTGCTTAGATCTGAGCTGTTTTGTGGTGTGCTTTTGTTTGGTTGGGGTTTTTTTTGTTTGTTTGGTTTTTCTGTTTGTTTGGGGTTTTTTTTTGTTTTATTTTTTTTGTTTTGTGGTCCCGCCCCCCCCCCCAGCAGTTTTAACGAGAGGAATGCCTGTCTGAGATCTCCTGCCCTGTTGCTGTCTCCCTTCAACTTCTGCCAAGGGTCAGCAGACCTTTCGTGGACCTCCCCTCACAGCAACCTCATTTGTGAAACAGACTGTTAATTTGTTTGCTTTGTCCCAATTATTTTAGGAAATGTCTCATCTGTAAGAATTTTGTCTTTTCTGTGGGTGAGTATCAAATAAAATTGCTACTCTGCAAATAAAATCAGCAGGTTCATCTCCTGCTTAAACTTTGTTCAGTTTTAATGCCAGGAGCCCAGAACCATGAAAGAAAACAACCTTCTTTGCCTGTCCTCCTGTTGTCCCTAAAACCTCCTATTCCTATTTCTACCTACAACACTATTTTGGATGCCAAATATAGGGGGCTATCTTCCCTCAGACTAAGAAATAACTGATTAATTTTTTTTTAGTTTGTATGGCGACACTGTCACTGAGTAATTGAATCTGTGAATTATTCATATACCTACCAGTGACATGAAGTGTGTTACAAGTTTTTCAAGTATATATATAAATGTTTTTCCTAGCTGTATTGTATTAATTTGTGGTGGATGTGATGAATTCCATTTGCCTCACTGAGAAAGCAAACCAGAAAGTTAATTCTGTTTTCAATTAGCATGTGGAAACAACAGAATAATAAAACCTGGGAAGGAGAAGTGAATCTAAAAACTTGATTTGAGATGAGAGAAAATACCTGAGGGAGCACAACCTCATGTTTGTGCAACTGGAAAAAATGTATATGCGATAATATGTATGGCATATAACGGGAGAAAATAAAAAGTGAGATGATCTTGCACGAGCCACTGGATGCTGGTAGTGGTGGGCCCAGTAGTTCATGCTGGGCACTCAAGCACTTATGGCGGCCTGGCCTGGCCTGGCCAGGCTCCTGGGCTCTGCGTGACTGCTGAACCATGTGCGCTGTGGGCAAGGAAGGCTGAAGCAGCGCTTCACAGTCGAGGGTTGTGGTTATTACAAGTAAGGACTGAAGCCCAGAGGAAAAAAAAAACAACCAACCCACAAACTGGCTGGTCCAGAAGCAATGCCAGGAATTCCTAATTTCGAGACTACCGTAGATAAATGTTATTTTAAAAACTGGAGATTAACTCCATTGTAGTTGCTCAGAAAGACTCTTCTTTTTCTCTCTAATAAGGGGTTTAAAGAATCTTCTGTTGCGGAGAGGAAAAAATGCCGTTTTGTTGATACTAGGACTTTTGTCATCTTACAGAATTTTACGATAAAGTGAAACAAAGGGATAGTTAATAATGTGCAAGAGCGAAACGGACTTTCTGAACTAAAAGAGGGAAGTTAGGGAAGTGATCGTGCCCCTGTACTCTGCACTGGTGAGGCCACACGTCAAATACTGTGTTGTAGTGAGGCTGGTGTTGGTCTCTTCTCCCAGGTATCTAGTGATAGGGTGAGAGGAAATGGCCTCAAGTTGTACCAGGGGAGGTTTAGATTGGGTATTAGGAAAAATTTCTTCACTGAAAGAGTTGTCAGGCATTGGAACAGGCTGCCCAGAGAGGTGGTGGAGTCACCATCCCTGGAGGTTTTCAAAAAAACATGTAGACGTGGCACTTGGGACGTAGTTTGGTAGACATGGTGGTGTTGGGTTGATGGTTGAACTTGATGATCTCGGAGGTCTCTTCCAACCTTAATGATTCTATGATGTGATGATTTACTGAATATTGGAAAAAGAGGGAATCTCAGTCACAATCAGTGAAAGGCTGTCAAAGAATCAATGAGTGTGCAAACTACTTCAAGGACAAAATAGATCTGGATTATAAAAATTCATTCTTTAGACTAAAGAAGCGGGCACATTGTTCCAGCTCCTACTATGAGGGATCTGGACACAAATCTGTTTTGAAAGACCTGTAAGACTGGCCCTAAAAACTAACTGATAATTTATCTCCAAGCTGTTTCTCCTTCAGATTTCTTTCAATACTCAAAATTCAGTTGCTTAAGTTGTGCTACGATCTCTTTAACAATGATTAAATAAGATAAATTTCCAGGGTAAAAACCTCTAGTCAAAAATTCTAGTTTAAAGTGATATTTTACACTTAGGTATGTGTTCCTGAGTGGACAGCAGACTGTCAGCAGAGATATTTATTTATTTATTTAACACAAAGTTTGAAATATTCTAAAATGGAGAAAATTACTGGGTTTTATCGTCAATGAAATCTAAGATGTATACGGTTGCAAGAACTGTTTTTTAAATTCTATTCATGTTACTCATATGTGAAACTCAAGCTTCACAAATTTTGTCATTTTTCTGTCTTTTTAGCCAGATACTTAAGTAAGAAGTAAAGCAAAGTAATCTCATTCAATATCGTACTGGACGCTATTTTGCCTGTCTGCTCTGCGGCAGCCAAAGTAAAACAAGTGAAGTGTTTCTGGTCACAGTTTACCAAGCATAACAAATTTGAAATACCAATAAAATAAAGCTGGCACCAGAACACCATAAGCTGGAATGGTGCTTGTCTTGGCCTCCATGATGTTAATTCTAGTCTATAAACATTTTCAGTTCACAGGTCCTAAAAATAACCTATTCACTTTCATACGGTTGCATCTTTGACTAGATCAAGCTGCATCTGATTATTAGTTTCAGCACAGCAAAACAAATAAAAGCCCAGGTAGAATTTGTTTTGATGTTTAGCTGTGAAATATTTAAGTTGTATTCTGCCTTACCTACACCATGAGCAGTGCTAGGGGCTGGGGCACCTTGATTGCAACACTCTTGAGAGGATATCAAAGGTCAGGTAGACTGTCATGCCAAATCTCAGGAAAATATTCTAATTTAAGAGACAGTAATTTATGTAACTGTACAGACAACTTATTTGTTTTGTCAGTGGCTATAGGAGGTATATCAGATATTTAAAACAACCCAAAAATTGAATATGATTGACTTGACCTTATCTTACTCCGGTGGTTAAAGTAGAACTTTGTTACGTACTTTGACAGGCAGTGACTGATGGTACATGCAGCCTTGTCTAAATACATGCAATCCACCCATAAGACTCAAGGTAAAGTAATTGGCGTTTCACTCTTCGCATTCTTGTGACTGCTGGGCCCAAAGATCCATCAGCACTAATGCAATTATGAGAATGCCTGGAATCCTTTATGTCCGAAGTGCTTTTAATCAGCATGCAAATAATAATGCAAATGTGAACCACTCAAGAAAAGTAAGAAGGCTCACCTCATTTTTTTTTCTATTTAGTGATTGTTATGCCTGTATTTATACCATCATGTATCCATATCATACCATGCTATAGCTTTTTTCCTTTTCTATTTTGAATGCTATAAATTTGGCAAGGCAACTTTGTGCACAAATTGGAAAACCAGTATGACCTGAACTAATACATTTTCCATGACTTGGGCTCAGTTTCTCATTTAGCTGTAAGAAATCTACTCAAAATGTGCTTTTTTTAATGTGTGTTGTGCTAAATGTAAGCCTTTGATCAGACAGTGCATGAATAAGGAATGTTGTTTTTCTGAATTAAGTGGAAATGATGCCCAAGGCAGCCTGCTGTCAGGATCATAAGTACTAAATAGAATAGAAAGTAGTTAAACTGCAACCTCCAAGGACCGGCATAATTTCATATATCAAAAGAAATCTCATATTGTGAATTAAGAGTGATTCATCTTGTATCATACCATATATGCTTTGTTACAGATTTTAAAAATAAGCTGAACTTTAAAAGTACTTAAGTCTTAGAACATAGAGGAAAAAAATCTTTTTATCTGTTTTCTCTCTATTAACATCTATTCTTTAGCTTTCATAATGTATTTTACTCTGGTATTTTGCTGACCTTCTTTAAAAAAAATAATCTGGACTTCTATTTGTGTTTCCCGATTGGTGACCTAAAGTTGTAGTAAGAGAAAGTTAATTCTTTGTTCGGTATTATTTGTCTTTTGCATTCTTTTTTCTTTTATTTCCTGTGGCTCGCTACTCTAGCAAACTGTTACAGTGGAACAGAGATGAGTCTTGAAGATGTGATGACCAAAAAGTAGATGAACAATTTAACAGTATTTGTTCACATTCTTGGAATATTTCTGACACTGTTACAGTTTTCAGCCTATGGTGGGTGTTGAGGAACCACTCATAGTCTCTTCTTTGAACACATTACTTTTGCATTTTTGGCTTCTTCTGTAGTCATCTGCTATAATTTTTCTTCCTTTTGTTTGCTGGTCCTTATATTTCAGTTTCCTCATTTTCCAATATATCAGCTACGTTCTGTGCATCTAACTTTTGGTCATAAATACTAAGAAGTTTATATTCTGGTATGTAAGTTGTCCTGCTGGCTGGAAACATTCTGAGCTGCTCTTTGCTGCCTTGTTTGTCTGATGTAGCCTTACTGTATCTTGTTTCATCAGGGTTTTACTTAATGCAATTTAGGTGTAGCGTGTCACTTTTTACTAGTGTTCTGCGTATCTTCATTCATTAAGTTGTTCTTTATTAGAAATATTTCATTCTTAGTACAAACCTTTCAAGCTAATAAATAGCAACTGCTTTGGGTGTTCTGTCTCAAAACTGGGGATAAATGTTTACAATTTTTATGTCCTAATTTTATTCTGGGCACTATGTAGATAAAATATTGCACATTAGGCATAATTTATTGAAAAAATGGTAAAGATGTGAAATAGTCTCGTGTTGCGTTATCAGTGGCATTTCACTGAAGCCGTTTCTCATTTCAGATTGAAGCTTTTAATTGACTTAACTTTTAACCTCCTGCGGAAACGTTACCCTTAATATTGCAACAAATAACATCTTTAGTATTTTTATAATGACAAAGATGTTAAAAAGTTTAATCTGCACAGAGCTTTGCTTTTTTAATCTAATAATCCTGCCTTTATAAAATACAAAAACACTTGATATGGGGCTTCATCATTTAAAGAAGATAGCTTAGGTATTGATTCATTTTCCTATGTGGTTGTCAATAATGTCACTAAAGGAATACAAATTATCTTACCATTTTTAGGTACAACCACAATTTATTATGTTCTGTGAAACTGCTATCACAGAAATTTTATTTTATTTCAACTAGTATTGCATTCATTAACCTCTTCTAGCTTTTCCATGCATAGCGGAAAAAAATGGCAACGATAACAAGGCTGACTTACCTTTCTGCCTGTGTCTGGACTTACCTTATGTCTACTACTATTCCTGCTCTTTGGAGTCCACATCGCATAGTGACAGAACAGCATGATGCAGAAGATTATGAGACTGGAACATCCATGGATTTTAATTAAAACCTGAAATACTGGCTTTAGTCATGATTTTGAGGATGGTAATAAATCCCATCTCTTTCTTCAGCGCTTAAATCTAAAACATTTATATTCCTCAGTAGCTGAGAAGCACTTGGAGGAGATAGTTATACAATAATGATTGCCAGCAGCAACTCAGCAAGAAAAACAGTAAGAAATATATGATAGAATAGGATTTGAAATAGGAAATCAGGAAGGGTAATTATCAATAACTCTTCAAATGAGTAATTTATACAGATGTTCAAATAATTTATCAGCCTTTTTCTTTTTTCAAATTACAGTGTGATTTTGAATAGATAATTAATTTTTGTTTCTGTTTTAATTATTTCCTAGTATTAACTCTTAATCAAAAAGTTCTTGCCCATATTTTTAGACATTTGAGTGTATTTTATAGAAATGCTAAATAGCTATGTATCTCTACATGCTTATTTAATGTAAGTTCATTGTTCATAGCTTGGATGCACTGTGGCCAATTATTCACTTTTACAGTATAGCACAAGTTTTGTTGGAAGTTATGAATACCCATATTCAGTCCTTTATGCATTCCACAGATTTTTTTTTTTTCCTAGTACTGGAGGGGAGGCGTTAAGAGAGTTGTCAAATAAACATTTTCACTATTTTAAGCAGTTAAATCTTGCAATCTGATTTTACAGTCACCTCAGAAGGTCAACGCTGTTCTTATGTAATTTTCCAAATTCTTTTATGTGATGCATAACCAAGTTTTTAGTCCTGTCATTTTGTTAGCTTAGTTATGCAAGTGGTGTCTGAGAATATGATAACAAACAACAAGAATGTTTGCTGTCTCTTTGCATCAACTTTTGTCTGTGAATTATTTCCTGGGACAAAAACATGAGGAAGAGGAGGTTACTTGCGAAGCTTTAATGTCCAGCTTTGCTTTACGACCATGGGACATGTAAAAATAAAAGTAGCCTGCTATATGTCTATATATCTTATCTTTCTTTCCATTCTCTTTCTTTGGTAAATTGATGTACAAACGTCAAAACATTAATGGCGTCTAACACAGGACTTTAGACGAGGAGACAGGGAAAACAATACAGTGGTGATATTTGACATGCAGTACAAAATACCAACAAAAACTCTATTAACATTGCTATTGATTTCTTTATATTGTATCGAGACAAGACCAAACTGCAGAAATATTTAAGTTTACAGATACATTATAGCTGTTTACGATTGCTATTAAACTTTCAGTTAATTTATGCCTTTTTACACTTCTTTAAATTGACAATAGAGAAAGCCAAAGCAGAAGCTTTGAACTCTTTTTAACATAAAACAGTAGTTTGGAGAGGTATGGCCTATGATTCCTCTTTGTAAATGGGTGTTTAAGGATGATTTTAGAGTCAATATTGTTCATTTTTTTTCATTACTGATCACGTAAGGAAAGGAGAGATGAAATTCCTGATCACTGTTACTAATGTCCATCTCATAAGGAAGGTGTTCTGAGAACAGCCAGTAGCTTTTTTCTTCCTCTTCATTAACTCGTAAAGTCAAAAGGATAAAGATGAGAATTAAGCATCAGGGCAAGTTTATCTAATATCAAGCCACAACTTTGTATCTTAGTTTTAACAGCCAGTCCTTAAGGGCAGGGTACATAACAAGCACCCTATGTATTTCATGTGGCCTAAAGAAACATATTATGCAAACCCAATAATTTGTTCTTAATCTCATTGAAGACTTAAGTCTCCTCAAAGAACTATTAGTCTTGTTATAGTGATATTAATATGCATAGATCAAATTATGCAACTATTACATACAGCTCATTCCCAATCATGACACAGCTAAAACTGATATAAAACTTTCTATTTGGACTCCATTGTCCAAACATCCCCCATTGAGGATGTTACCCTCACCTTTCTCAAAGCCTCCCAGGGACTAAAGCTGATGGTAATAGTCTGATTTAGCCAAAAAGCAGGGTGGACTTATGGTGTGTAGCCAGCACCTCAAGTTCTTCACCAGAAATTGTTGATGTTAATGTTGATGGTTTCTTTCTTCTATTTGGTGGGAAGAGTACGATTTGACCCAGGGTGTTTCTTCTTCCACAGTCACCGTCTGCTTTGGTTAATTTTTATTGTTTTGTTAACACAGTCTGTTAACTTGATCTTTATTCACAGGTCAAACCATTTTTTTCCCCTAGCTCACAAGGTTGGGCTTTCTTAGGGACCTACTGATTATAGTGAGGAGGGTGTCGGTCTCTTCTCCCAAGTGGCTAGCGACAGGACAAGAGGGAATGGCCTCAAGTTGCTTCAGGGCAGGTTCAGATTTGGATATTAGGAAGAACTTCTTCACGGAAAGAGTAGTGAGGCATTGGAACAGGTTCCCCAGAGAGGTGATTGAGTCCTCGTCCCTGGAGATCTTCAAAAAACGCATAGATGCAGCGCTCCAGGACATGGTCTAGTAGGCACGGTGGTGTTAGGTTGACGGTTGGACTTGATGATCTCAGAGGTCCTTTCCAACCTTAGTGATTCTATGATTCTGTGATTCTATGACCATTTTTGATTTGTGTTTGTAGCCCTGGCAGCTTTGTCATCACCCTGTGCTCCCACTGTCAAGGCCTTTGCTATCATCTCGTGTTTGTACTTTCAGGGGACCTGTGTTTAAATCCCCTGTTTTTCTTAAAAGTGTGGTAGCCTAAGTCTCGTTCTAAGACCATTAATGATTCCCTTGACAAAAATAACAATGAATTAAGAGACATGCGTGCATGCATAAAGTTACATTTATATATAGTGCTCTGGTAACCATTTGCAGCCCGTATCTTCTAGTTACGGCAACTTCACTGGTATGTCACCAAAAGTAACTTTGAAACAGCAGTTATACAGGCCCTTCCCTCTGCAGCAACATCAGTTAATCAGCTCCTGCATTTAGCAGTTAGTTGGGGTTTTTTTCTGCCCACTTTTCTCAGCGTAAATTCCAGCTCAGACTTGGTTCATTTTGCAGCCTCAAAAATATTTTTGCCAACATAACTAAGAGGGGAGAGAATGGGTAATTGTGGGGATAGGAAAGAGGGAGAACAGACATTGTTCAAACCATACTGCCGTTAAAGAGAACACAGAGGTAACTAGACCTTTAAACATCCAATCTGATCTCCTACTTGTCCTCTTTGGTGTTTAGCAGAGGGAGGAAGATGTAAGGACAGAGGAAGAGGGTACAGGAATGCAGGAAAGCCTCCAGACAGTCACAGAAACCTGTAGGAAACTGTCAGCAAGAGAAAAGCAGGGATTGGAAGAACTTAAGCTAAGACTTGAAGGATCCTAAGAAAAGTTACAAGCTCAGGGAGAAGTTGGAGATGTATTGACTCAAAGCAAAACTATCCAGAAAACCGTGAGGAAAGCCATGTGAAAGTCTTTTTTTCTTTCTTTTTTTTTTTTTCTTCAATTTCAGGGGTGAGGGGATAATTTTGTTTTTTCCCTAGGTTTGTGTATTTCTTTATGCTACTAGGTAAAGCTGTACCGTGTTCTACATGTTCTCTTTCACAGTGAATCTAAAGAACACATGGAACAAATTATTGTGTATTATCAGAAATAAGGTCAGCACTGGTCTTGGAGGCCTAAAACAGTTTGGCTTTTGGACTGCTTTCCTGTCAAATGTTAATGGGCAGATGCCACAGCTGAGAAATGTGCCAAGAAGCTCAGGGACTGAACAGTGGGACGGTTTAATATAGTAATCTTACACACTGCAAACCAGCTTTGGAGTTGGAGGCATTATAGCTTCAGACTAAATTATCAGTGTACAGCCTGAGCTGTAGGCTCGCTGGCAGCAAGACTTACTAACCTCTCGCAGTGGCACTTGAAGATGTCATCGCATCGTGGCCTGACCATTCTCACAGAGCTCATGGGAGAGCTGAACTCAAATCAGCGGTGAGGCATACAGACAACGCCTGTGATTCACAGAAACTTCAGCAGCTAAAACTGTGCAGTTTAAGACCATGCACAGCAAGTATGAGCTTTGCACCGTAACAGCTCATCCAACTTTTGGAGCTAACTGCAAACCTCCAAACAGAAGGTCTAGCTCTTTGTGTTAGGAGTTATAAGCAGGAAAAAAAAAAAAAAAACAAAAAGCCTTGTTTGGTTCTGCTCAATAATTTATTCCAGCTAATGCAGGTTCAGGCAACATAGCTGCAGTAGTTGCAATTGAACTGTGTTTTCAACAAGCCATACAAGTTATTTTTTTAATTTATGGCCATGGGACATTTAAGCAGATTGGAAATATTTGGGTTTGTTTTTCAAAAGCAAATGGATTTTTGCCATTTTTCAGTACCTGTGTAATCTGAAAGTTTTTCTAAAATCTGCTAAAATCAAGATTTTAACTATGTATGTGAGATGACTCATTTTTAATGGTCTGACTTGTGGCCTGAGCTATGGACAGAACAGTTTCTCCCCGCTCTCTGCTTTGAACCATAGCTACAGTAGTCATTGTGGGTCACAGTCTGAAGATCTAACATTATAACTGCATGTAACATGATTATAACTAAGTCAGAAATAGGAATGTGATGAATGTGCTAAAATAGTTTTATGAGGAAAAACATCAAAAATGTCTGAGGCATATGAAAGAAAGATTTTTGTGGATGAATTTACTGAAGGTAAAAAAAAAAGTCTGATTTTAAATTTCTTTTTTCAGAAATTTTGATTAGCTGATGTGAAATGGAACTCAGTCTTTTTTGTGCTCCCTCAGTGTATTTCAGGCAAGGGTTTTAAAGTGCATCACACGTTTGTGGCAGAACCCGTAACTGAAACTCAAATTTCCTGGCACATTTAGGATCTAATTAGTGGCCTTGGTTTCAAGTGGATGCATGTGGGTAGATCAATACACATTTATTAATCTCTATAGAGCAAAACAGAACTGAGTATTTACATTTGCACTTGCAGGAGCGGGGTCTAAATTAACTTTTATTTTCTCAAATATGATACAACAGCCACTGAGAACAGGAGAAGCAACTGAATATGATCAACCTGTCGTTGTGTTAATTATATATGGTGTAAGGTTGGGACAGTAGCAACACTTCATCAGTTTTGTTTCAAATGTAAGACTTTCAGGGAAGTGGGGATTTAGTAAATTTTAATTCCATCACAGATGCTGAGGTTAAGCTCAGTTGGAAGAACTTTATCCCCGAAATTTCTAGTCAAAGTTTAATCACTCGATTAACTTTCTGCAACTAGAGGATTGACCTCAAATCCTCATCCTCAATAAGAACTTTGCAGTGGATGAGAGTCAATAGAAACCACTTCTCTATCTTCACAAAAGCCTTTCTTTACATTCTTTAACAAAACTGGAAGGAAGCAGTTAGCCTTCCATTATCAAATCAAGCTTTACTGAAATTTAAACTTCATGACTGGTGCCATCAAAAATACTGTCCACTTGTTATTTGGCTTTACAGCATTCCTACTTTTTCTCAGTGTACAAATATAATTACTTGTTTACTGGTTAACACCACCTGCCTCGATTCAGTTAACAGGAGGTAGCATCCACACTGCTGTTAGTCATTAGTTTCTTGTTGAGACTGGTAGGCTGCTGCAAAGTTTCTTGTGGTGTCTTAGGATGTTCATCCTGACTAAGCACCGGGACATTTGTGGTGAAAAGAAGATCAACTCAATAAATCAGCCACCTTCAGAAAAAAAAATGTCAAAATAGCTTTCTGCACATATTTTGTATTGTTATTTTTCAGCTGAACTGATTCTCAGGGGTCAGATGAGACTTTATTCAATGAGAGCTTTTTCAGACATGATAGCATGCCTCAGGATACTTGTTCAGATTGAGATTTGCAGAGCAGACAGTTGGAGTTCATTTAACACTTTGGAAAATTGTTGTTACTTCAACATTGTTCCTTACAGAAAAGCAGAAATGTAGCTTAACTGAGTTGCCACTCTTTTGCAGTACTTGTTATCTAGATTTTCCCTATCCCTGAACCTTGTTTTGCATTCTTCCAGTATACACCTGCTATTGCCTATTTTACCCAAAATTTAAATTTATGCCTAAAAATACTTAGCTTACCATTTATTTTAAATGTATTTATTTTCTTGTAGTTTATTTTATTCGCCCTCTATAAAGCTTTTGTTAAATCTTTCAGATTTGAAGATCTATTACTGTGGAAAGGAAAAAGGGATAGCATTTCTCTCCTTTGTTTACTTATTGTTCTTTGGAGTTACTCTGGCACCTTTTTTGTGTCATCCTTTGCAATATGGTGTAATATTTGGGATTATCAAAAATCCCTACCTGTTAGGTACTTGGATTCCACTTAATTACAGTGAGATTTGTATTCCTAAATCACTTAGTACAGATTGCTGTATTCTCAGGGTGTTAACCCAAAGCAGTCAGCATACCTGAATAGCATCTATTGGGCAAGAAATTGGACTTTTTCCAGCCAATTACTAAATGCTAATCAGAAGATGAAATAGGTCAAATGAGAATGAATAACTTCTCTTGCTTGTCTTTGCTCAAATTCTTTGAGCAGGCTCCCAGGCAAGGCTTGGGAGACATCACAACTTTCACAGGCAGATGTTTTATGTGCCCTGGTTCATTTCACTGTGGCTCTTCTACACCGTGTGTTTCCTGTCACTGGGGCTCGTCTAATTTTTGTGTCGTTGATAGTTCTTCCTGAGGTCCCTTAACGCACACGTCCTTTTTATGTAGTACTGGTAATTCTTAGGTCAGAGCATTCCTAAATACCTCCCAAAAATCTAGTGAGACTGGAACTGGTATGGGAAGCCAAATTCAGAGCCAATATAAAAGATTATATAAACATATGCAGTAGTAAATTAGACAAGGAATATGCTTTCACAGTTTGTGGGCCAAGGACATTTTTGGTGAAAGCTTCTCAGTATATTAAGTGAATGATATTCAATAGTAAAAATTGAAGCATTTAATATAAGGGTTGCTAAAGAATTTGTGATGGTTCTTAAAACATCTTGATGTTTACCTCTGGTCCTCTGGTATAAAAAAGTTTGAATTCAAATCACTTTAAGGAGGCAAAGTGCAGAAGATACTGAATTTCTGTAAACAACAGAGATTTTAAAGATGTCTGAAAAGTATGATGAAAGAATTAGAGTACACTTTTAGTTTGGATGTCAACTTGTGATTTTTTGTATTTTCAGTAGTACTAAGGTGTTTTTTATCTGCTAATTGCTACTTACGTACTGCTCATCCCGTAAATTACACAATTTCTACAGCATTTTCCCCTTCTATTTATGATTACTTTTTTGTGCTCCATGGAAAGGCCAAGACCTCTCTCTCCCAGAAGGAACACATAAATGTCCATTCTTTCTTTTCTATTGCCCTTAAACCCTGATCTTATGGATTCTTTTGAGTTTGTTTTTGTGTTTGGTTTTGGGGTGGGGTTTTTTGTCTTGGTTTTGGGTGTTGGACTTTTTAATTTGAAATCATGTTCATAGAAATATTTTTAAAGAATGGTTTTAATGGGGAAATGAAACAGCCAAGAACACATTAGATAGGTTTCAAAAATTAGATAATTTGGCTTTGATTTGTATTGAAGAGAAAGAATGGCATCTGCTAACTGCCTTGAGTTAGGAGGAAATTTCCCCTTGAGGCTTTCTTATGTCTTCTGAAACACCTTATACTGTCAGTGTCACAGATGGAGCATCCTATTAGACTACTTACACTGTAATTTTTATATTTTATCTATAAAGTACAACTCTAAAGGAATTATAGCAGGAGAAACAAAGCACATCTTGAAATACAATGAGCTCATCAGTGAGTAAGCCTTTAATGAGATTAGAAACATGCAAAAATATCTCCCTGAAAAGGTCCATGTTATGAAGAGTAATGTAAAAATACATATTATTCATATCTTTCCAGCATGGACAGTATAAGAAGATGTTTTCATTCTGTGCTCAGCCTTTTATTCCTTTGCTTAACACCATTGAAATCTCTCTTTACACTTCTTCATCTGAATACTTTTTAAAGGGTAGTGTTTTGGAGTGGTTTCAAGTCCCTTTAAAGTGGGAGGGAAATTGTTCTTCCTAGAAGTTCTGTCAGAACAAAGTTGCAGCTTTTACATCTGGAAGTCTAAACCCAAGGACTGAAGCTTTGCTTTATGATGAAAGGCAAATGAGTCATTATTCTAATTATACATTTAAAATATCAATACAGGTACCCAGTAAGTAACAGTAAACATCTCTATATAAATTTCCTGTTATATTGATTGTATCTCATATAATAGCACATTACCTGATTGCTGTTGATCAGCAAAACGAAATGAGATGATATTTATTACTTTTCACTTTTTGGTTTCATTATAAATTATTATGGTAAATGTGAGAGGCAGAAAAGTAATTGCGGCTGCATTTATATTGATAATTCATTATTTTAATATCAAACTTCTTTAAAACATATGTATAGAATAACTTAAATCACCAGGTTTTTATTGTACACTGAAAAATGCAATAATCGTGATTGTTTTAGCCTTTAAAAATGACAAGATGTTTTTGCAATTTCACCATCCCACAGTTCTACAGCTCTCTTATATTTCTGTATACTTTAATTTTTCCTATGCCAGGAAACAAATATTAGGAATGATAGTGCAGCTGCTGTGCATATGTGTAATCGTTGACCTTGGTGACACTCTGCTTTTGCACTGAGGATCCCAGAGTGAAGGTCAGTGTGCTAATTTCCTACGTGGACAGAGCATAAACTTACTCTAAGCTTTCTCAACTACTTTATTAGCAGGTTGACTTGTGGAAGAGTCTCTGCTCCCTTGATGAGTCAATTTCTCTGTTTTGCTAAACCTATTTTATGTGCCAGCTCTGTCGTTACAGTCTGCAGAGATTCTTATATTACACTCACCTCTGTCACCTGGATGTCAACAGCCAAATTGCTAGAGTAGCCTGTTTTGCAGGCGTTGAATTAATGCAAACTCAAAATATTAAAATACTTTGTTGACTTCTTGTATTTGGGTCATAATCAAATGTCCTTTGACTGGCAAAAAGAAAATACATGACCAGGCGGTGGTGAATTTAACTTATGATTTCAGTGTTATGCGCTCATCCTTGTTTGATGTATCAAAAATCCTTCTGTGTACTGTGAATTATCATATTAATAACATCTCTCAGAACTGAAATCGGTGGAAAGGTCTGTACTGTCCTCTGAGCTGGTTCTGAAGCTTCCCCCTTACAGTGTGCACTAAAACTGGTATTTATGTCTTATTGCAAGCTCTTAGGGTTTCTGTGGGCTGCTCCTGTCAGCACCATTTGTTCTGCTGCTGATTTGCTGTTGTCTTTAGCATCTTAGACGTTGTTGCCAGAATCCAAAGGAACGCCATGCCCAGCTGGGCCAGGGCTGTTGCTCAAATATGTTTTCATCTAATGTCCCCAAGTGGGGCAATGCTAATGATCATCTATCTAGTATATTTGCAAGCATTGAAGATCTCTTAGTATCGGCTATGAGATGGCTTGATGGCACTGTGGAGAATGCTGTGAAACCCACAGTGTATTGCTGTGCACTTCAAAACATGTTACAGAAGGATAAGGAACCTTTCTTGTTTTGGGGGGATGAGTATTGTGGAGGACCCTCATTCAATGACAACCTTGGGCACTGCATTAATGTGTATGGCTCCCTACAGGAAAGAATAACATAGTTTCTTAGGTAACATGATTTGTGTCTCTACCTCACCTTGAGACCTTGAAATCCCTATTGCAGTCTTGAAAACTCCACTCCCAAAAAAGAGTGTCTCGTGATTTTTCTTCTCAGTCTCATTTCCTCCCTACAGATATCAGAATTCTCTTTCTGTGAGTAGAAGGTTGATTGTGTTGGCAAGGTCATTTAATATTTCTTAGGGTTGCTTCATAAATTCCTCCTTAAGTTAAAAAAAAAAAAAACCAGCAAAAAAAATCTCAAAAAAACATTCTTCTGTGCTTTGACCAGGTAACTACAATGGAAATATGGTATTGCTCCGCATCAGGCAGTAGCTGTCATTTCTTCCACTTCCTCATCATCCTGCTCCACTGCTCAGAAAAGGTAGTCTTCAACGTGCCATCTATGTGCACATCTGTGATAGCTGGCCGCAGCCTTTATGGGACTGCCTTCATAAAGACACATACCAGGATGAAGATGCTGTCCTGCAGCTCCCAATTACAAACCCTACCTCTCTCTCCTGATGTTTTCCGTTCACTGTCTTTCAGTCCTGTCTCCTGGTCTCTGAAAGGCTTTGTGAAAACTGGCTGCTTTTAGCCTTCCCCTGATTTACCAGCTGTGATCACAGTGACCCAGCGTGTTCTTCAAGAGACAGACAATTTAGTTGATCAGAAACTTTGTACTTAGTGATGTTCACAAAGGCACTACAAAATGATGACCTAGTATTTTCTACCTGTAGTGTCCAAAGTGCTCTCGTTATTTGGATTATGGAATTGTGAAGTCAGTAAGCAATAATTAGATATACATATCTTTATAGGTAGAAATGGCATTGATAGTAGCTATTTTCAATTATTTTCTGAAACATAATAGGATATTGTAGTCCCAAGGTACATTTAAAGGTACTATACTGTTGCCCATCTATCATTATTGTGTCTGGTGCCTTTCATGTAAAATTGATAATAATAGCGGCATCTATAGTGGATTCTCTTGTCGTTCTTTTGTTTAGGGGGAAATGTTCAGATGCAAGATTTTTGATTCATTACATTTCATCCCTTTACATTTGCAGGAGGAGGTTGCTTTAGCTTTTTAGATTCAAGGGAATGTCAGTTTTCTTCATACCATTTCTATAACGGAAGAAGAGTTTGAGGAAGATGATAACTTTACAGTGTTTTCACTGAAGTTTGTCAGACTAGTAGTTTTGCCTGAAGACCTTCAAAAGCTCAAGGGAAGAGCTAGCATCTGCGATGCTACCATATAAATTAAACAATCCATATAATGTCCCAAAAGAATGAGAAAACATCCCATTCTAAACTTCATATTTGTTATGCAGTATATTATATTCACCAGGAGGAAAAGCAGGTTTGCTAGAGAAATGGTCTTTCATTGTTAGTATATCACTTGCCTGATTGGATGGTGAAAATTAAGTGGGTCAGCTAAAGACAAATTAGCAAGAATTAAAATTTTTCCATGTTACAGGAAGTGTATGCTCTAAAATCATCAGAAGCCCAGGCAAAAGAAATTAATAGGGAAAAAAAAAAAGAGTAATTAAATAATCTCAAAGCTTCAGCAAGGCTACGAATAATATGAATGAATGAAATTGAATCTCAGTCTCAAAGTGCTGGTTTCCATGCAGTACAGTCATACATGCAATGCCTCTTTCTGCAAACGTCAGGAAGGCTTCTAAGTATGGTGCGTACCTAAATGCTTCGTTAGTGCAGTTCATACACGGCAACGCTTATCCTTCAGACCCTAGCGTTTCGAATTGTGCAGGCAGTGGTTGAGCTCCATTTATCCAGGATTCCTTTATCTGATGCAAGAGGAAAGTGTGGTTTCACGTAAGTGCACTGAGCTGGTGGAAATGTTTGCCAGCTAGTCTTCAACCCTGAGGTCGTTTGAACAAATTGTAATCGATGGTGAAGATAAGGATTGCAAATGAGAAAATGCCATTAACAAAACGCATCAGGCAGTTGCACATTCTTTCCTCTGTACCTATGTTTTCTATTTGTTTTTACTTAAAATACCTGTGACCTTCAGTTGTGTGTAGTAGTGAAGCATAATTCCTGTATTTCACAGTGTAAGTAATATGCCTGTACCTTTCTGACAAACTAAACAAACAAATAAACTATCACTTATATTGAATTAGCACTTACCTCTGTGGCAGCCAAAGGTAAGTGTAGTTTTGTGTCAACTCTGTGAAATCCCTCTCTGCATGAACAGCAGTACACAATGGGCTGTAATGGGAATTTCTTACAAATCCCTCCCTGCAGGGATTTACATTGTCAGTAGTCTCCCACATATAATATGCCATAATTGAAAGGCAGCTTCAGTCAGGTTTTTTCCTCCTAATTATACAATGATATTGTTTTGTGTGTCATGTAAAGTGTTTTCATGTTGTGTGTATACATACATATATACTTTTAGCAAATCAAAAAGTGAAGGTAATTTTTTTCACCTTTGTCTTTTCTTCAAGGCTAAGTGTATTTTGTTACTCCTTAATCACTGGCTTCCATGCCAGCAGGCTGTTTCCTGTAGTTTGGTGGGATTCTGGCATAGTCAGACAGGTATAACATAAAAAACAGGCAGACTGAGAGGAAAAGAATGGACCATGACAGGTAATTTTTAGTGAACCGCGAGTCAAGGTCTTTTGTCACACATTTATTTGTGACAGAAATGGATATTTAAAAGCAACTGATATGATAATGATATTTCTTAATTAGCCTGAATTACATATATTCATAGATGATAAAGGTGTCTAGAAAACAGGGTAAACCCAAACGAAAATTAAAGTTTTAAGAAAAGACTGTGGAAGTTGGAAACCTTGACACACTGACATTATTTGCGGTGGTCAGAAAGATTAAAGTCTTTGATTGGTCTATCTAGGCAAAGTAATCTTGCAACTTTATTAACATGTACTGAAAATCGAATCACTGGTAAGTCATGTGGCCCCATGTGGTTTGTCATCAGTAACTTCCATAACAAGTTTTTTTCTGGTGCTTAAACCCCAGGATAATGTCACATTCAGTCAGCCTCTAAGTGGGCTAATCTGAACAAAGCAATCTATATACATACCTCTAAGGACTAAAAACTGAGACCTGAGCACTGGGACACCATCCCTAACAAGCTGCCGTGGTTTGCAAGTGCTCAGGCTTGGGGGGACACACGCTATAACTGTCCTGCAGGAGCACGAGGCAGGCAGATGCGCCACAGCTCTAGGCAAGCCCTGAGGTGCCATATGTGGCTTTGCAATTTGGCTTCAGCTGAGTTTCACAACCTTTCACAACAGCTGAGTTGGGAGAGGCGACGTAGACACGATTGCCGTTTTAGTGTAGGTCTAATGCAGAGCAACTGAAGGAGGTGGGGTAGGAGAAGAAACACAGAAGACCTGAGCAGAGAGCTAAAGTTTTCAGCTCAGTGTTTTATTATAACAATTACTAAGAACAAAAGGCCACGTCTCGCATTTTCCCCATGGCTGGTCAATAAAGGGTACACGTAACAGTAAAGGAAAGAAACTTGTAGGCTACTTGTCTGAGTAGCCTTTCCCTTCCTTCCTGGGCTACTCATCACCT
The DNA here is from genome assembly GCA_013399095.1 of Psophia crepitans. Taxonomy (NCBI): domain Eukaryota; kingdom Metazoa; phylum Chordata; class Aves; order Gruiformes; family Psophiidae; genus Psophia; species Psophia crepitans. Next base: position 38,788 of record VWZZ01002635.1, read on the forward strand.
TTGAGTTCAGTCAAGAGTTTCATGTGATGAAGCAAATTGTTAGCTTTCTGCTGGGTACCCCAGTGTGATCCTCTGACATAGCTGTAGTTATATGATGTACAAGCTGAAGGATGGTAGGTGGAAATCAAGAAAATAATACTGATTTTGTAGTTGACATTACTAAAACAGTTACTATCATTATATACCTAATTTTAGTATCTGCTTTTAAAAACTAAACAAACACAAAAGCCCCAAACAAAAACCTGAAGAAATTGGAAAGGTTGCAGAAGAGAATTACAGGGTTTCAGGAGTGGAAATGAATTTAACTGTGCAGGCTAAAGAAACTCCATGCACATAGTTTATCAATCGAGGGGACATAACATCCCTTTTATACCAACTACGCTGTGTATTCTGTGATGCTGTCCATGTAGATTTCAGTTGTCTCCTCTGTCTCTAAGATTTTCTGAGTTTTTACTTTACTCAAAAAAGATCCCATGGCAGAAACAAGAGTTTGTATACAAACCCCTAGGAGTGTTTCTTGACTTTTAGGGCGAGCTTTGCCCTGTGTATGGAAATTGCCTGTTGAAGACTGAATGAAACTGATTATAATTGTATTGGTGAGATAACTTTGGAGTAAGAAACATGTCAGTCAGCATTCTCAATACACAGTATATATTGTATCAAAAATGAACTACTGATGTTGGTATATATAACCCAACAATCAGAATAGTCGGATGTTTTTTAATTTCCAGGACAAATAGACAGTGCTAACAAGCGTATTGCCCATTTTGTTTCTTTGACAATTAGTATACTGAAGGATTGAGACTAGCAAGTTTATAACAGTTTGAATATTAAAATGAATTAATTACCAGAAGAAAAAATTGAAATGTGAAACAGTCATGTAATACAGACCAGAAGAAAACTATATACCTGCTGTATTTATGACAACACTTCAAATCTCTACAATAATAAATTCAGGGGAAATGGAAGACTAACAGAAGGCTGAAGGCTGCAGTGTTTGCTCTGTCATTCCTCATCTACTTTCCTTGTCTTCTGTAGAAGTGTGTGATTTACCCTTAATAATGAAATATTTCATCTTCTGCAGATAAATGGTCATATTTAGTAACGTATAGGTTGATATCATTAATTTTTCATCTTTGCATATGATATTAATTTTAATGCAACACTCGAGAAATCAAATGCAACTTTTTTTTACCCTTAAAAGTTCAGTTTTGTTGTATCTTTAGGTGATTCTTGTTCGTACCCTTCAAAAAGCCTTCCATCAATATGGATGTTACATATGCTATAATACTCTGTTTAAGTCTGCATGCTCCTCTTTCCAACAGGGGATTAGCTACTCTTTAGATTGGATTACTCTCCTGTCAAAGATAACTACTGTTTGTTACCAAAGCACCACCCCATGATGAAAATACGAGTGTTGAGCAGTGAAGCATGCAGTACATTAATTCCGTATTGGGAAAAATTGTAAATTTGGACTCTGTTGCATATTGCTTGCAAAAATAATATTAAAAATATATTCTAAAAATAATTGGACTTCTAGGCATTAATTAAAACAAACTTCACCAGAAAACAAAAAAGTTTACAGCTCAGAAGCTTCAAAGATTTCAAAGATGAGTTGGCATATCTTATGTAATTACTTCGAGGTTTGTACTCTAATGAAGGAAAACCACTTTTTTTTTCACCCCTAAAGAAAAAAATGTAGCAGAAGTTATGGTAGGATTTTAACAGTATTTTATAATCGAGAAATAAAAGGATTGTGATACATTTTTTTTTACAAAATGTATCATTCCTCACAGATCTGTACCTGCAGCACAAGTTTCAATTCACCAGAGCATATTTCATATAAATTCATTTATCGTGGGGATTACTTTAAGCACAACATATAATGAAAATGTCATTCATAGTTTTCAAACATTGGAGTATTACACATTTTATTTTTAAAATGGTATTAAACACATGCTACAGGCAGAAACATATTTTAAAATTCTAAAAGACACAGTCACAGGAGAAAAAAAAACTGTTTTTTTTTTATGTCCAAATCCTTATTTCTTAATGCCAGGAGCAGCCAAATTATATCTGTGAGAGACCTTTCCATTTTTCCCCCCTCACAAATTGGTGTTTTAGGGCCAGGCTAACATGGTGACACACTAGGCAATCAGCAAGAAAAGAGTGGATAATGGAAAAAAACCTTGAAAATATCCATACCGTTGGGATGCGCAGCACAGCCCAGCATGAAAGCCGTCGTATGGACCCAGCTTATTAGCACTGGCTCTGTTCCACGTCAGCAGGACCCAGGCTGGCTCAGTCCCCTGTTCCTCAGTGTTTTGGATCCAGAAGGGGCTTATTAGCTCAGGTGCATCGCCTTGCAGGGCCAGGTTTTGCCTGGGATTAAACGGAGGCTAATAGGAACCTGGAGCTCCTCAGAGTCAGCTGAAGCATTGCCATAAGCAGCTGCACCGCTGACCTGGCTCGCAAATCTGTACGTGGCTCTGCTAAAGCATCCTGCTGGACCAAAGATGCCTCTGCAAACTGCCAGGTCTAATATCTCAGCATCTGCGGTGCACTTAATCTACAAACCAGATAAGCCGTACGTGGATATTTCAGAGCTGAGTGTGTGTTTAAAGAACGTCTGTAGGACTAAACAACCTCCGACTCTTCCACACCTTTCCCTTTCTCCCTGTTTGCAGCTTGCTGGTTGACTGAAAGGGCAGTGAAGGTTTAGCTGAGAGCAAGCATGCACTGATTAGCAGGCTAGTTAACCAATTAGTTCATCTTTTTTCCAGGCCTGTCGCTAGTTGTGTGTGCTGCGTGTTGCTTAGTCATGTCTGAGGCATTTTGGAGGCCACCTAAAATTCCTGTCTGAGCTCGATATTGTCGTGAGCTGTCTGCTCCAAACTATTTGAAAATCAATAAAGTAAAAGCGTATTCATGTGGAATTTGATAAATCTGCATTTGGTAAGAATTAAAGTATCTACATTTCTTTCTGATACATTGGAGTAATTTAATTACGTCAGTAAATATATGATTTAGAAATTTAGCTTGTCTTAGTTAAATTAATCTAGCTTGTCATTTTGGTAAATTGGTTAATTGTCAACTTCAGTGTTAAAATCAGACTAAAGGAGAGTGTCAACAGAGAGAATAGCAAATAAGTTTCATTACTTCAATAATGAAGAGGTGGGGAAAATGGATGTCTTCTATTCCTTTAATGATTTGAAGTCTTCCTATCAGAAGGCATATTAATATAATAATATTGTGTATTATTATCAGCATATAATAATAATTACTAAAATGTGTTGGAAACAAATAAAAATGCTTATAATTATCTTTTAAAAGCATCTTCTTCATGGTGCTTTAAAATCAGCTGGAACTTATTATTTAATAAGTACAAACAACTGTGCTCTCTCTTCCCCACTACTCTTCCAGACAGTTTTCCTCTTGCTGTAGGAAACATTAGCTTTAAGAGTAATTTGCTCATCTTTCTCTATGCTTTTTGTGCTTTTGCAAGTTCCGTGAGATACTGAACATGGAGTTGAGCACAGCAGTTAACATTTATATTGGTGATTTCTCTTGTCATGTTAAGTCTTTTTGAATCTGCTGGTAGTCTGCTCTTTCAGGTTTGGATGTTTTTTATAAAATTAAATATTTTATAGTAAAGAATGCGTAAAAGTAAATGGAATTAGATATATTTTGTTAATTAATATAAGCATTCTCTTAACTATTCCAGCACACTCTATGTTTCCGTTTCCTCAAAAGATACTTAAAGTTTCGAAAGTGTACCTCAAAAGTATATTGAGGGGAACCAAGCCATTGTTTTACTTTGCTGGTAGGCAGATTTTCTCTGTACAAAGTATTTTCAGTTTCTGCACATAGCCATGGGATTCTTAGTAGAGAAATAATCTATTTTAGAGAAAATGGCAAAAAAAAAAAAGAGAAACTCAAGGTTCGAGTGTTTTGGGAATTTTTTTAAAATTAAATTTTATTATAATAGGCTACAGTACAATTCCCATTAGCAGATTTTCGAATCATTTGCCTGTCTTTTTCTTGATGGTCCTGGAGCTTCTAGCTGTCATTATCCGTGTTTTTGAAAAAAGCCCTTTGAAAAGGAGGGAGGAAAAAGCATTCTTATTTTAAAATAAGACTTCTGTCCTAGTAGTATTCTTGGTGGTTTTTTTTTTTTCAGGTTTGTCTGGTTTTTGTTTTGTGGGGGTTTTGATTTTTTTTTTTGTGATTGTCTGTAGCTGCTTAATTCTTTTTTCTCTTTCTTCCACCTTTTATGATCTAGTCTACTTTTGTGAACATAAATTTCTCTTTCTGCAAAACTAGTCATGTCAAAATGCTTTCTACTAGTTACTTATCTATAGTGGGATTCTATTACAATCCAAGGGATTGCTCTTTTAAGAATCTCATTAAAGTCTGAACAAACAATATGAAATGAAAAATCCTTCCCCAAGGCACAAAGACTATAGACAATACTGTATTGCAAAGCTAGCTAGGTGGGATAATATTAGACAGGTGGTAATGAAAATATCAGAAAGACTTAATAGCTAAAAATGTGTAACAATTAAGGTCAAAAAAGCAGCCCGTTTTCTGATTTTAGACATTAAACATAATTCACAGATGAGAGAACATAAACACATAAAACTCTTTCATCATAAGGCATTGGTCAGAGGGGGATTTTCTCATGGACTTTTCATAGATCTACTGAAAATCTTATAGTAAAGACAGTACTTTAAAGTTGCCCACAAAAAAATGTACCAAAAGTTGGGTTTTAGTAGCTTGTTATTAAAGAAAAGTAGTTCAAACAAAACACATAGGTACATTAATATCCTTTAAAGCTCACAAGCTATAAATATTTTCAGTAAATTTACTAGTACTAATTTTACTGTCTGGGACTTGGACATACTGTAAGAAAATCTTCCCAGTCATTAATCTGTGGGCAACTTCTGTTAGTTTTAAAAATATTTGTATTTAAACACATGGAGATCTTGAAATAGACTGGTCTATAATTCAGTATTTTATAAAATTTTATCTGTAGCCAGGGCTTACCTCTTTTTTTCTAAATTTGTATTTCTGAACAGCTTTTCTTATGGTGGCTCAGCAGTTTGTGGTTGGAGTTATCTTCTGAGAAGGGGAGAAGCACTTGAAGGCTCTTATTCCTGACAGGAAACTAGAGGGATGCTCCACAGGCAGTAAAAAAAAGTATTTTGTAAATGAGACCCTTTGAAAATCATTATATTCTGTTGGTACTGAAACTTTTAGTCGTGGAATTCTTGACAATTCCTGTACTCTTCTGGGTGGCCAAAGGTTGGTACTGTTGAGAGTAGATAGACTTGTGTGGTTTTTTCCATTTGTATTTTGAGTGAAATGCTGAGCATTTTTCTTTTTGAGACAGACCTCATTACAAGTACTCATTGCCTCTATCACCTCCATTTAAAATCTGTTCTTGTTTCTGTAGCTGCATGTTTTCCATAAAGACCCCAAGGGAAAGTAATCTAATTTAATACAAACTGTCCCTGAATTAAAGCTTGAAGAAAGAGGTAATTAATGTTAACAAAATCCATAGCTTCCAAATAAAGATATACAGTAACTTGCTTTTGTATGCTTTGGACAGTTGGGATTTTTATTTTGGGATATAGCACAGTTTGTCTTCATATCCCACTAATGTGTAATTTCTGGATTTACTGTAAGACATTAACAAAGGGTTCATCAATGCCATTAATTTATCAAAACAGGAAGGTTTAGCTATTTGAGGATTACACATTGTCAATTAAGACAAATAGTTATTGGCTGGTGGGAAGCTTATGAGCAAGTAATTATGAGAGATGTTCCCTGTTGAACTGCCACACATTATTCATCAGATTTCCAGTGATGTGGATTAGATGGATAAATTGAGTTGCATCATTTGTACCTTTCTCCACTAAGGTCACTTGCACTTTTAAATTTTGTTTGGTTTAGGGAGGAGGGAGGGAGAAAGAAAAGCTTTCTTTTAAATTCATTCATGGCATTAGTAACAGAGCGGAAAAAGTAATATGAAATCAAAGTTCCTCCTAAACCCTGGCTAGATACAATCCCCTTTGTGGTGAGGATGTGCCCCAGTTGCTCTGGAAGAGGTAGGTAACCTTCTGTTTTCCTTTCCACGGGCTTACCCTTTCAAGGGTAATCCAGTTCTTCTGAAGTTGACACAATTGACCAGTAAGAAGTCACAGAAATATGGACTGTTTTCCCATGTACGCAGAATTAGAAGCTGCAGGTACACAGTACGGCAGCCTCATGATAACATCAGGAGCGGTTGGTCGGAGGCTGGGCTGCTCCTGTGTGGCCGGGAAATGCCGTTTGGTCCTGGCTGTGTTTCTTTCCACCTCCTGTAGTCCAGAGCAAGGGCTGCAGAATAATCAAAAAATAGTAGTTACCTATTTCCGATTAATTACTTTCCACATAGCTCAAGGCAAGCAGTCTAGTGAAGGCAATTCCACCGAGATAGGGGCGACAGGTAGGGTACAAAGCAGGCAGTGACTTGCTTGAAATCTCTGCAAAAGACATTTATTTTTGTTCATCTACTGCTATTCACAGGAAAAAGGTGCATGTATAACTTTTAAAGTGTACTGTGGAGTTATAAGCTTTCGCACCACACAGATCAGTGTAAAAATTCTACATTTCCACAACCAAATATGTTCAAATGATTTTCTGTCTTTAAAAAAAAAGAGTTGTGGAGGGGTTTTTTTGTTTGGAAATACTAAAGACATACTGATCAGAAAAACTGCTGAAGGTACAAAATTATAAAATTACTCTTCCTGTCCTTTGATTATTTATTTTTTTTTTTATTTTCTATTTAGATAAAATTTGCTGGCCATATAGGGATGGATCCCTTTGGAATAAGAATGTCAATAAACAAGATCAGTCCCTTAGAAAAGAGAAGATATGATCCCATTACATGCTTTAGCTGTGTGTTTATTTAGTGTTCATTATTGTGGGTATAAATGGAAGTAAAAAATGAACCTTTATTCATTCATGTTGTGGAATAAATGGACTGAAAGTGGTTTTTAAAACAGGAAGAGGGTAAAAAAAGTCAAGTGAATGTAAATAGATGGAAGGATGAGCATTTTTCTTTTTGATATGGTGTCAATCTGGGCCCTAATGGGTTAATATTAATGTATTTTTGTTTGCAACTGCTTGTGTGTGTTACTAAATTAAAAAATAGACACCGCCAACCACTCTTCTCTGTGACTGTTCCCACATGCTATGCCACACCATCTCTGAACATGACATACAGTAAAAAGAAATGTATAACTATATGGTCAGGGCACAGAGAACTCTTAGGCCAGGTTGGAGGTTTTTCTTCTTTATTAATGGTTACAGCTTTGGGGACAGTGTGGTGGGGAGAAATGCAGGCAGAGACTTTTAGTACATCTTTTGGCTTCAGAGGGCCGCATTGCACACACATGTTGGATTTTGCTTTAGTGAAGACATAGCCACCTGTGTGATCTATACCATGAAGCTGAGCTCAAATTTCCCCATCTTCCTTGCTCTGCTTGCACTGAGAGGAGTGATATGAATAGTAAACGTGAGCGTGGTTCAGGGGTTATTCACCCAGGTTACTGGGGCTTGTTAATGTTTAACAGCTGAACAATACGTTAGAGTTGTTACTCACTACTCACTATTCCTCTCAATGTTATTTTGTTGAGGGTAAGTTTGTACCTGCGCTGTTATGATGCCAGGTTAAATTGAAGTGTCCTCTTAAACGTAGATTTTTGTTGTGAATGCCTGATTAGGAACATGTGAACAAGAATAAATACAAAACTCCACTTGGTTTTTTGTCAGGTTTTTTGTCATAAACCTGTTTCAGGAACATTACTTTGAACTCTATGGACCGTATAATACTGTATTATTTGCATGGGATACAAAATATCTGGATTTTTCTCCACAAGACAGAAATCTTGTAGGCTGTATCAACATGTCACCTTTGATATAAATGATTGATTTTAGGAAAGAAAACTTGTAGAATGATCTGTCTCTGTAGGCATATTTTTGTATCTAATAATGTGGTACAGTATCAATATATCTGATTTCCAGTGAGGATGAGATGTGCTCTGTGTTTAGACCAATCTATAAACATACATACCTTTTTCCATCTAAACTGTACTGTTTACTGTGGGAAGTTGGGTTGCATAAATTTAATATAGTGTGGCTTCAGTAGCATACCATACGGAAGCAATTTGTGGCATCAGGTTTCCTTTTATAATTTTTCTCAAATTTCTGTTCTGATATTGTCTAGATAAACTGGTGTAATTTGGTTGAGCTATAGAAACACCTGAAGCTAAAAGGTATCACACATAGGATACCTCAGAAATGAAGTTGTGTGTATTGATGAGTGTGATATGTGAGGCTGCTCCATTAAGGTTTCTTCACAACTTTTTGAGGGCTTTACCTGTGGTTTGGGAGCTTGAAATGATCTTAGTTATGGAGAAGACTAAATTGGTGCCTTGTTACTGAATAATCTTTCACACTGGTAATCAAGTGTAATTAGCACTCTGACATGATCTGGTGATGCTGAGCCACCCTAGACCCTTTCCCTCTCCCTGTTTTGTTGAGTATATTAAAAGGTAATCAAAGAGGGTTCTCGAGATGTCACAGCAATAACTGGTCACCATTAACTCTAGGTATTTGCATATTTTGAATGCATTTACGTTGCAGGCTGCTACTTCCCCACCCCAAAAAAAAATAATTGTAAGGCGAATTTGGGTATAACTTGAATACATAATCAGTATTTTGTTTGTGGGTTGTTTTGGATTTTTTTTCTTCATTAAAACCTTAGTCAGACAAATCTCATTAGACATCTTCCATGTCATTAATTTATAAAGAAAATACTGCATATATTAAAACGTAATTTTGGTTAATGTATAACATGTCTAAAATTATTAATGACTTTGCTGATAGTCATTACTCTTCAAACCTCTTTCTCCTTAGAAATCTACAGCAGCTAAAATAGCAGATTGTTTAGATATTACCAAGGATGCTACACAACAATAACAAGAACATTTGTGAAAAAAACTATCATCTCTGTTTCTGCTCCATACATTTAGTATTTAGGAAAACCAGATGAAACATGGACTGCAACTTATTAGAAAATATTCTGGTTGAGAAGCATGCAGATGAGAGAGGGAAATGATCCTATTCTCAGTGTTATCAAAATAGTTCACGCTGCAAAGCATAAATTCAGTTCAGATTGAAGCTAAAAGATACACAGTAAACCCAGTTTCTTACAGGCTGCAGTTCATTAGTAACACCTGAAATATTTAATATCCTGTCCTTTTTATGTAACCCCTTGGATTGTTCCAAATTTTTCAGTGTTACTTTGACTAGACTCTGTTCTGTAAATCTTTGTCAAGATGTTCTTAACGTTGACACTGACTCCCACGGTGCAAGTGACGTCTTCTGTCTCCCGTTTGGAGATAAAACATTGTTCCAGTCGCTCGCTTGGAACCAGGAGATTGCCTGCTGCAAAAACAGGCTATCAGCATTTATTAGTATGACATTCTTCACAGGTTTAAGACAAATGAAACATTTAAAAGGAATAAAGCTGTTTTGGTGGTTGTTCTCCGTTTCACCTAAGAGACAGGGGAACGCTTTTCTCTTTGACTCATACATATATATATATATACACACACACACACGTACATACCTGTGTGGACGCAGACCATGTAAGACTTAATATTTACAAATTATGTTCTGTTTTTAGGTTTTATTGTTAGTGGATTTTACTAATTCAGAAATATTAGGCATAACACTTTGAAGTTGGCCATGGTTTTGAAATTAATAGCGCGTAATTTTTGGACAGGAAACGAAGAGAGTTTATTGCTTTAGTTACAGTGTAATGTTCATATTAAATATATTTATATTTTTAAATTCCAGTTTTAAAGAGATTTTAATAGAAGCTGGAGCTGATGAGGCAAAGCAATGCAAAAAGGCTCTTCCAGATGGCATATATCCAGAGGGAGACATTTGTGTATTGACAACGGTGGAAATATATGAAAAGAGAAATAAGTAACGAGGATGAGACTAGTGAAGAGAATCCGAGTGAGAATAGTTCAGGACTCAATCTGTTGTTGTAAGGAAAGAGTAACAGTATTCTGTACATGCTATAATCTGATCCCAGGGAAAGATACTGAAAATGGTAAGTGCTTCAGTCAAGCGATAGAGGAAAGCAACAGTGAGTCAGCAGGGCAGTTATAGATGAAATTGCAGAGCAGGAGAATAAAAATTTTGCAAATGCGAGAGGAAAGGGTGAAGATGATGAATTTATAATGAAGGTTGGTCTCGAGGTGATGGTAGACATATAAAGGTCATTTTTATGGATTAGAAATAGATAAGACTATGTTGTATGAGGTTTTAGTTACCGTCATGGGTGATTTGATGGACCACTGATCTAATCTGGCATAATGGTGATTCTTCTTTGTGTTGGAGGATATTTTTTCTGTTCAAAGCAAGCACTAGATGAAGCAAAATGTTTACATTTGACGAATTGCATTTAAAATTAATGGAAAGAAATATGAAAAATACTATTTAATGTTAAAAATCTTTCCCTTCCCTTTCCTTTTCAGTGTTTTTTAAAGTGGTAACACCAACTTTATGAATATCTGATAACTAGCTCAGTTAAAGGTTAGAATTAAATATTGTGTCAAGGAAAGTAGCCTCTTCAGTTAAAAGCAAATAACAGTTGCTACCTTTGATTGTAAAAGGGTTTTTTTTCTTGCTAAATGCCTAATTATAGTGTCATGTGCCTGCTCACCTTCAGTGCAATGTCACTTTTGCTCAAACTCCTTACTCTCAAGTTTCTTTCAAATTTGTTATTTAAATTTTAGCCTGGTGCTATTTGGATATTTTGGTTAGTTAGTCATTTCTTCTTCATGAGCTTTTTTCTCTATCCTATAGAGAGTCTGGAGTGCCATGCCATAAGCAAAGTGCACCAAGGGAGGTCTGTTTTTACTTCCTGAGATACTAGCCAGCAAAGACCCCTGGAAGTACAACCTTAAATTACAACCTCTATAGAATGTAGCAGCTCAGTAGAATGTGATTTTCTTCTTGTTGAACCAGACTTTTTATGTTTTTAATTTTAGATATCACTGTGAAAATTTGATTCAGCTTTATCATGCCTGTACATATGCATATTCATCACATATTTCTGCATGCAAGTATTTTTTTAATTGAAAAATATTTTGCATAGGAAAAAATCACCACTCTCAACTGACCACTGAAACACCTCTTATTTCTGTCTGATATTTAATAATTTACTGGAAGTTCCTTTTTCTTACTAGTGTATATATAGATCTTTCTCATTTCACTCAATATCTTTTTTTTTCAGTGACTGTACACAGAGTTTCATAAATTGCAGACTAATTAAAAATCCCTGCTTGCAAATATAGAAGCACTACCTGTTTACTTTATAACTTGCATCTGCCATCTCCCACCTAACACGGCAGACTCCTCACACTGACTCTGCTGACCAGAATATTGGCTGCTGCCTGGCTGAACAATTCTCTTTTGCGGTTCAAAATAAAGTGTAACAAGGAGCTTCTGTAGCCACCTTCTGGAAATAAGAGAGATTGTTGTTCTGCAGTGGAAAGTAGGATTACTTTGTGATACTGCAAGTTCAAAAGAATAAATATGCTGAATTAAACTGTACTGATTATAACTTAGAGCTTAAAAATATGAGAGTTCCTTTTTACTGTGGCAGAAAGAGTAACAGTTACGCCCCTCGTGAAGTTAAAGCGAGTCTGCTTTTATAATGAAAATGATTATGAGATGGTAGAGACATGGTTCAGTGGCTGTATCATTGCCATCTTATCAGCTTTCTAAAAGTGGTATCTATCTGTGAACAACTGACTCATTTTCCTTTAGTGAAATCACACATGATGCAAAAAAGGCAGTGGTACATGCCTAAACAATTATATATTTTTGAACATTTCTGCTGCGACTGCTCTCTCTTTGCAGTCATAAAATGTTTTCTTTGTGTTATCCTAATTTATTGTGTAGCATCTATTATATAGTATATCTGAATATTTTAGCATGTTTTCTTCAAGTTAGGGTGATAAATATGAAATGCAACATGAAATTTAGTTGCTGTAGTTTCTGCAGAACATGAGCTGTTTGAAAAACCCGTCTGAGCAGTAAGGCAATGTGCTAACTTAAGACGTCAGGAGTTTGAAGGGGAAAATTTTCAAGGGCATGAAGGGATGGAACATGCCCAAATGTCCCTGCAAGTGAGGAGCTCTGGCTGCACCAGGGATGGGTGGGTTGCAGGGAGGGTGCTGTCCCCCTGGACCTCTGGCTGAGCTGCCAGAGTCCCAGCTGGGCTGGGAGGGAGGTCAGCTCCACTCAGGACCCCGGAGTCTGTGGCTGGAGCAGGTATGGGAGCAGACAGGGAAGGGACAAGGAGGATAAGAAACAAAAGCAGCATCAAAAGTCGGGGGGCGGGGAGAAGGAAAATCCACGTTTTGTAGACGTTTGCTTAAATAGAGCTGTTTTCTGGAGGATGTCTCCATTATCATGGCACGTTGGATATGGCTTTCAGTTTATACCAATGTAAGCTGCAAGGTCTAAATTGTTATATTTCATTGTACAACAAAGATGGAACTACCCTCTGTAAAGAACCTGCTAATGTAGGCTTGTAATTTCAATTTTTCACACATTTTTCACTCTGTGTTTCAGTAAAAATCTAATCTACCCAATCACTGCTTTAGGCTAATAGACTGTAATACAGTATAGTGTCAAAAATGTCAAACTTAATGAAAAAAAAAAAGGGTGAAATCGTAAGTGTTCACTGAAACCACTTCTTAGAATACTTTTTTTCCACAAGATCTGTGCATTCTCTTTCGTGGGTTTTCTGGAATACTTATTAATGAAATCTGAAATAAGAAGAGAAAGCTGTACCACCATGAAACTCTTCCATGTCTAACGTATGTATTAAAGCTACAAATCTATTAAATATATTTTTAAGAAATCATTCACGTATGATCTAAAATAAGAAAATAGTTTTATGCAATGCATGTCAGATATGTCATACTGCAGCTTGTTGAGACTTGTTCTTGAGCTCTTTTAAATTAAAAACAGGGAAAAAGTTTGCAATCTGTTGGGCAAGATGGTCAAATTATTTACCTTTAAAATCGTTTAAAATTTCCATTGTAAAGTTAAAAGGAGAGAAGAAATAGACTCTACACTATTCATGCTATTTAATTGCAACAAATAGTTTAATTACCTGACTCACTCATGTATGACAAACCCCTAAAATCTCATAGGTAATTTGATAGTACATACAAGATGAAACACCTGCATGTCAATACTTTGCTCTATTTGCATAACTCCCTTAAACAAGGAGGCAATGGAAAATCTGCAACAACAATTTAACAAGTCTTTATGTGTTCATTGCCGTCCTTCCATCTCTTCCATTAATATTTATTTTGTTTTTCTCCTTCATGCTACAGCAGTAATGCTGATGATGCAACCCCAGACAGTCATTTCTCTGTAATAGCTTTGGGCATGAAATACTTGATTTGCACTCCTGAGCAGCTATCACGGGCTTCGCTCCCCAGGTCTGTATGTGTGAGGGGTCATGCAAATGAGGAGTTTTCTTAAACTTCAGGGATGTGGGCAATGCACGGTGTAAAAGAGGAATGGAGTGAATGACTGATACAGCCAGAGTGGAATTGAAAGCAGGAGTAGGAAACTTTTTGCGCAAAACAACAGATCGATTTGATTCAGTTCTTGGGTGCTTACTTTTTTAAAACAGAAAATAAAATAATAAGCAAGAGCATATGACAAGAAAAGAAATAGATTATTCTTAGTTTATCCTACCATATATAAAGCCATAACAAATACTGTACACAATCATAAAGAACAACAGTTTTTCCTCTGGACAAAGACTGTTTGGACTCAAGACAGTTTTCTCCTTAGTTATTTAGGTAGTAAATGCAGAAGGAAAGATGGTTATATGCCAATATATTAAATATTCTACTTTTGAAGAAGCTCAGAAAGGTCAAGAATTACAGCATTGACTGTTTTGGTTTTTCTTCCATTTAGAATTTCACAACTTTTTTTTTTTTTCCTTGCATATGTATTCAAAAGATATTACAACTTTCCTTTCAATCCTCTCGAATGGTCTTGGCTAATACGGTAAATGTCAAGTATATTTGAAAAAGTTCTGAAAAAACTAATGTCACAAAATGAATGGCTTAACAATTAAAATCTTTTTGTCTTTGTAATGAAAACTTCGAAGGAAAATTCCAGAAATTTAATGTGGAGTTGGAATATGTAAAATTGTTTGACTTAGGTGAAAATTAATTAATCTGCAAGAAAAGAGCCGCTGTAAACGTAGCGATGTTCCTTCTGGGTCAGAGATTGAGAAATATAAGGGGTAAAACCACAACAAGATGACACAGGGTATATTAGTAAAATATAGTATATGCTTTATGTGCTCCTATATAGTAATATATTACAAAATATGCTATGTCCCTAAGATGCCCAAAACATCATTCAACAAAAATCTTCATTGATTGGACCTGGGGGTTTTTTTTGCCAAAAAGTGAATGGCAATATTCTAAAAAGTTGAAATATTTCAAAATGTTCAGGACATAGATTTAACCCATGTTAGTAAGTAGAGTTCTATACGGATATCAAGAATACCAGTATCCTCTGTTTGCTGACGGCATTTCCAAATACACTTGGGTATTATTTAACAATGCCGGAAAATTAAGTAGTAGTCTATGTTATTTGACTCAGAAGCAATATCCACACTTTGCTCTTGGGCTTTGGTTTATGAGCTTATCTCCACACTCCGCCCCCATCATTTGTTCATTTTTAATTGGGAGAGTCAAGTAAAAGTCAATGATAAGGTTAGTCTTAACCATCTGCCCAAAAACCCTCTTTTCTGGAAGTTCACACATGCGAGCGCAGAAACACACAGCACAGGGTCACTGTCCGTGTATAACAAGCTCCTTAGGCCTGTCTGAATGAACAGGATTAACTGCATTTCTCTACAGAGATTTACTCATGCTTAAAGTTGGATGCATACATAGTTCATGTTGTTATGAATTAAATTCAGTACTATTGGATCTCCACAGTAAAGAGTTTCTTTTTGCTTAAAAATAGTGCTGCCTGTATTTTCTATATAATTCCAAATGCTTTTATTCAGTTAAAAGGAAAACTTTTGAGTAGGAGTGATTTGGGTGGAGGAGATAGTTTCAACTGTCTTATTGCATCAAGTGGAGGTATATCGCCATCTTAACCAACAGGCATTCACCTGTTGAATAAGTAAGTTTACGGTCAGCGTCATACCAAATAAATTGCCTGTTTTCTGTTTTAGTACCAGATTTCCCTTTGGTTTTTGCACAAGAAAAGGGAGGAGGTTGCTAGATCTATTTCTACATCTTTCAGTATAGTAAATTAAGTTAGAGATATTGCTCAGATACCAGTAACCGGAGCATTACTTACGGTAGTAACAAAATGTTGTCTTTATTAGAAGTACTTAATAAATTTCCTAGGTTTTCCTTTGACTTCAGGGAAAATTAAGGTGACTCAGTATCTATGGAAGACTAGCTTTAAAACATGCATATGTCTGTGTACATATCTATTTGAAGTCAGAAGCCTAACCCATGCTGTGAATAATTTGATGGCAGTATTTTAACCTATTTTTTACTAATCAGTACATGAAATGCATCTTTTAAGTGAAATCACTACATTGGAGTCAATTATAGAATTTTAAAGAAAAAAAGACTTGGTTGCTGTTACCATAACCTGCAGCCTCTATTTTAGCTACCCTTTATTCGCTGTCACGATCTCATCCTCTTTCAATTTTTTTTCTTCCCCTAGATTTTTAATTTATTTTTGCTTAATGAAATGTGATCTAAAATGAAGAACCTTTTTCCCATTTAGTACTTTATAGCAGTGACAGTAAAAAAAGAAAAAGGGATTGGGAGTCAGGTTGATGTTTTGGCTGAGCCAAAATCATTGTTTCTCCTTAACAATTTTAAAAAAAAAAAAAAAGGAAATTCAGAGAAAAATGATCCTAAATTAAATTTTTCATTTTATATTTTGAACAGTTATCTTCTAAAACTTAAATTTAAGAAATAATTCTAAAGGAAATTTTATTTTTAAAAAGATCTACCATTTCCTCCCTCCTCCTTTTTTAAAAAAAAAACTATTTAAAAAGTTTAAAGCAAAACAAAGAGTACTCTTCTGTTCATTAAGGATAACTTGTAAGAGTTACTTGTAATTCTCACTATCTTAGTCTAAAGAGACATACAGAGTTATGATTGGATTCCTGCCTGTACAGTTCTTGAGGAGTACTGATGCTCTTCAACTCATTTGTAATCCTTTCTAGTTCTTCACTGAATTTCTTTCAGTATTATCAATGCATACATGATAAAATGATACACAAAACTGTTATGCTATAGGGAAAAAAAATTGTCACAAAAATATAATTAATTCCCCAAATCTTTCACAGCTGTAAACTATGATATTAAACTATGACATCAATAGTGTATCCAACAGAAGAACTAAATTTTCAGGAAAGGATGATCAGCATGTGTACATTTGTAGATATATTGTCAGTGATTCAACTGAAAAATGAAACTGGAAATATATATCCTTACATTAGGATGGCATTTTTGTGCTGTAACTATTGTATTGTTGGGAAGAACATCTGATTTTAAGTTGACAGGTATACAAGTATTCAAAACCTGAGGTAAGACATTGATTTTCCTTCCTAACAGGAAAAACAAACCACAAAAACAACACCAAAAACCCCAAAAGACAAAGAGAAGAAATCAATCAAATTGGTGTTATGGTTGTGTAACATACTAAGTAAGTTTCTTTTTAAATATGGACTCAAATGCAGTTTGAGAATTTCTTCAGTCATATTTCTGAAATCACTCTTTGAAAAACTTAGATTTTTGTATTGATAATACTTTTGAAAAAATATTTTTATGAGTTAATTTCTTGCGGAGGGCTGGGGTTTATTCTTAGGTTTGAATTAAGGTTTTTGGGTGAAGAGGAAGGAAGATATTTTACTTTCTAAAGTATAAAATAAATATTGAAGCAGAATGTAGACTCAGCTTTTTATATTAGCTTATCTGAAATGGTTTGACTTTATATATGGTCATGTCTATAAGATGCTGTTTATAGCTATTTAGAAATCACTTTATGAATACTAAAATATTGCACAGAACTGCATAATTTCAAGCACAATGGCTCATAAGTGCCATGGCGTGTTCTTTTCATTATGCACGGCGCATAAAATGTCAAATTATAAAATTATAATGAATACATTCTAAGTATTAAATATACTCTTTTGGCATATTAATATTATGCTGTGGATCTGTTCTGGAGGATAGCAGTTATATATTTGAATTTTTAATTTGGTTCAACGATTATCACTGAGTGGGAGATTTTTGACGTGAGTATAAAATGCTGCGACGCCTTTCTGTGTTCTGCGATGCTGGAGGCTTGGTCAAGGTATTCTCGCGCACCAGCAGTTCCTATCAGTTGAGTTATCCTCCTGCAGATGTGTAGGCCTTTAGGACAATGATGGCAGAAGAGGCTTTTAAAGATAGGCTGGCTGAGAGATGTTATATGAAATTGTAAGCAACTTTACCCTAATTAAATCAGTAATTAGGTCCAGTGTTTTTTGAAGTTATTTTCTCCTATTAATTGCAGGGACATTACTCAGGTTTAAAAAACAAAACAAAGCCCAACAAAAACAAAACCCCAAAACATTCAGGTACTTTTCACTTTTAAGGATAAAATACTTTGTAACTAGCAGGATTAAGGCCAAAATTATTTCTGTTTTCTCAGTTCTTCACTTGTCTCATCTAAAAGAGAAAGTGTTACAAATTTATTAGAACTGTGGAGAGACATAAAACTAACCAGTAGCTTCTCTCTTCCATTACAACCATTTTATTTATTTCCATCAACTGTGCTTAAACCTGAAATTTATTTTTTTGAATAAGTAAATAAAAATAGTTCTTAAAAGCTCGTATTTTTTAAAGTGCTTTTGTGTTTTATGCAATATATTTCAAGCTATTTGGGAAGAGTTTTTTTAATTTTTCTTTTACAGAATATACTTTAAAAAAATACCTGTCACATGTCTAACTGAACATAATAAATGAATGAGAAATATTTCTTCTTTTTAATGAGAATGGGCTGTAAAATATTTAGTTAAATTTGGGGGGGTTTTTATACCAGACATGCACATTGGTTTTTTTACTGTTAGCAAACATGTAACGCACTACAATTTTAGGTAGTTTAGAAATAGCGTGTTCTAAGTCCACTCTTCCCGTCCCTTAGGTTTCCTTAAAAAAAAAAAAAAAAAGCAAACAACAACCCAACCACAGATCAATTTTAAATTACAAGCTCTTAAAACATTTTGGATAAATTTTTTACTGTCTTCTCTACTACCTATTTTCTTTGTTGTTTGTTTAGTTTTTTCCTTTTTCATATCCTACAGGTCAAGCTACATTAGACTGTGGGCTGTTGACTTGCTAAGAAACATCCCTGAGAAAATCCGGAATGCTTGCTGAGTCAGATTAAAGATTGGTTTGGTAGGGCGACAGTAGCCTCAGGTCAGCTCCTCCCAATGCGGTGTATAGGATAGCTCGTCCGAGTCTGCTGTGTACTCTCACTAAACCTGTAAACAGTGTCACAGACAGAATCTAAATGCGGTTGTGAGAGAGACACCACAGCCGGGTTTTGTCTGAACATTCACAATTCACCCAACCCCTCGGTTTCTCTCCCAGGCTCACGAAGCGTCTGGGCCGCATTCGCAGCTCGCGGCACAGGTGGAGCTGGGCATTGGACTCATCAGGCAAATAGTCGCCCACGCTGGCTCCCGTATGGAACAGCTTCACGTTGTACGTTCTCTTGTAATAGCTAACAACTTTCTCTGTCCTTGCATAATCAGAGTGATTAACCTGCTGCGGAGTCTTGCGGTTTAGATATTTTAAAAATTCAGAACTAGCAGAGGAAGAAAATACCGAGGAAAAGTAGCGCGCTTTCTGCTGTGAGTGCCACATCAGTAGTCAGCACCATCAGCAGAAATGTGTGGTTTCCAGATTTTGTGAAAGCGTTTTTGTGTGGGGTGCTAACATCAATACTGTGTGAGCTGTGATAAGAGGTAACTCTAACAGAAGGATGTATGATCCTATGTCTAATGATGTCAGTAGGACTATCCGTAAGAGAACCCATCTGAAATCTTGTTTTCTATGTACGTTTTCTATGTAAAGGTCATTTCTAAAAAGAAATTTCTCAGTTTTAGGTGGGAATAGCCATTCTGTAGAATTAGCAGGGTACACAGAGAGACGTTACTTTAAAGAAAAAAAGTCCCTTTTTAGTAGCTATCCTCATAAAATCAAACTAGGTACTTAAACCATTCTAGTTTCAAACCACACAATGCCCTAATTTTTATTGTGTGTGAGTTTTGGTTGTTTTTGGTGTTTGATTGGGGTTTTTTTTGGGGGGTGGGGGGGCGGTAACTGTTTTCTAAACTTAAAAAATATGTCTTAAATAGAAGTCTTGAATCAGCTTTGCATAGGAAAGATATTTTAATCCTTAGGAAATTGGGATATATAGTAACCCCGAAGTCTTGATATAATTAAGCCGACTGTGTGGTTGACATTCATACTTGATGATTAACATTTCTATTTGCTATGAAATAATTGTGTTACTTGTGGCAAATGGAATTTTGCCAGTTGCATATCAAAATGAAGAACAATAGATATCATACTGGAAAGCTATTTATTTTACATTCCCAAATTTAACATGAAAAGTATTTATAATAGTTAAGCATGAAAATGATTACTGAAGCTGCACATTCAAATCTTGTATTTTCTCAGTAGACTTGTATCAATGGAAAATCCCATAGATATCCATCAAAATGAAACTTTCAAGGACATAACTCATTATTAGCCAAGAGTATTTATAGCCTTTGGATAGCTTAAAGTCATTTGGATCTGCAGTATTAATTCTGCATCACCCAACATCATACATATATTATTTAATATATACCAAACAATCAGCTTTCTAAGTGAATTCTTTGTTCGCCCCAGCTTCTCATTTTCTCTAAAAACAAAACATTGCAGAGAAAGTCTTTGAGATAAAACAAAACAATTATTTGAGAAAACTGATGCCAGGTAACGCCAAAAGTGTCTTCAGGCTAACAGTATTGATCAGCATTTTTAAAGTTTGATAGCTAATAGTTTAACATTTTTGGGTTTTTGCCTTAAGGATTTGAGACTTTTTGCACAAATCCTTTGGTTTAACATGACAGCCACATTATTAATTAACAGAAATTGGAAAGAGTGACTTCAACTAACTGCTAGCTGCATAATTAATTAATTTATATACAGTATAAATATTTCTGGGTGTATGCCAAAGGAATTAATAATCATAGAAATAATATCACTGAACTTTCATATCAAGGAGACACAGTAATATTTTATTACAACATTTGAATTAATGTGCAAATTTAACATTCTTACTCTGTGCTGTGCTTATTACAAGTCAGAGAGAAACTGATAGCATTACAGACCTAGAAGCAGGAGAGCACAACTCTGAAAAAGCATACACACAAACAACCTATAAAGGTTGCTTTTAATTTTGTAATTGTGGAATATGAGTAGTGGAGGGAAACCTTAACATTATCATCTTTGGTTGGATGCCTGATGATGAAAAAAGAAGAAGAAAACCCAATCGAACAAAAAAAAAATCCCACCAAACCCAAACCTTCTGAGAATGGACAATATTTATATCCTATGGAACTCCTAGATCTATCATATTTTTCTATGTAATGGAGAAGGAAATTAATATTTTACCACCCATGCTTAGCTGATAATGATGCTAATAATATTTTTTGTTATTTTAGAAGGGGGAAATTAGCATCATTTTTGTTATGTTTTTTGTTCTCTGATAGCTGACTGTGTAACACTTGAATATTTTAATGAATTCTGGTTGCTCATTTCTGCTGTCTAGATTTTAATAACTCAGTTTTGATGTAGTTTGTCCATCTATTAATTACTTCTCCAGGTAGATTTTATGTGGCCACAGAACATACTGAAGTCAGACATCAGCTGGGCTTCTCTCCATTTTGTTACATTAAATCATTGGTTTGCTTTCATTTGATGGTACACAGCAACTTTTGGCATTCTTATTTTGTGCTTTGTGCCTCTTGGCTTTCAAATACAGACACACTGGAGGCTACGTGATGTAGTCATGGCTATATATTGCTTATTAAAGTGATGTTTCCTCATCATCAAGAATAATGGCAACTAGTGACTACCAAAGCGTTCCTACGAGTGTCATGAATTGTTAGTGATCAGAAACAATTCGGTATACAATACACTGAAAATCTATTTTTTGAAAGTTGTGTGCATATTATCTTTCCAGCTGTTATGTAATGGATGGATGGAGTTTGTATGAAGTTTCCATATTGAGTTTCTTCAATTCTCTTGAATGCAATCTTTTCTTTGCAAAAGACTGAAAAATGCTCCCTATATCCTCCTCCTAGGTGGCTTTTCCTTATTAAATGACCTTTCTTCTGTAGAGCATCACTTTTAGCTTTTTTCCTATTACACTGTGATTTAACTGTACTTTTTATATATTGTAGTGTATCTCTAGACTCAGTGCTTTTATTTCAGCCATATTTAGTATTGTATTTTAACTGTGCTATTTGCTTAGTATTAATGAAGTCCTTGTGTGGAGTGTAATTGCAACAGTTTTATGTGAAGTATGTGGGTCTCCAAGAATAGCAAATAAAATTGCTTTTGTTACTTGGCCCTTAATTTCCCTCAGGCTGACAATACTGTGACTCATGCAGAGCACCAGAGTTTTAAATTTTTAAAGAAAATTTTAAAATGTGGGATTGTTAATAAAGAATAAGGCGTGGTTTGGTTTTTTTTTTTAACTGATGGAAGATACTGCTTTTAATTGTATCTGAGTCTTAAAGCTATTGATACCTTTACCAGTTGAAGGAAAAATGTCTTTCAAAGACACAAGCACAGTTTTTGCTTAAGGTACATTTCATTCTTGACACAGAGTCAGTAAGTCCAAGTTCAGTCATGTCATGTTAACTGAAAGAAAGGATTAAAACATTTTTATAATAGTCAGATGGTTTTAGAGTTATATCATTATAAAGTACACATGGGGAGGAAAAACCTGATCATAGGCATAAGATTTTAATGAAGGCAGTTTAACATATTTCTCCCGTTCTGTGCTTATACACAAAACAGCACAAAAATATCAACCCCCCAAGCAAAACAAAACAGCAGCCATGATGGTTGGCGTGAATCACGCTGAACTAGGTAACCTGTAAGACTCAAAAGTCAGGAACTATGCCTTCTGCTTGTACTTGGTAATCTGCTTGTTTCACCTCCTCTCAAGTTCAAAGGGCTGATACAGCAGCTGCTGTAAAGCGGAGAGACAAGTGGAGGCATTAAGATGCAGCAACCCATTGCACTCAGCCAAGTCAGGAGCCAGGACAGTGCACAGGATGATGCTGTTCTGCCTGACGCACTCAAACCTAACTCCCTTAAATCATGCACAGCTAGGGAATTAGAAAGACATCCAATAGACCTTTGCATGTCATCTAGTAAGGCCAATGTTTAACTTTGTATGGTACTTCATCTCTTAGAAACTCCCTCTTATGGTAGATTTGTTTGGTTTGTTCCTTCTACTAATGTTATTTTATTATGATCAAGAGAATGATTTTATTTTTTCTTTAGATCAATGGTTTTGAGTCTTCTGTAAAATGATATAAATAGTTTCCATGGGTTTATGTAGTACTGGAGTTACTCATCTTGTTCTGATGAATATTTTGAAGCTGTGACTATCAGGTTTATAAGTGAACATTGAAATAAGGTTTATAATTTCTAACTAAGGGGAAACAGGAAGAAAATTATTTTTATTTGCTGTCTACAGTACTACTTCAATTTTAAGACCAAAATACTTAGTCTCATAGTTAAGAGACTATTCTTTTGAAAAGATGAGTTGAAATTTCAAACTAAATGTCAAATGTCAAGAAAAATATCACTCGGGTAGGGAGCAAAAGATTCTTATAAAAGCAAGTATATTGAATATAAGGAAATGCACTTTAAAGAAAAACAAAACCAAAAGACAAGCAGGCATATCAAGTGATTCTCTTCTCCACTTCTTAATAGAGAGATTTAATTATGAAATATGTTCTTGAAATTTCTGTAACACACACACAAGGCAGAGTTTTTGCGTTATCATTTTCAGAAATATTTAGTATTTGGGGATTTATATTTCATTCTTTCGTCAATTGTGAAGGACTTGAAAGTATAACCTGAACTTTAACTCTTCTTCAATAAGTTCTGTGTTAGTTTTAGACAGGTAATCACAGAAGCAATTAGGGATGTTGTCCTGAGGCTCCTTTACTGCAGGTGCAACTGTCTGATTGCTGTTTTGTAATTACTGTATAATTCTAACCACCCATATGCATCAGAGAAGTGTACAATGTGCTTCAAGAAAGTGAAAACCCCTTTCAAGTTCAAATAAGTACTTAATACTTATTACTTAGTACTTAATCCCAAACCTACTCGTCATTATGTAGTTTGGTTGGTGAAACTCAAAGCTAATAGAGAATTTGTCATGCAATTAGTTAAATTGTTACAGAAAAATGTTGAATAACAGTGCTGATTAAAACATTGAAACTAGAATTCCTTGAAATATGCAAAAAGCTTTAAATGATTACAGAGGCAATGCCAACTTTAGGATTTTTGTTTTTGAAGTCTTTGAAGTCTGACTTTGCAGAACAGATTGTGAATCCCTGGCCCATTACACACCTGCAGAGATGTTGGTGTTTTATTTCTCTTGGGTGAAACAGCAGAAGCCCAAACCATGTTAATCACTGTCAGAACCAGTTGTATAAAATGCCAAAATGCAATGAACCAGGAATTTTATAATAAATATGACAATACAGTTTAAAGTGTTGTTTTGTTAGGCTTGCAATTTGTTGTAATTTATCACTTATGATAGTACTGGAGGGGAAAAATATTTGGGACCTCCAAGTGATCCTTTCACTTGGAAGAAATGGTCCTGTATTTGTAAGCTGTTTTAAAGGTGAAAGAAGAAAAATAATGAAGTGTAGCTATGAGATGTGTAACAAACACATGCATTTTACATATATGAAATCAAAATACACTAAAATACTCTGGTAATATGTACTTAACTCATGGGTTCTACTTGAAATAATATAGAATTAGTAACATCTTGTCTGTAGAAAAGGGCCTATATTCTATTATCTTTTTAAACAATTTTCAGTTTTTGCATATGAGAATATTGGACTTGCATATTACAGAAATGACACTACTAATGTGTGAAAAGAGAAACAGCTCTCAGCTACATAAACAAAACCTATCTTTTATTGTTTCAGTATCCACACAGCTCTGAGTGAATTATTATATCAAGAGTAATTTCCGCATGTAGCTATTAAACAACTTTGTAAAATAATTTTCAAAAGTCTTTTCTGGAAAAGAAACTGCTCCACTTCAGCCATTTCTGACAAGGGAGTGCCGGTGCTGTTCTAGAACAAAACAGTACTGTTTTCTATTGTGTTACCATACATGCAAGTACAGTCCTTATCCTCTAGACTAGTGACTTCCTAAGTTATTGCATCACTTATCCAGGGATGCCTGGGTCCTCTGAAATATGTTTAATTGAAAACGCAGATAAATTATGGCCCATTCTAATAGAATTTACAGATTCATTTTATGATCTTTAACCTGCACGTGTTTATGCAAATGATTAACTTAAAGCACAAGAGTGAGGTAGTTTAATCCCCTAGAATTATATCAGAAATGAAACACGTAAGTAAAACTTTGCAAAAAGAAATTTCTAATGTACTTCTTCCCATGCCTTTGCTATCATCTGATGGGTACAGATTTCAAAGGTACCTTATAGACAGCTGTTGAAGATTCTTGCCTTGTTCTCAAGGGAAATTTTCACTGTTTCTGGTGCAGTGGTAGTGGAACTGCTGACCACAGAAAAATTGCCTCTGACTATATCTCTGTTTGTTGTTCCTCCTGCTGTGACAGCTTCTTCCATCACCTAGCTGTATTTTGTTCTGGCTGAATCCCTCTGATAGCTCTTGACATCATCACAGTACACGTGTGAGATAGTCACTGAATCGGGTCATCAGTAATTTAAACACTAGGGTAAGATATAATTTCAAAAGTAGGTGTAGCGCCTGCTTTCAAATAGGTGATCACTTTATATGTTTTCTGAAGTAACTTTCAGTTTGGAATATTGAAACAATTAGAATAGGGTAAATATATTTTGAGGAAGGATACACATAATCTCCTTGGGAGGGGATCAGAAGAAGAAAACTTACCTAAAACTCAGTCCTGAAAGATATTCTCAGGTTGGATGATTGTCTTGGTATTTTTTTCCAAAGATTGTCTTCCCAATCTGTAGTACAACAGCTGATATATTTCTCTCCAAGGCCAATGAAAAGAGATTTTGTAATTGTTAAAATTAACTGCTATTTGTCACACTGGTCATTTCATTGGGATATGCTATATCCCAAACACAGTTTTGAAATGGATGTAAATGAGTTCTTGCATCCTGAGATGACAATGATATGGTCCTTTTGAAGGATGGTGAAATAAGTGGCCCTATCTATCATAATGCCCAGTGGATCTGCATTAGTAATATACTAGGATCCAGCACTCTTCAAAAACTCAGACAAGTCTTTCATATGAAACCATAAAATTATTTATGGTATTTAAACAGATTTTCTTGCAGGAACTCACCTGAAGTCACTGATCTTTCATGACCATATGGATAACGGTTTGCACTGTGAGCATTCCTGCCAAGTCCAAGCTCAGAATTTTAGATGAAAAAACAACATAGGTTGAATTTAGGAGCACGATTTTGGCTTCACTTACCGTATTAGATATAGACAAGTTTTTCCAATATTTCTCTGTATTAGGATAATCCTTTTGTATTACTTTCCAACAACCATATTTTTTAATGCAGCAGAATGACAGGGAATTTATGTCACACTTAAATTTTCTCCTCATGAAAAACTGATGTTTCTGGGCTTCGGTTTCCTGAATTTATTTTCTTGAGTTTTGAATTTTGCTAACTTCTAAGCTTCCTCAAGGGAGAGAAACAGGTTCTTCTAGAGGAATAATGTGTTTAATTTCTCTAGCTCACACCCTAGAGGAACTCTTCACTAAGCCAAGAAAGTCCCCCATAACTGAGCCATTGCTAATGATCAGCCTCTTGCTCTCAATTAGAGGCACATGACTTTCATTCAGTTGCCCCTTTCAGTCTCATTCATTATTATGACTTTTAATAGCTTCCTTCCTTGAGAAGGCTTTCTAAGCCTGTAATTTATGACCAAAAGTATCTGAATTTGCTCAAAACATGCAAAGTTTTGACTTTGGGAAGCTTTCCTCTACTCCTTTTTCCTACAACAGTGAAACCTACTCTTCCTTTATTCATGATCAGACTAGTGAAAGCAAATTGCTTCGCGATTGCTTCGCTGAAGTCTTATGTCCTAACAGAGTAATAGGGTAGGGCATTCAATTATTACATGATCATATGTTTTGGTATGAGAGCTTTTTTGTGATTTCTTAAAGCCCAAGAATATTTTGCTGTGAAGTGGATCTCTGCTGAATGGATCCGAACGGAAAGAAGTTCTTAAGATAGTGACTTTAATCTGGTTCCTTCTTTGCCCCGTTATCTATCTTTATCTCCTGTTTTGTCAAAGATGTAATGGTGTGGGGTTTTTTTTTTCCTTTTTTTTTTCTGTTGTATCTGCTGTACCTGTGTGATAAGGTCTCTCATGTTTGTTTATCTTTTGATGAATGATTTCTAAGTGTCTTCTGCTTGAAAGTCAAACAACAGTCTCGTTTGAAAGTGTCGTGTCTGAAATATCATTTTGGGATCCTACTGTTCTATTTGAATTTAGCTTTAAATGGTCTGAGGAAAGAATTGGGTGTGTGCAAATGGCTGATGGCTTTACTATCTTTTTCAGAACGTTTCACCAGTAATACTCATCACTTCAGTGGGGCGGGGCGGGGGAAGCTGTGTGTGATACTATTATGAAATATGCATGCAGTTTAGGAAGGACCTGTTAAAAACATTCAGCCCAATTAAATGGAAAGATACCAACTCTAGCACAGGAAATCCTTGAATGACATGTCTCTGCAGGATACCAGAAAATTCTGAGACAGCTTCATACTTGTTTGTCCTGATCACATGCTTGTTCTTAAGTATCTTCTATTTACCAATGATACCTGGCTTCATAACTTGCTCTAGTTGTTTCTATGTCCTTACATGAAAGAAACGTTACTGATTCTTGTGGATCCACCTCATATCTTTTGGTCACTGCAAGATAAAAAATTTTATACCATATTTTTATTAAAATAAGGTCAAACTAATTTTTTTTGTGTTGGTTAAACTGATACATTAATATTTTCATACTTTTCATGTAAGAAGTGTGAAAATCTTGAGGGTAGATCTAAAGCCTACTGAATGTTATTCGTTCTCGCATCCTGTTCCAATTATACTCTAGGCAATATTTTATTAAAACCATTTTTCAGTTAATTAAAACAATTTCCACAAAAACAAATGTTTCGTTTGTTTGCTTTTTAAAGCTCCTAGAAGGACTTGAAGTCTGAAAGGAATTAGATCAAGGATAGGCAAAAAAAATGTGAAACTCATGCACTGAATATGTTTTCAGCTTATTTTGTAGATGAGGCTGGTCTCAAAGAATTCCAGCTGCTTCTTCGCTTAACACCTCTGAAGACTTTCTGTTGCAAGTTTACAATTTTAATTTCTGGTTCATACATAAAATATTGAGATGTATATCCCTGAAATCTATCATATTAGTAGCAATCTGTAACGTTGGTGGGACTGGGAATTCTTAAGTTCCAATGGTCAGTTTTCGATGTCAGACCAATTTATGCTTCTATTCAAGGCTGCCTTGTGTTGCCTACTTGCCAATAACAAGTCAGTAAGAAATAATTCAAAACTGTAAGTATTCTTTCAAAATAAATTTAGCCTGTAAGTATAAAAAGATTGCTTGTTTACAATACAATATATAAAAATAGAATTAATTTAATTTATTCTGAGTAATACATATGAAATCATCCAACTAAAGATCAATTTGAATATATCCCTAAATATAGTTGCATCTTAAGAATTCTGACTTTTTAGTATGATATTAAAGTGATTATTAAAATACCATTTTTCATTTTAACCACATTTTGAATACTGTTAATGCTCAGGTTTCTCACATGCACTTAAGTCTGGGGTTATATATTTAAGGGTATTGTTGAGCCATGACAGAAGGACTATTGTGCCCTTCACAGGCCACTAGCTTCTGATAATCTCATTTTATCTTCAGCGCTTGTGTACAAGAAAGATCACATAAACGTAGTACTATCAAGTGATGCTTTGGCTGTTGTGAAGGAATGTTTGGGCCCAGGTTGGTGCCGCAGCAGAAGGGAGGGTGAGGTTCCTGCATGAGGAGAACTGAGATGCGAGGCTCTTCGACTGCTTATTTCACTCAGGCTTTCTTCCTGCACTCCCAAAAGGCTTTGCATATGTGGCCTCACTAGTATACTTCACAAGCACTTTTGGAACCTGCCTGCATAACTTTTCTGTGTAATAACAGTGGGGTTCCTGGTCACATTAATCTTGAGTTATTTCTCTCATTTCTCAAGAGAGAGTGTGACATTGCAAGGAGCTGTAGCCCAGGGTGCGGTGCGGAGAGTGCCTTGTGATTGCTGTCAGGTGAAGGGAAGGAGGGAGCGGCCTGCCAAGGTGTAGGCAGGGGCTTAGGGGAACTAAGAGGAAAAAACGTAAGTATAAAGCCTTTGGGCTAATTGAGTGTAAACAATATGTTTGGGCTAGGTGTAGCATTATACAAGGGAGAGCGGAGTTTGGGTGTGCTCATTTCTTTTTGTTCCTCCTAATCCTTCACCAAGCATGTGTGTAATAAAAAATATGATTGATATAGGTGTATTGCAAGACCTAAGTATAGGTCCACATAGATGCTGGAGCACTGGTGGCAGCTCAAGTCTACTAATACTGTTCTTTAAAGGAATATTAGGAAGTGTATGGCAGGGATAATTTCACCTAGTTCTTGGGGGGGAAAATGGAAACCACCACTGTGGCTCTGTGATCAAAAAGAAGCAAGAGGGTATCTCGATATGCCCTAAACACTCTTTTCAATTAGAAAAAAAAAATAATCAAAACTTTGGGAAGAAAAAAAAAAAACATACAAAAGAAAACGCAGACCAAAACCAAACCTTACCCATCAGTTTCTGGGTAAAACAAAAGCTGAACGCCATGCATGGGTTATAAAATAGATGATATAAATATCTTACAACCTTGAACTAAAAGTAGAAAGAGCAAAAATCCCTGTTCTGTAAATATTAAATGTTGAGTAGATAATATATTAAAGCTCTCAATCAGGGATTTTTTTTTTAATGTATTTTCTCCCTTACGCCCCCTTGACACTCTATAATAATGAACAAGTTATTTAGTTAATGAAGAAAGCATCTTGTATTTAAAGATCTACATATTAATGTGACCTTCCTTTGTTCATAGCTGTTAATATTTATTGCCTTTTCTTGTTGAGATTTTATTTGGTGTTCTGTGACAAACAAGAGTATGATTAGTGAAGCTGTAAAGTTCTCATGGTGGCTGCCTGTGTTCCCAAGATAGCAGCATTAGTGTCTGCAGAAGCAGTTAATGCTGTTTATCATTAGTGACAGAGGCTGGGAAGGACCTTCTGTGGCTTTTATCTTTCACCTTGCCAACAGAAGTTGATGAGCTTTGTGATTTAAATGTATAGGTGATATTGTAATATTTATATTCATTTCACATAGACAAGTGCACAGGTAAACTAATCTTGTTGATTGAGATTAATTAAAACCATGTTACTGTAAGACTGGACAGGCTATGAATGGATATGCTTGGAAAAAGATCAGCACTTTATTTACTTTTCTTTACGATTAAGCTAATGTTTTCAGGATTTGTACAACAGAAGTATTAGGATAGTTTTTGATAACTTTTTTCACTTGATTTTTAATTAATTTTGGTTAATTTTAAAGTTTCTTTATGAATTTTGGAGTTTAGTATCTTGAACTCTACGTATTACATTCACAATTTAGACGATATTAGTAACTTGTTGCAATGGACTGTACTTTTGTAAAAGCTGAAAATGTCTTGCAAAGTTATGGGCCTTAAGTAACTTCATATTCAGAGCTTCTTTTGTATGTAAGTGTTTGTGTACTTTGCATCTACTCCATCTCCATCTCTATACAGAATGTTTCAACATTCAGCTTGTCCCAAATTTAACTGTTTAAATGTGCATATCTGGAAAACAGATGATAAACACTGTTGTGCCAAAAGCTCATCACACAGTTCTACTTATGGAAAAATCTGAAACTTTGTGCCTTGTATTTTACTTCTGAAACTCCATTTCAATGTAAAGTTGGCTGTCTGCATTTCATAGAATCTCATTTTTAAAGCAAGACTTCTAATGGAAAAAATGGCACTGTGAATAACAGTTTTACATTTGTGTATAGATTAATATAGACCTCTTAAAAATCTTTTAGCTGTTTAAAAAATGCTTATTTAGAGACCAAAATCCAAAAGAAGTAGTCTTACGTGACTACTGTCCAAAGGACGTCCAGACTGCTAACTTTCCTAGGAACCTTATTTATATGCTGGGAAAAGTAAGAGATTTTATTGGATATTTTCACTATAGTAATGTTAAAAGAGAAAAGGTGATATATCTGAAACTAACCGTAGGAAATCTTCTGAGCTGATTTCCGTATCAAAAGCTAGGATCCAGTGCCATAAAACCTTTCCGAACTTAATGTTATGTAGAGGAAACAGGCCTATGGATCAGAGTTTAAACAGCAATGTGGGTATTAAGTGTATGGACCTTTCCTATGAGCCCAGATATGACATCCCCTTTGTACAAAGTACCTTTTACTGATGACAGTTATCCCTTTTTTAAGCTGAAACTGTTTTAAAGCCTTGATGATTTGCAAGTATTTATAATTTGGTGATTAGAATATTCCAGAATATGTTCTGTTTTATTTTTTCTGAATTATTTTAAACCAATTATAGATGTATTATTTATCCACATAAATAATGCATAGTTATCTGTAAAATTTTGGTCTTTAGATAGTTATAGGTCCTTTGATGGTCGAGGGGGAAAAGAATAGAAGAGATGCATGAATAAGGAGTATTTTGAGGTATATGAAGTGACACCTACCTAACAGTGAAGACTAATTTCAATGTTTTTTGCCTATTTATATTGTTATAATGTTTCTAATAGAGGTTGGATAAAAGGAAAGACTTTAATTTGTTTCTTAAAATGGAAAAGTTTAGGATTTATTTCTTAACTTGCCTTAATGTTATATTCCTTCCTAGTTGGATTTGTTCCATTGAGTGATCTCCGATATTTTTTCATCTGAATTTGGTTGAAGGGCAAACTTTGAAAGACTGAGAATTACACTTTCTTGTAGCAGCTCGGTTTAACTAGGCAAAGTATGTCAAAACAGTACTGCAATAGAGAGATATGGGATAAAATACACACACAAATACCCTTGCTTACCTGATGTATTGTTAGAAGGGTTTTTTATAGTCACTTGTTCTTACAAATGCAACCATGCTGCTTCAGTTTTAAAGGGTTAAGAGTTAACATTTTAATGGACTGTTTTATGATGATTTTCATACAATAGAAATAAGGCTGAATTCTTTTTCATTACTGAGATATTTTCTTAGCATCAAATACCAGCTGCAAAAGCAATGTAAGCCTTTCCACTTGACATCTGTAAACCATAATCTAATCTTTAGTTAGACAATATAATTATTATGGTTTGGAAAAAAACGTTCTCTACTTTCCTCCTTTTGCTGTCAAACATTTTTAAATCTACGTATTCTTCCAAGATTTACATTATTTGTAAAACTAGCATTAACAAGAAGTAATAGCATATTTGTAGAGGCTCTTTTCCTCCAAGACTTCCACTTCCTACACTCTTTTTGCAGTCAGTGGTGAGATGCAAGCTTCTCCATTGAGTTACTCGGAACATCTGAGTTGGGCCATCACCTGGACATTGTCTGTTTGGTTTTTTTTCTTGCAGGAAGAGAGTACAGAAAGCCTGTCACTGTATACAAAACTGTCATAGCAAAGAGAATTACTGTCTTAAATATGTTGATATAGTACATAAAGACTGACAAAATACAAGTAAAACATAAAAAGTATGTTCCAGTACTAAAAGGGGCTACAGGAAAGTTGGAGGGGGACAGTTTTTCAGGGACTGTAGTGACAGGACAAGGGGTAATGGCTTTAAACTAAAAGAGGAGAGATTTAGATTAGGTATTAGAAAGAAATTCTTTCCTGTGAGGGTGGTGAGGCACTGGAACAGGTTGCCCAGAGGAGCTGTGGAGGCCCCATCGCTGGAAGTGTTCAAGGCCAGGTTGGATGGGGCTTTGGGCAGCCTGGTCTAGTGGAGGGTGCCCCTGCCCATGGCAGGGGGGGTTGGACCTAGGTGATCCTTGCGGTCCCTTCCAACCCAAACCATTCTATGATTCTATAAAGAGTGCACTTACAATAATAGTATGCAATCTCTCACTCGAAATGCAATCAGAAGGAATACAAACTTGATATTCTAAGATTTGAATGTTACCTGAAAGATTATCATCAGATGACCATTCTGTTAGGAGTAATATCAAGCACATCTGAACTGACAGACTAAAAAGAGAAGCAGATCTTAAATGATTTGTAGATGGGAACATTTGCTTTAATTTACTTTTGATGCAGGAGGAACAGAATATCAAAGGAAAGCCTATTTTTATTATCTTGTCACTAATATAAACTTGTCTTAATTTTATATACAGGGCAATGAAATGTTCTTAATGGAAACTTTTACTATGAGCTATTTACAATCAATTTGGCTCAGCCAGCTTTGCCTATAGAAAGCTTGGCAAAAAAGATACTGAAACCGAAACGATCTTCTGCATTTCTTTTGATTTGATTAGTGGTCTTTAATTCTTTCTTTCCAGTGTTATTTTATGCTGTCTAATACACCAAGAATGAATAGATTAAGAAAGTTCTGTGCTGTGCTACAGTTAAGGTTTTTACACTAAATCTTCTCTAGACAGAAGGTGACTGGGAAGTCTCAGCAAGCTGCAGTTGTCCTTTGTTGAGCACCCCCATGAGCAGACACGTACTGATCTAATACCTATAGCAGAAGTAATTTTTTTTCAAGTAGTAGAAGACCTTTGATCATCCAGGCCACTTTGTTCAGCTTGCGTAAAAAGGATGGTATTGACTTTGGATGTTTTGTTCTTTGTTGATATAAAGAGGAGTGAGGATTACTAATGACTAAGAATTAAAAGGCTGTTGTGTTTATTTATTGAGCTTTGATGACTGGGAAATGAATGATTGGAGTTTTCAAGTTTTGAAGATGGTTGAAGGGACTGACGATAAACAAGTGTAGTAAATTTGCTGCATAACTAATATATCTGTTTACTAACCCCATGAAAAAGATTTCCCTGATGACTAAATCATGTGTCTGTTTTCCCTAATAAGTGTGGCAAACAGGATGAGATTATCATATTCACCCAGAATATAATGGCTATCATATGTTTTCCAGAAATAAAATCGTTTGGGTATAAACAGATCTTTTAGTTCATGTGGGATTTAATGACAGACCTCACAGAGGCCCTCAGCTGTCTTTTGCAGGAATGGGCAACCTGAGGTGCTCCAATAGGAAGGGGAAGCTGGTTTTCAGGACAATACTGAGAACAGATAAAATGCAAGAAAAATTGACATTGTCTTACAACAGTTTCTTGCAGATCTTTTTCATTAAGCAGAAGATAAAAGGTTTTAACCCATTTGTCACACTACATTTAGCCACTGAAGATTCCAGGTACTCTACCATCCAGAGCAGAGACAAATAAAAACGGGCATTACTCTCAAGTGTCAAAAATCTTTTCCCTATTGTAACTTGGAAACACTTGATTCTCTCACTGCCAATGAACTGGATTAATAAGGGTAATCATTTAATAAAACATTTTCAAAATCTGTCTTGTATTTCACATCCACAACAATCTTTGTTTCTTTTACTGCTGCAGTGTAAGAAACCACATAAATTGCTATTGATGAAACATAGAAGAGGACTTCTAAACTTTGCTCACTCATGTGACTGAAGGGTTTATGGAAAGCATTAGTAATTTGGTTTTCATTTAGAACTCTTCAAACTTTTATATTCCATTGTTATAATATGGATTAAAGTTCTTTAATTATGTAAGCTTTCTTCAATGAGTTACCTCTGCTCTGATCTAACTTAATAGACTTTATGTGGTAGCTGGGAGATTCTTGGATAACAATTAGTCTAGGTAACTTCAAACTTAATGGTAAGAGGAATTCATTAAGGTCAATGCTAATGCTATGTTAGTTATGCCTGAAACTGAAGCACACGAGGAAAACACTGAATTAGATGAAATTTTAATATTACCACCAGTAAATAGATTGATTGCTATTGTATATTCAGTGCAAGCAACAGTGAACAACAGAAGAATGTGGACTAAAATTATTTAATGTAAATTAATATTTCAGCAGGCTGTATTTTTTTTTATGGCTTTCTTGTAGAGACCATCTTAAAACCCCCAAAATATAACCAAATCTCAATTCAAGAAGGAGAAGGGAGGAAGCAGGTAAATAGGCTTCTTGAAACTAATACAATTATTTAACCATTTTTAATACAATTAGGTTTGTAAACAATGGTTTAAAGAGAAACTTCTAAATTATATAAAACCAAACATTTGGAAGGGAAGGAAATGCTCTTGTCTGTTTCTCCATAAAGAAACCAAGATGTAGATAATGTGGCTTTGTTTGAAATTATCAGATTTCTTCATCTGGTAAAGACTTTGGCAGTAAATTGTAGGATGAATGTCATCTTTCCTTTCTTATTCATTTCTGTCTGTTTTGTCAGCACACCTGTAATTTCTTTTCCTTTTTCAACTAGATCTAAGGCCATGCCTGAGACCTTACTGTCTTTCTTTTGAATGAAGTTATATAGTGCTTTTAGTGCACTTTCTGCTGTATGAGATGTTATAAATTACAGCCTGCTCTTCCTTAGCTTTATTAAGGAATCCTCCATGGAAGCCTGCCACCATCTAACCTAAAGGAGCTTGTATTCACTTTCCTTGTTTGTTTGGCTAGGTTGCTGACCTGCTGTGGAATAGATAGGAAAGCTGTTCCATCCTAATAAGCTAGTAGAGATATAAATTATTTCCTACCTAAAAGGCAAAAAGATGCTAATAAACAGAGAGACAGGGAGAGGTTTATACAAACCATTTGTGGGACTGGAGTCTAAGAAACTTATTTCTTGTTCAATTTTATCATGATTTGATTTTTACTTATGTTTTCATGGGAGCTGATGCAAGCACTTTTTTATGGAATTGAGGAGGAAGAAGGAAAAGAATTGAGAGTTTTCCGGTACTAATAGTTTTTTCAAGCTTTTTAAACATAAATGGGAGTAAAAAAGTCCCAATGAAAAAATACATTCGATATGTGAATGAACAAATTATTAAATTGTTGCCATTTATGGTAGGATGTGTCCTCTTTAAGAGGAAGCATTCTTCAGTGTTGAAACAGTAGCTTACATTTTTCTGGTTATTCTCCCCAGGATACTCTTGGAACAGTGCTGAACTTTACTTTTCTGTTAAATATTTTAAACATTCTCCTTTGCGAACAGGATGAGCAGAATGCCAATTAGAAAGAGTTCTTCAGTGGGAATTTACTTTTTTTTCCCCTCTGTCTCTTTTTGAACCTATCATTGTCCAAACTCAATTCCTTTTTGATGTAAATACCTTTTGTAAAAGACGATTGTATAAAACTGCCAATCAAGAATGTTCTGATTCTGATTAAAGAATACACCTGCTCTGTGGGCTTTATTCCTGCCATTGGTTTGAATGGCAGATATCAGTAACAGTGATCAATTGTAGATGTTGATTTTTGGTTGTGAAAAATTTTCTTCAATATCAAATACTTTTTAATTTGCTAAAAGTTACAATTTAAAGAAAGCTTTGCAGCAGCAATAATTAAGTAACTCAGGTTATGCTCATATGTCATTTAATTATATCTTGTATTTGCCTTTGTCATATTAAGAAGCAAAAACTTTTCAGAACCAAATGAACCACTTGAGGATAAGAGGCTGCAGAACTGGGTGTTAGAGGAAGACTTCTGAATGATTGAAATACTCTTGTCTATATTTAGTGTAACTCCTTTTAGGCAGGAGGCTTTTTTGGGGGTGGCTATAATAGATACACAACCAAATCTGACTTTGATTTGTATTTTGAAATTGAAACAAATCTTCAGTAACATGCAGTTCTTCAGAAGCTGATACCAACACCTTGTTCTGATGTTTTATACACGCAAGGAATTTATGGTAGGATTATAGAACAGCATCAGTTGGAGGGGACCTCGAGAAGTCTTCAGTTCAACTTCCTGCTCAAGCAGGGTCGCTCAGGGGTTTTTCCAACTGGGACTTGAAAATCTCCCAGGCTAAAGGTTGCACAAGCTCTCTGCACAATTTGCTTTACTGTCTGACTGTCCTCATGAGGAATTTTTTTTTCTTAATTCCAGATGGAATTTCTCAATTAAATTTATGCCTGTGAATGCAAAATCAAAAACTTAGGCATCTTTTAAAAATCTCATATTCGGCATGTTTCTGTTTAATGTAGAAGTGAAGACTGCAGAGATCAGTTCTAGAGAACATATGGGTTTGGGTCTGGGGTTTTTTTGCCTTTTTTCTTTTTTTTACCAGCTGTGTGTTTATAAGCAAAGGCATTGTTGTACTATGCTCTTCTATCATTTGGTAAGATCGTGTAGAAAACTTCGCAGATTCAAATGTATTGACACAGGTTTCCATCTGCTTAATGTGATGACATTTTGGAATGGGTTCCACAAGTTTCTTGAGGACACAAAAAAGAACTTAATCTGCTCAGAAATGTCTTTCAATATATCTTAGTTTAAATTGTTACAGCTTAGAGCTTTAATGGCTCATTAGAGTTCTTGGACATTGATCTCTGCCACGGTAGAAGACTTTAGTATGTGGTGGACATAGAGCTCTGTGGCAGAAACAATTATTTTAAAGACAGTAAACAGTTCAGAGATCTCAGTACATCTTAGGAATCTTGGTGAAAATGAAATGGTACACAGAATGGAATGCGATGAAGAGAGATTAAAAGAACAAAGCTGTCTAAAAATATGTTACAAATACATTAATTAAACTATTGTTTATTTGCTAAATGGTAGGGGAAGAGTTTATCATGATCACATTAGACACAGGGGAAAAATTCCTTCCCATTCTTTGTGCCAGTTCGTATTGGGTTTGACCATATTTTATTGTTTTCAACACTTCTTTAGTTGTGATTTAATATTTGAAGCAGAAGACATCTCTTATTGTAATTTAGATTTTTACTGTGGGCTGTGAGGAGGTTGAAACAAAGACAGAATGTTCCTTTTTTTTCCTCTTCTAATAAAGGGTCATGATTTATATTGGTTGAAACCAACAGCTATAATTCTCTGAGTTCAGTTCATTTAAAACTTAAACACTATCCTAGTTTTCATGGTGATCAATTAGTTGCCTGTACTGTATTTCATTTCAGTGTGTATTTTTTTCCTCAACTAGATTCCGATTATTTGATCTTGAATAATATTTATGCATCTATATTTTTTATTCCTGTATATTTTCTGGAATGCGTATCTAAAGGCTTACCAAAATAATTAAAAACAAAAGAAACCTAAGTACTAATAGTCTTTCTGAATTTGAATATAAACGTCGAAGGGAGACTCATGTTCAAGAGAGTTCTTTTCAGGAGAAAAGTGAAAATAAGCGTATGCAGGTATTATATACTTTCAACAAAAAAAGGTTAATAAACATCCTCACCTCCCCCCCAAAAAATAATCCAAAACACCACACCAAACCCATATCTCCCCCACTCTTCCCCCCTCCTCCCCCCCAAAAAAAAGTGCAAGATCCTACATATATTTTTTTTTGGTAAGAACTCTAGCCAAATGTAAACTATGCTTAGGAAAAGAACAAAGAGTCAGGGGAAAACAGTCAGATTCCCATCTGTGAATATTCTCAGATCCCTGGGATGCTGCACTTTAGGGTCTGCCTGAACTAGGTGACATATTTTTTCTTCTCCATAGTCTTGGAGAGATTTTTCTGCCATGAATTTAAACTCATTCTCTTAAGAAATCTATGCATGTTGTTTTATCATCCAGAGCTGTCTATGGTAATGACTTGCAGAGTTTGCCTATGCATTGTGTAGAAAACAGGACTAGCTCCCACCCTCCATTATTTAATGATTTCATATAATGGTTTCCAGTTTTGCATTGTGAGCAATAGTGAATTGCTTGCTTACTTGTTCAATAATAAAGATGATATACTCTGCCATATTCAGCATTAAAAATGCTTTAAAAATATAAATAAAGAGCTGTGTTAGGCATACCAAGCTTTGAAATGAAAAGGCCTTTAAGATGTCAAGATAAGTTTGATTATTTTTGAAAAACCAATTTATCTAGTTTAATATTATTATGCATTGTTTTTAGACAAAGATGATCTCAGCAAAAAAATGTGATTAACTCCAAGCTGACAAATGTTATTTATATCAAAATCATACTTGTATTTAAGAGTGATATCATCTCTCATTGTTCCTGGGAGAAGTGCTGCTTCAGCAGGACTAGGCAAATGAGAATTTCCACAGTTTTGCAAATTACTGAATGTCCACTGTAGTGGTTGCTTTCTGCTTGCTTTACATAGATTTTATATTTGGGACAGGATGAAATCTTGTACCCTGTCAGTTGCAGAGTTCCAGGTGACTGGCAGTAATTTCTGAAGCAATAGTAAGTAGTTTGCCTTTGATCCATAACTTTTGTTTCCCCAACTGCTGCAGTCCTCCTAATTTCAGATCTGTATTGACCACCCGTCTCTTACAATAAAATCATAGTTTGCCTTTCCCTGTCCAGCTGTGCCTGGACTATAGATCCTTATGAGAAAAATGTTCAGCAGATCTAATTTTGATTCAAGACTTACATGCTTCTCTCTAAAGCAACGCATTAGCTGAAAAATCTCTTTGAAAGACAGCACTATATTAGGAAGAAAATATATTTCTGAGACAACACATCTTTAAAAAGCAACCTCCAAAACCCAAGGAAATCCAAACCAGTCTGTATAGACACCAACACCTTAGATAACTACTTTATTCTACATAAAGACTCTAGAGAAATTGAAATCCAGGGCTGCAGGGGTAGTTAGATACCTAATATAGCTAGAACTGATACATCTCATCTCATGAGGTCTTAACTTTTTTCAAGCTTTTCTTTAATGTTGTTCTAGGTCAGCTTGTCTCCTTTCTCAAAACTCACAAACATGCCCTTGCAAAGGTGACTCTCCTTCCTTCACAAGGATTTGTGTACTTGTATTTTCAATCTCACAAAACAGTTGTTAGTTTAACATATAGTTTAGGAAAATGATATTGTTTTTCAAATATGTGCCTGTCAGTTGTTTTCTGGAAAGAGGTGGAAGTGTCTCCCCGAGCAGACTGCATTCATTTTAAGAACTGCAGGCATATGGTGAGTATCCCACAAGCTCTAGCAGCAGAACATATTTACACCATGGTGCCTCATCATAGTCACATAGTTATCTCACAGACTACATTTGTAAAATATAGTATTCGTAATGTAGTTACATACAATTTTCTTCCTCACTATGTACTATATAATACAGCTTATAAGAATCCTGGTCTCTGTATCAGTGGAGATGCTTTTAAGATTTCTAATAGAAGTATAAGGTAAAAGAAATGTGTAGAGACTTAGCTTCATAAAATTATGTAACATGATCAAAAAACCCCAACAAGAATAAGCGCAATAATTGTTCAGTGTTTTTTGTTTGTTTGTTTAAAATCTGTGAGAATTTTCGAGGCATCATTTACAAATTCCATTTGGAGAAGGACACTGTAATGACATCAAACTACACTTACTATGTGTGCACAGTTATAACTTATTTCTTGCTTAAACACATGCCTTTTTTATGCAGTTTTAAATGCAGTAGCACCTGGATTCTAGCTGATTCTCTGGAGAGCTCCCTCCAGCCCCTTGCAGGCAGTAGGGCTTGGCTCACTTGGCCAGCTCCTTCTGAAAATTAACCCCACCCTGGCCAAAGCCAGGACACTCCCCCCATCCTAATTCAGTGTAAGAAAACACAGAATATTTCAGTGAGTTACTGAGTTGTAACAGCTATATCGGATTACTTGTGTAAATTTTCATAGAGCAGAAAGAGCTTGTTGTGTTTATACAATCACAGTATCTTGTGAATTATCTGCAAGTGCATGTGTTCAATTTTAGAAATGTGTAGCAATCTTAAATATTTCATTTGTTCTTTATAGAATAATGCAGCAATTTTGTTCTACATTAGTTCCCTGTGTATTCATCCACTGGTTTCTATGTTAACAGTTTACAAAGTACCAACCATTAGCATTAAAAACAAGAAGGAAAGGCTTAGGTAAGTCTAGGTTTTATGAAGAGATGTGTAGACTACATTATAGGGAAAATTCTGAGGTACAATATTTGGAATTCTTTGCAATAGGGACCACCTCTGACTTCCTTCATTGTTTAAAGGAATCAGTCAAGAGCAGAAATTCAACAGGTAGAACAAATTGCAATAATCTAGTGCTGGGGTAAAGAAGAAAACTTGTAGTGTCAAGATTTGCTGTTGAAATAAATGTCAAAAGAAGTAATGGGAAGCTGCGTTTCATGACAACTGCTTCGCACAAAAGATAAGATTTTCCGAAGCATGTCTCCTTGTATAAACCGCAATTGTTGAGCACACTTTTAGGCCCTCTAAAAATAATAACAGCTATTGCTAGGTATGCATCCAGAAGTGGATCCTAAGAATGATGAACCTGAAAAGCAGGTAGGCTATTTCATGATTTCATGTTTCTATGCCTCCAGTCTCCTTGAAAAGAAAAACAGTGCAGAATTCTTAGAGGAGTTGAATCTGACATTGCTACCCATCCTTCATTTTCTCCTGAAGTCTAGTTCATGTGAACCACAGAAGTTCAGAAAGATCCTGCAGTTTTATGAGTTCAGAAGTTTGTAAAACCACTGCAGAATGCTTTCGCTTTAACTCAACCAAAAGTTCACAACAGTAGCGCAGATGCTTCGAACCTCAGGATGTCAGAAGTGAATTACAGTTTTGAACCAGGCTGTGGTTGCTTTCCCTTCTGCTTCATCACCATGTCACTTCAGCAGTGGCTGAGGACAGAAGTTACCAGCATTCTTCTGTAACTAGAGCAGTGCTGTTAAGCAGGGGGTACTCAGAAACCCAGAGGTCTCCATTAGTCGCTAGGGCCTGTGTTTGCAGGAAGGTTTTGTTGGCAGCACTGACTGCGTACATTAATATTCTATTCCTTTAACTTTTTCAGAAGATATGAGACTGAAACACTGAACTTCATTCATTAGTGAGAGGAGCCGTGGAACTAAATAGAAGAAACGAGGCAAAAACTGTACCCAAGTATTTCTAAATGTGAAAGAATTTAGAAACAGAAAAAAATAGTATTAAAACATAAGTAAATACCTCAGTATCCTCAACATCTGCGATGATGTGAATTAACATACGTTCAGTTAAGATGATCATAAACATTCAGTTACATTTTATTTGAATTTTCTCTTCTTTAGTTTCCCCATCACTGTGGCGTAATATAGGGAAGTTCAAATAAAATTTAAAATCAAAGTTTATGTAAGTATATAAAGTTAGATCCTACAAGATGATGTGAAGGCTTACAGTTCTTCCTGTCTGGAGTCCCCTTGCTCTCACTGTGACTACATGTGACAATAGCATATCCCCCCATTCCGGAGGTAAGAGAAAATGTCTTCCTTTATATCAAAAGAAAGCATGACAATTAGCATGATTGCTACCACAATTTACTTTGACCCTCTAGTTGCTGAGGATGAAGGCTTGCTCTGTTACAAGAGGGAATTATGAGAGCAAGACAGGATTATTAACCTTCACACTGTCGCTGGCTGCGTGAAGCGTGCCACTCTCCCCAGACACAACAGCTTCAACTCGTTTTCCCATTTGGAATGCATCTTCTTCAGCTTTCTCCTCTGCTGTACAGGGATCCTTCCACCCTGGATGGTGGTCTTGAGTACATCCTGGAAGCTGTAGTGTGGCAAATTTTTAATCCCCTAAGTTTATCGCCTCTCAGTCACTATAGGAGCCTGAGCTACCACCAAGCCCCCTGCATGCAATACCTGGAGCATTCGTGCCATGCTGCTGACCTTGGCACACACCGTGCCTGGGCCTCTTGGGAATAATTCATTTATGGACCTGCTTTTGTTTTCTTCAAGGGTAGGAGAATAATTCTGTGCAATGATTGCATTCTTTATGGATTTTGCTTTCTTTACTTTTACAATAGTTTAGCTGAGGACATTTTGAGCTGGTTGTTCTTCATGCTATGCTGAACCAGGAAGAAGTCAACGGAAGGTAAAACTTCATTTATGGAATTTGATTATTCCTGCAAAATATTTGTCACGCTTCTATGCAGAACTTCCACTTAGCTCACCAAAATTTCTTCTGACATGCCAGTTTTAAGGAAATAGCTTTAATATTCTGTTTATAATTGGTAATCTCTTCCGGTCTTTCTTGGAAGTCTACTCTTAACAGCTCATTCCAAGAGACCCTTAAGTTACACAGATGGTGCTTTGAAAGTGAGAGCAGGAAAACATTCAGATATGCTAGTTAGCATGATAGGAATTCATTTCATTATGTCAGAAAAACAAAACTTTGAAAAGAATACATTACAAGAGGCATACTTATGTATTCACAAATTGATGAATTATTGATTATGCCTATAAATGCAGAAGAAATTAAAGATAAGAGAAAAGATTATTTGAAAAGCTGTGTTCATTCAAAATGCATTATAATCGTGCTATAAATAAGCTAAAATATTTTAAAAAGGCAAGACAATCACACTGGTTCTGATTCATCTTTCTGGCAGTTGTTAAGACAGCTGCTGTACATGAAAATGCATGTTTCTTTTGAAACGGTGCGTGGATATTTGACAGGAGAAGGCAGCTTAATGTTAAAACACAAAATACAAGAATATGAGAGTATAAAATTAATTAAAAGTGAGAAGAAGGTGGTTCTTTCTAAACAGGCATGCATGAGAACAAAAAGTGTTTGAAGCATTCAGTCCCCAAAGAATTTGGTTACAGAAAGAGGCAAGCTATGAACATTCGAAAAGTGCTCTCTCAAAGTGATTCAACTATTCAACGCAGTATGATGATGCCCACTTGGGAGTACAATAATTACAGGAGGGAAACTGCAGTAGTCCAAAGAGAAATCGTAACCTATTCTCATCTATTATTTGAAATAACTTCCTAAAGTTCGATCATATTTTTTTTTTAAATAAATAATTTTAAATTAACTATTTTGAGTATATCTGACATAACTGTGTTTCAGTTCTATATGTTAACTAGAAATGTCATTTATAATTAATATATTTGGAATGAATCCTTTTGAATATCTTTAAATGCTTTTATATATGTCCGTTATTTTCAGTGGTTTTCTAAGCAGTCTCAAGAAAATTGTTTAGAAAGCTGATGAAAAAGAAAAGGCTTTATTTATTTTAGCCTGTATTTATTTAATTTAATTCTATTTAAGCAGAACCTGCTAGAGCGTATGACAGTTTTAAGCGTGTGAATATTATAACTCTGTACACATCTGTCTAGCATAGATGCACATCAAGTTATTATGCATAAAATCCCTCTCAACTAATTAGGAGTCTCAACATGCCTGTGAAGTATAAATGAATTATTAAATGTTGGTCCAGGACTGATGAGGAATGATTGAAAAGAAAGAATTACTTTTTTTTGCCATTATAGATGAGAAGCAGAAAAAAAAG
This sequence comes from Psophia crepitans, assembly GCA_013399095.1. Lineage (NCBI taxonomy): Eukaryota > Metazoa > Chordata > Aves > Gruiformes > Psophiidae > Psophia > Psophia crepitans. The sequence continues at coordinate 82,804 of VWZZ01002635.1, forward strand.
AAGACATTTCTATGTTCTTGAAAAAAGGGGGGAAAAGAAAAAGCCTAGGCTGGTTTGATTTTCTTGATTTCGGGCTGAACTCTCCAAAGCAGCACACTACATCTGTTCCTTTGACAGTTCTGTCAAAAGAAAGTTAGGGTTTGACACAGAAATAAAACTGCAGAATTCTGAGCTAATTCTGCAGCAATCAAGCTCATTTTCTATCTATTTCCTCTTTACAAAATAAACTGGTGGCTTTTTCAGGTACAAAAGGTCGTGATTTGAGTACTATTTCTTTTCTTGGTCATTTTTCAGAGAAAAAAAAAAGTAGAAAAAAAAATGCCATAGCTGTGGATTTTGTCTCTGTGTTTGTGCTGTGCAAGGTTGTCCTCCAGATTTTATGCTTATTTGGTCACTGAAGCATATTTTTCTCAATAAAATGCTGAAGTCTCTGCTGTAAAATGACTATCAGCTTTTTATTAAATATATGAAATGAAGAGCCAGGCTACGGCAATGAAACAATGTCAGAACAAATTGCGACTTTACACTTTAAGCCTGGTATTTCACCAGAGGTCATTGTTAGGACCCAATTCATCTTACAATGTGTGCCGTCTTTGAAGTAATACCACCCGACGCCTATGCCCATACTAGTAGCTCTGATCAAAAACTGTAAATCTTTTTGTCACCGTATATTTTGTGAAACAATCAATCTCAATCCCTTGAGATGCGATCTTTGTGAAGAAACTGTGTTTCACCAGCAGTAAAGGGAGTTGTAAATCAGTTTCAAATGGATGTTTGTCTAGGGCAAAGAAAACAGTTCACTTCATAAAATGTATCCGTGTTGAAAAAGGCGTTGCATAATATGAAGAGGTGTTAGGAGACATAATTTCAGCATTGTTACAATTTCAGATAAAGACTCTGTATTTTAAGAGAAAGACTACCAGTGTAAGTGGCACTGCATGTTTAGCACAGTCTCCTTTTTTTGACTAAACTTGCCTGATACTTCATATTGATTTAGTTATTTTATTCACACCCTCTCTAGCCCATGTCCTTGTCCTGTTTCTCGGCACTGCTTGTATGTACTCTTGGCTTTCAGAGGAAGCACTGGAAAAAGGAGAGTTCCTCTAAAAGCTGTTATTAATTTGTTGTACATCTTAAGAAATTCAAACCTGTGATTATTTTTTTTTCTCAACTCTTTTCTTACATATATAATTAATCTCTGAGAATAAGTCAGAATATTACAGAATTACTTGAATGAAAGTAACTTGGGAGTATTGCTGAGGAAGAAAATACTATTTTATTTCATACCAATGTGAAAATCGTGGCTGATGGAATTAATAGCTAAATGAAACGTATTGTAAATAGGCTATTTTAAATAAGAACAAATTTTAGTTTAGTTTAATTTCTGCCTAATACCAACTTCTCTAGACACTGGTTTCTTTGAATTTTATAATTCTTCTTGCTTTGACATCATCTGGCCTTTATGCTGTTACAAAAAATATAATGTATTCAGATGTTTATTTCATTTTCTAATACTAACATTAGCTTATTTCCTCTCTTCAGAATGTTTCCTTCCTCTTAACTTTGTGCCTGTGTATAAGCACAGGGTTTATGCTTTTTTTTCCTACTGTAGAGTTAGGATTCATCTTCAGAGTTTCATTGTGTGGATAACATCTATAGCCTTTAGAAAACATTTATTATTAATGCTGTATTTTCACATAGGGTACTTGGAATGAAATTAAAGCAGTCCTTTGCCCTGAAAAACAATATGTACCCTGTTCCTCTTTTCTGTATTATATGTCAGTCTCTTAAAAAAACCCCAAAAGTCAAAGGGGCCACCCCCACTTTGCTATGTTTGAATGCAGAGACTGAAACAGAAGTCAATAAATTATCCTGAAAATATTTTTCTCTCCCATGTTATCTGAAGATAGTGGTTTTTTAGTAAATCAAACCAGACATGCATATATTTATATATTAGCCATTTCTATTTAAATTTTTATGTAAACAGTAAGTGAACTGTGTTATTCTTGTTGCATTAAATGTGGATCAGCTGAGGATGGTAGGAAATCGTCTTAATTGAACTTGGGACTTGCAGAGAATTTTTTCTGTTTAATCGAAGATACTAGAATTTTAGGGGAGTGTTGATATAAATCATGCTTTTCAGCTTAGGTTAAATTTTCATCTTAATTGAGAAAGGAAAAAAAAGAAAAAAAAACCAAACAAAAACTAAATGTATTTTAGGAGCTCCTTAAAAGTAGATGAGACCTCTAAAGAATAATGTAGCAAATGTAAGTCACTGTGATTTCTGATCAGTTCTGTCATAAGCTATTTGAAACAGGAATAGTCATCAAATACCACCTAACCAGCTAACCTGTTAGGTAAGAACATTTTCTTAAACAGAAATTAAGTATAGCTGTCAAAGCAGTCTTGCTGCTGAGCTTAGCTTTGTAGAATAGAACTTTTTTGATTGATTAATATTTTCTGGTCTTTTTTCCCATTTTCCTTTCTAATAAATCTAGAAAGTAGGCTAAAAGTAATTTACTTTGATCTCTTACATTAGTTACATTAAAGACTCTTAACACAATCCTTTTTCAAGGTCATACATTCTGGCAAACCTTTACCTTCCTTTTATATAATTGTGAATGATAATTATTTAGTATGCTGTCATATCATGTTAGATATTTATTTTAAATATCAAACATCTAAATTTCAGGGTGCTTTTTTGTTGTTGTTGTTTTTTCCCTTTTATTTATATTTGTTTTTTACTTTCTGCTTTCTTATCCTGTTAACACAATTTTGATTACCCGGATGCTATTATTTCCAGCTGGCAGAAGGTTATAATTTTCTTTTAATTTGTCAGAAAATAGTAAACATTATCAGCTAGAAACCCCTCAGTATTTTCTACTAGCAGTTTAAATGGATTACTGTAGTGAGGTTTTTCTACCCTTAAGTGAATAAATGGATACTGTGACATTCAGGAGCTTAAACTGGTATCGATATCCCACCAGCCTTTTTTGTCATCCTCCGACCTAATGTCTGGAAAGAAGATGTGGAAGCACAACGGAATTTTGTCCCCAGTGCAACAGCATCATTGCTTGTACAGTGGAGTAGAATATTTTGTCAGTCCTGGGCAAATCTGTAGGCAATTATTGAGTCCAGCAGCACCATATTGAGACTGATACAATTCAGTGTATAGGGTTGTGTTGTCCACCTTTTAACAAAATAGAATAGAGTATCTGCTTTGGCCAATGGAAATCCTTAATGTACAAGCTGTAAAATCTGTACAAATGATGCTGCAGATAAGGAAGTGATTCTGTCTGTAGTTATGTCATTTGCATAAACTATTTATCAGAAGAAAATAATCAAAATTGGGGAAAAATGGCATAGGTAGTCCCATTACCATAGACAGGACATGTTTATGCATTTTTCTTGAAAGGAGCTGCATTGAATGCTTTCTCTCAGTGAGCAGAGGTGTGGTATTTGTGGGGGGCTGGGGACGGTGACAGAATCACCCGTGTTCAAGCAGCAGAGATGCGTACCATTTTGTGTTATACGGTCCATTAAAAAAAAATTTGGTTTTGGACCATTTTAGTTGTATGGATTTTATTTTAACTTCCAAAAATATATTCTCCATCTTGAGTTTACAGAAGGTAAACAGATGGCAGGGAAATTGTATCTTGCTCACACACAAACAGGTAAACACAGTCTTATTTGGGACCTTCAGGACAAAATGTAATTTTCTTGTAAATTTTAAAGTCTGAGTGATTTTGCTGTGGGCAGTATAAACGCCAAAAGGCAGGAAACTTTTGGTTTGAATTCTCTTAGTTTCTAATGACCAAGGGATTGTGAAATATAAATACAACATCTATTTAAAGTGTAGAATTTATAAGTCAGGAACAGCAATAATAATATATTAACAGGGCTAGATAGTACTGTTACATTAAGAGGGCATTGGTTGGTTTGTTTTTAATTACATATTAGGAAGCAAAATTCTGTAAAATCTGCAGTAGAATCTTATTTCTTTATACATTTTCATTTCTGAAAATTGAACGCTTTCTATTTAGGAGAGTGAATTATCTTATTTTCTGGCTTATGCATGACCAGCAGTTGGTAACTGTATTCCAGTTCAGAGTCTTTGTTAATGGAAAGAATGCATAAATGAGAAAGATAAAAACTTGATTTCAAATCTTAAACTGTATGTGCATTTGATTACTTTTAATTGAGTTTTGCACTATAATGGAAGTTAGAGAAAACATTTTTTTTTTCAATTAAACCAAGAAAAACAACAACAAAAAAATGGTGTTAAAAACGATGACATGATGCACATGGAACACCAAGGATACCAGCCCTTCAAGTAGATTTCAGGATTTGTGTTTGTATTTTTTTATGTTTGTTCTCCTTTCTTCATGCATTTTAAGTTTTTATATTATAATGAAGTACATGAGTTTTCTTATTTGCACAGCCATGACCTGTCAGAAACATCAAAGTGTTTCTAATTCCAAGAGATAGCCCCACAAATTTCACAAATGCTCTTTGGGACTAACCTGTTCTATGTAACAGTACTGGGAAACGGTGTCTGGCAAAAACTTTTGGTTGGCTTGTCTTAGAGGAGGAGAAATTATTTTATAGAATAATTAAGAAGAGAGGCATCTGTCTGTCAGTCAGAGTCTTATCTCACAGTTTCTGCATTTACACAGCAGAGTACAGCCAGACTAGGCATTACATGCAAAAGTCATGTGCCTCAAACTAGAAGATGGACACTGACCTAGAAACAACCCACTTCTTTTTAAAGAAATATTGAGACATTACTGTCAATTGGCAATAGGGTGCGCTGAGATCCATGGCTAGCTGCTACCAAAAACTGATCTTGCAGGACTCAGTTTCACCCTGGTGTCAAACCATGGGCCCTCAGAGCAGCCAGAGGAGCAAGTTCTGCTGCTCGCAGGTGTAATGCGGCAGCACGAGTGGCTGCTGCCAATGCTTCCTGCTGCTGGATTGTCCCCTACCCCTTCCTTTTAGGTGGCTTGTCTCATTCCTCTATTTTATCTGTAAAGCTTTGAACTCTTCATGAGAAGATGGCATATGTTCATTACAAACCTGAACCATGGAGTGAAGAAGTCATGTTGTCTGGATGTCTGGCATACACGTTTGCAGCCTACTGCTCAGGATCTGGGAGTATCTTTAGTCACGGCTCAAAGACCTCCTTCATGAGTCTGGCTATCTTTGTGTTTTCTCCTGTGATACCCTGGCAGAGAAAGCTCTGTCAGACAGGTGACATTTAAAATGGAGCCGCCTTCTGTAAGCCCCACAATTAGAGGGAGTGCATAAATATTCATACTATTACTTTTAATAAAATTTCTATAATAACTATGTAGTCAACTTATTCAATTTACCACTCCTAACCTCTCCAGAGAAAAAAAAAATACAAACTTCCAACTTTAATTTTTGAAATTTGAACTTTTATTTGCCAGTATTTGCTAGTACATACTAGCTTCATTGGTCTCAAAATATTAATGCACCTAAAGCATATCACATTTTTAGGAGATATTGTAATAAAGACACAGAGGTTAGTTTAAAATTGGAAGCATTTGAACTTCATTAAAAGGAAAGGAAAAAAAAGGAAAAAAAAAATCCCACCAAACCCAAAACCTTTTTAACAGGGAAACAGCAAATGTTTAGGAGTAAAAATCCCTGATTTTTCTTTGCATCTTTCTTTTTTAGCCATAGCAAAAATTAATAAGGTTTAAACAAAGTCATCTAAAGGCACAAAGACTGCTTGTTTTCCCCCTCCAGCCCATGTGACTGAAGTGCTAGAGCTTCTACGGACCAGCAGTCTGCTAACTTAGCTTTACTTTCAGTAGCAAAATAAAGCAACCACTCCCCTGGAGCAATCTAATCACTTAACTTATTGATCTCAGCATTCCGGTCAGGAGTAAAGTCAGACCCTCAGCAACTCATGATCATGTGGGAAAGGGAAAAAAAAAAATAAATCTGCTTAAGGAAATCCTCCTCATGCAGTGCTTATTAGTTTATCTTTGGCTTTCTTCAGCAGACCCTGTCTCTGTCTACAACCAATACTGAATTGGTGAGGCTGGTCTCAATTTAGATCATTCCACTGAAAGTATGCTTCTGTAAGAATTCATGAATTACACCAGGAAACAGAAAGCTACAGTAAAAGAAAATAATCAAGGAAAAGAAAGATATCTGAAATAGTAAAAAAACCAAGTAACAAGAACAAACCTGTAGTTTTTCAGAAATTATTCTATGATAATTTTATACAATAGCTACAATAAAAATTAGAGTCCTTTTGGTATTGCCCATTGGAAATAATGCAGTTTATATGGATGGGTTCATGTGCCATAGCAGTACGACTTCTATTTTCAATGGGAATTTATGATACAGCTGTTAAACTCCTTGAAAATTTCCCTGTGGAAAATGGATTATTTCATGTGGTATAAGGTAGTTATTTCATCCCAATACAAGTGATACTTTATTTGATAATTTACTCTGTGCGGCCCTGCACAAAAGATTAAAAACTATTTATAATGCAATTATTTGGAGAATTTACATTACTTCTCCACCAGCTGTAAAGTTCCTAGAAGCAGAGTAATGACTGGAGAGGTATCACCCCCAGAGCAAAAGAAGTTTTCTGATTAATTGCTTTGTCTCAGTGTACCGTTTCAGTACTGGGAGACAAATCAGGATGCTGCAAGAAAGAAGTTCTTCTGTCAAACCAGTGCTTAATGTGGTCCTACATTCAGACCATCTATCTTATAAGTAGGAACTCCAATACAGCAGATTTTAAAGGTACTGAGTGGTGTTGGTTTGGGTTTTGGGGGTTTGTTTTTGTTGGGGTTTATTTAGGGATAAAAATCTGTGAAGTTTTGATCTCTTAAGGGCTGATCCTCAGATGCTGTGAAACCTGTTTATTCTTTTGACTTTGGTGGAGATATAAGGATGTACATTAGTTCAGGATCTCATTCTCTTCTCCATCTGTATTTTGGCCAAGCTAAGTGAGAAATAAATTCTACCTGAAGAGGCAACCATTCCCCTTTACTCTTCTCTTGATTTGGATAAGATCTGGCACTTTGAAGAATTTATTAGATTTGCAATGTCCTTTGCTTCCCTTTTTATGTATGGCAAACAGGGCTTCATTTCACCTCTGATCCTTTTGTTGTTGTTGCTGTTATAAAGAATCTGTGCACGTATTACTAGATTAAATTTAACCTAAGATGAATATTTTCCAGCCAGTGTTGTCTATTGTTAGACAACTGTTTGAAAACAGAAAAATCCTCATCAAACCTCCCAATTTATGAAACAGGAAACAGCGCATAAAGAATTGGATCAAGCAGAAAGTCTACTTTAACAACAAATTATTCCTAATTGCAAGACTCAGAGAAAGATTTTCCACACTGCAAAATATATTGGCAGTTAAGAATACTGTTATTAGACAAAGTCAAGCAACAAAGTAACCTTTTTAGTTCAGGAGCTAAAATTATAGACAGTATGTTTAAATATAAAATAATCTGCTTTTTAAATATGTAAATGTTTATATAGTCCTCCAGAAAAGGAAAAAAAATAAGTTACAAAACTTTCTTTTGCAGCATTTATTTAAACTTCTTTCAGTTGCTTAAAGGTAGATATCTAATACCATGTAAGATGCCTGCATCAGTAGCCAAGAGATTTGCACAAGGTTGACAGATTAAGAGCTGGACAGCAAGCAAGATACCTGTGAGTCCCTTGTACAGCATGGGACTCCTGTGTTTGGGCAACAGAACCACTCCCCGAGTAACTCAAGAACTATGTCTTGGCTCTCTTTTTTCATTACTATTATTATAATTAATTATTATTATTTTAATTATAAACTTTTCAAAGTTGTAACTCATCAAATGAAGAGAGAGTACAACTCCCTCTTCATGAGTACAACTTTTAACATGTCATTCTAATATTCACTTCTAGGTAGTCCTGGAGTTAATTTAGAAAAAGTTTTGATGCCTTTGTGTTTCTCGGAAAACAGGGCTATAGACCGAGCTATTTTCATAACGGAAAACACACAGTAGAAAACAGTTCTATGAGGACAGAAATGCATACCAAACTGTATACCAAAACTGAGTAAACAGATAATATTGCTCCTTGTGATGGGGATGACATACTCTTTCGCAAAAGTGGGATAAGCCCAAGATGTGCTCTTCTCCTATCAGACAGCAGTTCAGGAATATCTCTGTGAAGATATAGGTTTTTAAACAGTCATAATCCACTTTACAAACCTGAATTTTGCAGGCAATTTTCATGTTGCCTAAATGACCTTATTTGTTCATTAATTGACAGTGTGAGAATCAAACTATTGTTTATGCAAGTGAGAGAGAGGCTGAATAATATTTTCATATTAACTGACATTTTCGATGTCCTAGAAAGCGTTAAAAATGTACCTGGCAGTTAAGAAATATGAAAAGTATATATTTACATGAGAAGTGACACATCATCTGAATTAGCTCTAGTAGAGGAAGAACAATAAACAAAAAATAGATCGCTGACTGTCAGAGCAATTTTTCAACACATGAAAATAGGGCTATTGCAAAGGGAGGTACATGAATTATGTTGCTTGATGACGTGTAATTGGGTTGGACAAATATTTTAGATATTGAATACTATGTGTCTCCTGTAAGAGAGGTTCTACCACAATCCAGCTATTCCTTTCTCAAAGCTTTGTAACATGTTATCCCATCTTTACAGGTAATAAATTATTTACTACTCTAAATCTGTTTTTCAGTTCCACAAAGCATAATTCATCTGAAAGTTTGGTCTTTTTTTTCCCTAAAACTTTTTCTTCTGAGGCATTGTTCTCCTCCTCCTTACAGCTGTCATTTGTTTCTCATGTAAAATTAAAATATTCTTCAACTTTTCCCTTTATATTAAAATATTGATGAAATAGCATTCTCTCAAAGGTTGGTATTTCTTTTTGTAATAACTTTAGGTTTTCATGTTAAATAGGAACTTACTGTGTCTTTCCCTGGTATTTTATTATTTTCAGAATAGAGAAATAAGGCTTAAGTCTGGTTTGAAGGAACACTACTCAGTACATACATTATGAATTTTCTAATATGTTTAAAAATAAGCCAAGTGATACTAAATGATTCCTTCTGCTTGCTTGGGTGTAAAGGAATGCATGTATTTGTGTGTCTAGGTGAAAATGTATGTCTCCATGTGAAAGACAGCTTGTATGTGCATCATTTTGGATACTCTCTTTCTCCTGATACCCTCTGACAATTTTGTTAGCCTTTCATTCATCATGTCCAGTTAAATAACAGGAGAAGTTAATTAACCAGCTAACTATAGAGAGTAATTAGAACAGTGAGCAGGAAATAGAAAGTTGGGTATTTTTTTTTAATTACTGCTTTGCACCATTTACTATTAATCTAATAAGCATTTTTATTTTCTATTTTAACTTCAAATGTAATGTTTCTGCAGACAGCATTTTCAGATTGCCTTATGTGTAGCCATTAATGTCCCCCTGTATTTCTCTCCTTCCTGCCTGAGCAGGGAGATGATGGGAAAATGTTTCACTCTAAGTTTTTCTACAAAAGCCTTCACTCTACTTAGTATTCAAGTTTGGGAGCTTCAATTTTCAAGTGTCTATTGCAGGTATTTTATTATACTTTACTCTGGTTTTATTATATTTTATATACTGGAATATTTTCCAGCTTACTTTAGAATACCCAGGGCTCAGTCTTGGGGCCAGTCTTGTTTAATATCTTTATCAACGATCTGGATGAGGGGATCAAGTGCTCCCTCAGTAAACTTGCAGATGACACCAAGTTGGGTGGGCGTGTTGATCTGCTTGAGGGTAGGAAGGCTCTAAAGAGGGATCTGGACAGGTTGGATCAATGGGCTGAGGCCAACTGTATGAGGTTTAACAAGGCCAAGTGCAGGTTCCAGCACTTTGGTCGTGACAACCCCAGGCAGCGCTACAGGCTTGGGGAAGAGTGGCTGGAAAGCTGTGCAGAGGAAAAGGACCTGGGGGTACTAGTTGACATCTGGCTGAACAT